>VZSE01004851.1:964267-1030942 GCA_013398275.1 Promerops cafer
CACCATGTGGAGAAATTACTGGAAACGTCTTAAAACCATTTGTTCTGGGAAGGTGCACGTCAGAGTCATTTCTGCTCTCCAGCAATCCAGCAAAGGGTTAAAAGTTTGAGCGAGAATTGATTGGGGAGAAGACTCCGCCACAATGCTAAAGACTCATTTATTGGGAGAGCGTTATGCTGCTTACTGTAATTGCAAGAAATTAAAAGAAAGCAAATTAGCTGGGAGCTTTTCAGAAGTCTTCCTCCTTTTGCTGACGTTAATGAGATTTTCCCCGTACCAAAGCAGCATTAATAACTTCTGCTGCGTGGCTTCTGTAAAGGCCGTCGCTTACAAAATGAAACAAGCCCGCTGTGACAGCGAGGTGGGGAGCACGGAGGGCCCAGGGGACGAGCGCGGGGGGCTGAATCCCTTGGATAGGTTATGGACCTTGCAGATCCCCGTGCGAGGGTGGCCCCAGGCCGGGGCTGTGCCGATGGGGGGGATGTGTGCGGATTGCTGCTGCTGCCGCCCGCGCCGCTGCTCCGGGGAAGCGCGGCTCTGCCCGGCTTCCACTGTGCGCCGGCTTCTGCTGGGATGCTTTCGGCGAGTGGAAAGTTTATGTAGTGAAGGGAAAAATGTCACAGGTTGTTCTGAGGGCTGTATTTATAGCCAAGGCATTTCCAGGAAGGTGAATTTCCTAAACTGGGGTGGAGGTCGAGGCAGAAGGGAAGGGCTTGATCGGGATCAGCTTCCGTAACAGGAATTCCTATCTTAAGCAAGAAGCTGCTGCTTTCCAAGAAACTGGGCTTTTCCACAGCTAGCAGAAGGGATGCTTCAGAGGCAGGGAAGGAGAAGAGTGAAATTATCCGCATTTGGAGGCCCCTCTGTGGGGAAACGCTGAGTTGCAAGCCAGTTGCATTGCAGGGAAAGGCTCTCAGCGGAGCAGGAACCCGTTCTGCTCCTCCGTCTGCCCCGGGAGAGAGGTGGCCAACAGAGCTGTGCTGTGTGATCCCTTTGGAAGTGAGGCACAGAGGAGTTGGGATCCCAAAGTACTTTTGGGATGACTGGAGTGGATGAAAGCAGTGAGGGTGTAGCTCTTGCTCTCTTCGGGTGCAGTCCTTTGCTGTGAAGGGATGGAAAATACCTTTGTTTTTCTGAAAGCTGATGGATGCAAATGTTTGTTTATGGTGGGCATCTCTGTAGCTACGTACACACAGACCTAATGTATACACACACGAGTGCATGTTGAGTGGGAGTAATATTTTTGTAATTTCTAAGGCACTCCTACATGAAGAGACGTGGGTGCCTAAGAAAACATAGCTGAAAGCAAAATCAACATGACCTAGTAAACAACAGCTATCTAGCACATGTGTGCCTACTGTAAAGCAGATCCTGCCTTCCTCTATGGAAGCATATCCTGTGTGGGCTCTACATGCTTTCTCAGACAGTGAGAGAAGCCAGTGTCATTTTGACTGAGAACTCTCTGTAAGATTTTACTGAACTTGCATGATTTTTCTGCAAATTTTGTTTTGCATTATTTTGCATTTAATACCCCAGTATCTGAGTAGAACAAATTGACACCCAACAGCTACAACACCTGCTTTGTGGGAAGTGGTACCTGCTTGGTGCAGTGGAAGTGGAACTGGTTTTTGGCTGTTGCTGCTTGGCACAGGCACCGTTCTGGTGCTGTCCTGTGGGTGACAGCACAATTTGCAAGTTATTAAAAGTTGAGGAGGATTCAGAACATCTTATTCCAAAATTTTCTAAGTATTTCATGCTTGTCATCTAAAGCAGTAGTGCTTCAAAACAGCAGGAGAAAAAAAGTTACGCATTGCATATTTATGATACATGATTGTTGATATCTGTTGACATTTATCTCTGCTCTAGAGAAGAGACCGGATAACTCGTTTCTGGCAGGGAAGCTAAATGTCATAACCAGGATAGCCTGTTACAGATGTATATTAACCCTTTCAATTAATTTTCTTAATCCCTTCATGGGCTTCATGAAGGATCATGTGATAAATCAGGCCTGTGCTTTTGTTCTGCCATGTAAAGGGATGCACAATAAAATTCGCACTGTTCTGGGTACAGGCACAGAGATACGAAACATAAAGTTACTCCCAGTGGATGATGGCAGGGAGCAAGGAACATGGGTGGGACCCCATGAGTCCATGGCTCTGTGTGCCTTAGCGATCAGTGTGGCCTAGTGGGAGGTGGTTTAGAGAGCAAATCCTTTGTCATGGACCCAACAGCCATGTCTGGGACATTCTGAGGGGTGGCTGATTTGGGCTAGGTCTTGTTCAGTGGGTGAATGCTCACTTTTGCACTCTGAGACCACTTTGCAGTGGGAGCAGCTGAGAGGTTTGCCTTGAAAGTGCCCAGCTGAAACACTGGTGTAGGTGCACTCTCTTGTTAGTTTATGTTTTCATCTAGTCTTATAATCTGCTTTTTTGGTTTTGGTTTTTTTTTCTTATTCTTTTTGCGTTTTATTTTTTTCAGGTAGGACATTCTACCTACCTGAGAGAAGCTGGATTTTAACTTTGAAAACAGTGGAGCATTTCTAGATCTCAATGTTACTGCAAAAAGGAGTTTGAAAACAAGCTAGATATAAAAAACTGAGTATGTTCCTAAAAAAAATGTTATAATCTCATGATTTTGGTGATTAGCGGGTGACTTTTTAGCTTATCCTTTCCTGGGAGAAAACCCACAGGAACAGCCTGGGTGGGACCAGAATGCCTCTGTGACTCTCCATGATATGGAAGTTAGAGGAATTGCTTCTTTCTTGATTTAAATCCATGCATCTCCAGTGCAGCAGCTGTGAAGTTATTTGTGGTTCAGGTTCACTGAAATAACAGCTCTTGGAAAATCTGCTTTCAAAATTTTCCTGAGTTCTGAAAAGGAGCTTCTGAGAAAGTCCAGATATGCTTTTTTTTGGTTAGTTGATTGGCTGGTTGGGTTTTTGGGGGTTCTTCTGCTTTTCTAAGTTTTACAGAGCAATCTCCCTTTGCATGGGGAATGTCCCAGGACCAGTGTTTTTGCTACACCTTTTGCTTTGAGGAGGCCCCGGGATATCCCCTGTGAAAAGGGATTTGGGGTGGTTGATGTTATTTGCCCTGGCCCTAGTGAATGGGTAGCTGCCCAGGTGGGCATCCTTCCTCAGCGCACAGCTGCCCAGAGCCTTTCAGATTCTTAAAATCCTCAACGTCCATTGAGGAAAGAAAGTGAGAAGAACCAGGGGAGAAGGTGATAACTCATGGTGGGATAGCCAGGTGCAAGACAAAACCCTGGCACAGGAGGGAAGCACAGCAAGGTCATGCCTGTTCTGTTCTTTTCCTCAAACCTCCTTGTTTGCAAGTGCCAAGTACCAAACCCTCCACTGCCTCCCTGCACGCTCACCCCTGCACTTGGTGCTGCTCTCAGAAATGTGCTTGCAGTAAGAAGGAATTGAAGAGACCAAAGCAATGAAACACAGAAACCACGGGCACCCAGGAGGGACAAAACCACCCCACAGTCGCAAACCAGTTGGGAAGGAGGGGTTTGGATGAACGTGGTGTTACTTCATCTGTGCACTGGCCATACCAGGCAACACATGGCTTAAAACCCAGAAGAGAAAAAGAGAGCGGGCTGTAGTGGCTTTGAGGGATGTCACTGTGGCGTGGAGAGCTGCAGCCAGCCCCTGAAGTCCTGGAGAGGGAGAGACTGGCTGGATTACCATGACCTGGATCATGAAGAGCTTGCCAGTGACTTACTAAACACATGAAAATCTTCACTGGGAGTTTTTGTTTTTCCTTTCTCCCTGCTACCCTGAAAATGGGGATTTCATGTGTAAGATTTGGGGGTTTGTACCTTCCTGAAACAATACAGTAAATCAGAAGTCCAAAATGCTTTCTATAATATCCCCACCCATCTGCTGAGATAACTTCTGGAAAACTGTTATGGCCGGCGTTTTTAAAAAATGTCTCCACATAAAATTTTTAAAAGGTGTTGCTAGTTTAGACTTAAAAGGCATCCCAACTTTTAACTCCCTGGCTAGTTCTCTGACTCAAGAATCTAAATGCATAATATAAAGTTAAAATATTTTTGTATATGTATTAAATACTTTAAATATTCAGAGAATTTTTTTTTTCAGATGAAACACTTCATTTGAGGACTAACCTGAAAGAAATAATTATATACCATTGATTTTTTTTTTGCCTATGTGTGAAGGCAAGTAATTAATAATTTGTATTCTCCAAATAGTTTCTAGTGTGTTGTAGTGATATAAACTACAAAGCAATACAAGCTTTAACATCAAACTTCAGGAACAGCACAAGCAGGGAATGGGTGTTTGCTGAATGAAGTGAATCTGTATTTTGAAAATTCCCAGAGCACTTTAGAGATAATGCTGAAAAGTTAAACGTCAGAAAAGGGCATATTTGCAGCAAAGAGGAAGGTAGTTCCCTTTGTCTTGTATCTCCATTAGCTTTGTTGAAGGCAGTGTGACTGTGGGAAGTGTAAATCCACACTGAATTTGGATGAGGCATCTTCTGGATTCAAGGCAAGCCTTTCCACATCTGTAGTCCCCATTAATTTATTCCATTAATAGTAGAATACAGGTGAGGGTTCATGCTGCTCTTTTTGCCGCCAGGCTGAATGTCAGCCACTCCTTATTCTTGTGTCTTTGGGATTTTTTTTCCCCTTTAATTCACGTTTCTGACTCAAGAAGAGGAGCGCTTAAGAGCACAGCCCATCACGGCTGGAGCAGCTGCCCACACAGCTGGGGTGTGACTCTGCTTGGTTTCACTGGTTTTCACTTGCTTTTCCCGTGGGCATTTCATTCTGGGATGAGCACCCACCCTTCGTGGCACCTTTGCTTGCTCAGCTCTGTCCGTCACATCGTGATCCGTGGGGGTCAGGAGGGAAGGCTGGCCCTGAGGCAGACGTGGACTGCAGAGTGAACAGGCTGTTCCCTGCTGGTTTATCTGCTCCCATCCCGTGCCACAGCAGTGACAGTGAGTGCCTTGTGTCCCTCCATCAGCACTGCAGGAAGGTGGGCATGCTGTGATGGGCCACTTCCTAGGCAGCGCCTCTGTGCAGGAATGCAATGGCACAGCTCCTGTGGAGGTCACCACGGGTACTGGGGAGGAGTGGGGACAACCACCGTGGAGCAAGAGGGTCTTGAGTGGCTGCTGAGGTCAAAATTGGTATCAATACTTGCAAAAACTTGGAGAAAAAGAAGGCAAGTGTAGGGAAGCTCAGAGGCGGAGATAATCTGCAGGATTAGTTTTGTCAATTAGAGAGAAAAGGGAAGCAATATAGGCGTTGCAAGTTTATTCAGAAGTTTTCAGTCTGGAAAGGGCCCTGCCTAAATCAAAAATAGCTTCCCTTTACGGAAGAGGCTTCCTTGCTCATTCTTTATGTATTTATATCTGACTTGGGCTGGCTCAATGGACAAAATGTTCTGTACCTATTTCCTCTTTTTTTTTTTTTTTTTCTTTTTCTTTTTCTGAACGGAGGCAGCTGTCAAGTGCAGGAGAAGTGAAGCCACGGGAACTAGCTGTGTGTGCCACACCAGGGCTGTCTGGTCCTCACCAACCGGGGACAAACACCCTGTTTCTAGGGCAAGAGCTGGCACTTGATGGAAATCTTTTGTCTGTACCTCTGTGCCGTTGCCATCAGGCGGGGAGAAAAGAACTGTTCCTCTGCCTTTTTCTCTAGGCTTTTTGCTTTATTAAGCAGAGAGCATCTGCCTCCGCTGTGGTGGAAACAAGGGCAGAGGTGAAGGATGGTGAGACCGGCAGGGCCAGTATGAGGTAACCCTACAGGACTGCAAGAGAATGTGTGGAAGTCTCCCCCTGACTTCTATCAATTAAGGGGAAAAGGGGAATAGTTTCGGCATTGCAATTAAAAAAAGGTAATAGAGTCTGATTTACATTTCAGAATGTATTAGCTTAGTTTTAATTGGAAAATAATTTGAATTGCAAGTGAAATAATTAGATTAGAAAGTCGCTCAGCAATTTACTACTCGTATTCCCCAGAACTGGACTCATAGAATACTGTTGAACATTAAGGGAGGTGCGTTTCATTTCCTTCTTTTTGCCCTCCCCTTCACTCCTCTCCTAATGAATTACATTCTGGAAGAAGAGGCACATCTTCATTAACGACAGTATTTTATGTCTGAGCTCTTGGCTGGTTGCAGGTGCTTTTTGGAGGTATGAAATTTGTGAGGACTTCTGAGAAAAGGGCAAGGGGAGTTATTCTGGATTTCTCCAAGCCATTGATTCCAAATCTAGGTTGTAAAAGAAAAGTAATTGTCAGGCTCTCCTTGATATCCCTTCTTGAAGTGGTCAGGGTCATTCTCGAGTTATTAATTGCAGGAAAACTGGCACTGAAGACATGCAGTGCCTGCAATGAATACATTCAGCAGCGTAGATGTGTAGCTGGTGCTTCGTTTCCAAAAGGCATAGCACATCCCCAAGCACACTGCAAGCCAGGAGCCCTAGTTCCATGCACTTGTATGCGTGAGTGAGCCCAGCCATCATTTCCCTCCTCCTCGCTCTGGGGCGAGCACTCAGGGATGGGGACAAAGGCAGGCTGCAAAGGGTTTGTGTCCCTGACAAGCACACAGGACTTGCTTTTGTGATTACTGGATGGTGCTAATGGTTTCGTGAGATTCACTCTTCCTATTAGAAAGGAAAATCTTTTCCATCCCTGTCACGGGGAAGTACACAGGGGAATCATATTTGGGGAACTTACCTATTGCTGCTTATTAATGTTATAAATCATTGTTTACTGGCTGATAAAAACAATCTGTCATAAATTACAGGTCTCAGAAAAAATCCTCACAGATGTGAGACAGAAAGCAATCCATTACTGCTGCTTTTTCTCATTTCTTCTCTGATAGACCCCAGCAACTGCACCCTCAGCCTATGTTTATTTCTAATTATTTATTTACACACAAAGCTCCTGCCTTCTCTTCCAGGTCAGGAATGCTTCTTTCACTTGAGGGATAACTTAAAACCAGTTTGATTGGGCATGAAGAGTAATTGGACGTCATTTGGAGAAGCAATCCGTCTCCGTAATCCATCACTGTTGTCACGCTAGCCTGTCTCTGAGGCAGGGCAGCATTCACTCGTCCTGTTGTTACTCCAAAGTAGAGGCCCCTTTTCCATACTGATTCGTTTCCAGCCTCTGTTTATTTCTTTAATGACTGAGGCAAAAGCAGATATTGTTAGATAAGTGTCTATAAATTATTCTGGCAGCTTTGTATAAAGGCATGTGATAAATTTTCAGGAAAGAATTTGTTGCTTCTGGAGCCAAAATGTTGGTGCCGAACTAAATGGGATGAGCACATATGAGACATCAGTTGGGGTGCTACCCTGTGGGGTTGCAGCCTTTCTTCAGGTGGGCACCTGCCTCGTGGTGAAGGGACAATGCTCTGGGCCCTGACGTCTTCACCAAAGCCATTATCTGCTCCTCTTCCTGCTGTTTGCTCATCCCCTTCAGTATGTGCAGTCCTATCTCATTCTTGGGGGTTTGTGTTTTCTTTTTTAATTTTTTTTTGTCCTCCAGCAACCCTTAACCCTCTAATTTGATCTCGGATGCTGTGGCAGGAGCCCTCTGGATGAGCCGGTGGGATTTCACGTACATGTCCATTCCCAGTGGTGGCCTGTCCGTGTGACTGGGGCATGACGGGGACAAGGACCACATGGGGTGAGGATGCTGCAGGTGCCCTCCTGGAGCTGGGCAGAGCTGAAGGAGGTCCAGCAAAGGGCAGTAGTGGGGTTGTGTCCTGAGCCTGTGGTTCCACCATCAGGAGCTGCTCCTCCTGCCTTCCCTGGCATAAGCACCACAACCCAAGCCTCACAGTATCGTGGACTAGGCAACAGTTTGAATTCCCAAGCTCAAAAGCTGCAGATTCCTCCATCTTAAAGAGCTATTCTTTCATCTGTAAGTTGGGAACTCATTTGATTTTTAAATTGTGTTTTCCTGTTGAAAGTAGAGACGTGGGGGAAAGGCCCCCATGGCAGGACCCTCACCTCTGGCAGCAATGTGCACACATTGTAGTTCCCATTAGTTCTTGTCCTCTCCAAGTGGATTTAACTTTCATTTTTAAATGGCAGCATTTGAAAGGCATATAGGGCTGAGCTAACCATGTAAGTAATTAGACTAGGAATGCAAGCAGAGGGGGCCATCAGCACTCATTATTTAAGAGCCAGCTTCATTATTTTTACTGCTTGGATGCTTATCTTAACATCAGCAGCTGCTTTTATTTAAAGGGGCTTTGCCCTGCAGACTTGACGTGCCTAGCTAGGCTCGCCTGGAAGGGCACTCAGAGATTGCATGCCTTCCTCAGAGAGGTGAAACCAAAGTAGTTTGCTTCAAAAAAGATGCTTCCCAGTGTTTAGGTTTCCAAAGTATTTACACCCTGTGCAGGCTCTGTGGGGATTTGTGCCCACACACCTGGAACAGTGCTCCCACCATGATAAAAATAAGATGCTCTTTTGCAGCACATGGTGGTTTTTTTACTAGGTCAAAGCATGAAAATTGTCCTGGGCATCTAAAATTAGAAGATTATGAGGTCTGTGGAGAAAAGCAGTGTCAAATCACACTGTTGCAGTCCCTGCACCAAAGTGCTTGCAGTTAAATACCCACCTTTGACTCCAAGCTTCCGCTGAATCTGACTTAATATAAGGGAGCTGATGAAGCTGCACAGTCCAGGGTGAGCCCAAGTGCAGTGGAAACTTTTATTCTGATACCTTTCATTACGTATGCGTGTGCCTAGGGCTGCATTTTGGTGGGAGATTAGAAAGGGGGAAAATAATGCAATATTGTATACCAAGTGATTGAACCAGTGTGCCACTGCATCCCTTCCCCTGAGCCCTTTCACTCTCTCTCCTGGGTTTTTTCATCGCTGTGTGTGTGGTGGATGCCTGGGCTCTGCTTCTGTGAGTGGCCTGTAGACAAGGGTGGGGCATGGAGGAAGAGGGATACGCTGCCAGTCTTCAGTAGGAACGCCTAATCTAAAATGCTGAACTCCTCTGTGAGGGGCTTTGAGATCTATAAGCATGTGTGATGCTCTGGAGTTCTCATGCCACCCAAAACTGACTGGAAATTTGAAGACCTCTTGCAGGAGATGGTCTGGCTGTTCTTTCAGCAAAGCAGGTGCTGAGCAGGGTATTTCTCCAGGCATCTAGGGAAAGGAGAGAAGATGCTGTCCTTTACCTTTGGAGTTTCTTGCATGCTCTAGTCTTTTTTCTGCAAATTTGTGCCCAGCCCGGCAGAGTTAAATGCTGCTGCGTTGCGTGCAGGGCTGCTTTGTTGCCATGTCAACTGTGCATGTCATTTGTTTACATTTGATTTGGCAGAACATTTCATGATAAGAACCAAGGCCTCCGGCGACTTTGAACTGGGGGGTGACTGGGCAGGGGCACAGCAGGATGGGGAGCAAGGGAGAAGGTCTGCATCCACCTTCTGCTGGTTGCCTACCAGATGAGCAAAGGGAGCTGCTGCCTGGGACCTTGTCATTGTAGTTTCCAGGAAAACAGGAGCGGGGAAATAAGTGTTGATTCTCATATTAATATCGATAACAACGTACGCGAATTCTCGGGTGGTTTCTTGCGGTTTGACCCATGGAGTGTGAAGGTTATTTCACAGCCTGTTGCGGCCAATGTTGCCACAGCTAGGTAATTTCTGTGGTCCTGCCAAATTCCCAACAACCAGATCTTGGTTGTTTTCATGTGTTAGTCAGTGATGGGAAGAGATGAATCTTTACAGGCAAAGACCCATAATTTGAAACAAATCTGTGACAGACTTTCCTGAGGACTTTCCCCAAGTAAAAAGAATACCAGGGCTTGGCCCAGAGCCAGGGAGAAAATATGTCTGAAAGAAAAGTGCAAAGACTGGAGTAGTATGTGAACTCCTGAGTCAGTGCTAAAGCAATTCAAGAAAAGTAGGTGCAAAACTAATTTTTCAAAATTCCATCAATAACAGTGGATTGATTGATTTTTTTGTTGTTGTTGTTGCTGTTTTTTGTAAACAGAAGCAATCTGGGAAGAGGTTGGTAAAGCATGAGAGATTTTTCTCCAGAGTACTTCTGACTGTTTGGCAGGGATGTTTTTCTCCCATATTTGCTACCTGATCAGGAGTGGTAAATTTTCAATTTCCCTCTCAGTGCTGTTCTTTGCCTTCTGAACGTGAAATGCATTGTTGGTGCTATTGGTGGGAAGCACATTCAAGATGCAAGTGCTGGGAAACTGGAGAGGTGATGAAATTCCCCCCTTCCTTCAAAAAAAGAAAGAGATTTAATTTACTATGCGCTAATATGAAAAGCCAAGCTCGCCTCCCTGGCAGCTCCGCAGGCGAGGCCAGGGGACAGCACAAAGTCTGGGATCTCTTACGAGGTACGTGCCTCTGCCAGTCCCTCCTCTGGGTGCTGGGTGAATCACAGCCTACTCTAGCAGGCTGCCTTCTGGGGGGTTTTTGCTTTCAAGAGAGAGAAAATACCCTTCATCTGCGATTAATGTCCAAACCGCCGAGCACCACCTGAAAGATCACGGTGCCAGAAGCATAGGAGAAATGAGCCGTGGGCCGGCGATGTGTTCCCCCACTTTGATCTCTGTCACTCTGCTCATTGCTCTGCCTTGGTTTTTACATACCTGTGTGTGATAGCTTGGTCCTGAGCTCACCAAGTTGTCTTCTTGGGGCGTGCTCACAAACGTGTCCTTCGGTGACAGCAGCTGCCTGAGCACTGCTGCCTCCCTCTCCCCATCTTACCTCCCTGGTGCATCAGAGCCGGTCTACCCCCTCGTGATCCACTGAGAATTTGTACCAGCTTGTCATAAGCAGCAGGGGAATCTGGGGTTTGGGGCTGGTTAAAACAGCAGTGCCACCAGGAGGAGATGTATCTGGAAACCACAGTCCCCACAGCAGCCAGGCTGGGGCTGTGCTTCCCTGAGCTTTGCATGGAGGTGAGACTCCAAGTCTGCAGGTGGTACTTGCTCTTGATGTCTGACTAGAGCTGCACAGGAGTTGCCTGTATTGGTACCTTCTTTGTTACTCATCTCTGTTAACCAGGATGTCTTCCTCCAATCCAGAACAGTTAACTTCCTGCTGGGGATGCAGGCAGGGAAGGTGGGGAGTTTGGTAGCATGACCAGTGTGAGAGTAGGGGTAAAATGCCTGTTTTCTTTTTCATCTCAAATGGCCTGGAGAGATTCTATCTAGGTAAAGAGCTAAGCCAACCCTATGATTCTCTTGGCTTTGGCCTTTCTAGGGCTGCCCAACTATGCTACCAAAAGTGACTATTCTTGTAAGGTAGGTCCAGCTCTTGGCCATTGACCAGCCATTTTTTGATCTCCATTCATTCAGATCTTGAAACAAAGCACTGAAGAATAAAGCCTGTCAGGTACTACCAACATGTGTAGGGTTCAGTCTGGATCCCAGCTTGTGTAAGGTTTTTATTGGGCACCAGTGATAATATTGTGTGCTCCAGTTCTTGCTTTTTAATTTTCTACTCAAGGGCGAGACTAGGTGCTTTCCTCAGAACATGAGATTCTTTAATTTTAGACACGAGGTCTGGCACCCTTTGTGGCAGCCAGCTGTCTTCTCATTTTCTTAGCAGTGCTTTCATTCTTCTGCATTGCAAGCCAGCTCTTTTTCTGTGTGGGATCCTTCTCACCTCAGCCCTTTCCCAGTTACATAAAGGAAAAATGCTAAAAGACTGGTAGCTCCGGAATTTAAAAATTAAAATTGTTGAGGCCCTTTCTGATGTTTTGCTACATGGCAGATGTCTGCTTATGGATATTTATAAATAAAAGCCCTGCCCATGGAGCAGGCATGGATCTATAGTGTTATCTGTAATAAAAAACAGTATGTGGGATAATAGTATGGAGTACAGTTAACATCTTGGGCTTGAATCAATGACCACCAGAGACAGGATGTTGCTTTGTAAATATTTCGGCTGTTATATTGTTTTGTAACCTCCTTCTCTCTCTCATTTTGAAGTTGTTGCAAAAAATCTAAAACCCAGTGCCTGGAAGAAGCATGTGGAGATAATTTCTACAAGCCCTTCCTTCAGGCTCACTGATGAAGTTTTGTCAGCTGTAGGAGATGCCAGTGAGGGATGCAAGGTGTTCCGCTCAGTTCTTTCCTGAACTCCAGCTCCTTGGAGACTCACGGTTCCTATGCTGAGAGCAGGGACATGTTGTTTCAGTATTTATTGGGCAAGACAGATGCCCTCGTTCCTTTGCCATTTCTAGCAGATGAGCTTTCCAGCTGGGAACCTCATTTCCAAATAGTTCTTCAACAAAAATCACATTCCTTGGACTGCTTGTTCTCGAAAAGTGCACCAAGTGACCTTAATGCGTTCTCAGCTGTCCTTTACAGCCGAGAAGTATTTCTGCATGCAAGGTCACCAATTGCAGTGATAAGCATTATTATTAAACTTGGCACTTGTATCCAAAGATGATCTTTTGGCTAACATACAAGGCTGGGACAAAGGAAGTTGTTTTCTTGTTTGCTTCTGTGAACTTGTAATTATTTTTCTGCTACATCTCTTAGTCTTCCCAGCCATAAAGTGGGATTAATAAATTGCACTTGCCTAACCTGGGTATATTAAAGTTTCTGAAAATCCAACAGCTGTATTCATGAAAATGAAAAATGCTTGAATCTTTCTGATACCACTCACACCATAAGGGCTGACCTGCTTGCTTGCTTCTCACAGAGTCAAATGGAACTTCATTCTGCTTGCAGGCAGCTGTGGTAGTTACCAGCAGCTCTGAGAGCACCCTTGATCTACATCCTGCTCCAAGGGGCCAGACAACAAATGTGTCAGAGTAAAATTTTCATTCTGTTCATTGTCTTCAACACTCTGAGTTGAAATATTTCTGCCCCTCATCAGTGTTATACCAGGGGACCTGTTGATTGCCAGCAGCAATTAATGCAATGCTGGTAGCAGTACTAGGGAAGGAATGGAAGTGATTGACGTTCAAATTCAGGGTTTCTGTTTGCAGGCCCCTGCTTTGGGGAAAACCTGTAACAAGGCTTCTGTCTAGAAACTTAAGTATATCTGATGTGAAATACTAAACAGAGAAATAATATGCAGGAAAGCTGTCTCTATTCCTTTAAGTGAGCAGTTGTACTTCTAAGTCCACTTTAGAATTAGGTTTTGCAAGACAGAGCCTTAGATACTTAAGAGGGCAATCCTCTCAGCATCCCAAAGAGAACATTGCAGCCTCTAATTAAGCGAAGTATTAACTACCTTATCTCCTTGATGAAACTTGGTAAACTCTGCCCTGACAGACGTGCACACATGGCTTTCTCCCTGGAAATTTGGAAGCTAAGACATGCTTTCTCTATCATCTATATGATTTATTTTTCCCCTGGCTATTCCTCTGGAGTTGCAGTAACGCACTGAACCAAGCGCAGCTGTCTTTGCGTTGAGCTGTATTTGCATAGAGCTCTATTTGCATGTTGGCTTGTGCTGCTGTATAATATTAATAAGGTATTAAAGGAGAGCAGGGAAGGGGGAGGGGTATGTTAAGATTTCAGTCTTGTCTAAGCAGGGCCATGCAAATATGTTTCCTTTTATCCAGAATTAATGACTAATACGTTAACTGGCCTCAGACTGGGATTCTGCTTTCTTGGGAAAGATGTCTGCAGCAAGAGGCTGTGTTTCCCTCTCTGTCTTCCACACCCCTGGAGACATGAGTGGGTTTGTCCATTTTGGATGGAAGCTGCAAGACTGCTCAGGCAAGGAAATCTCTCTGTTTACAAGCATGCATGTCTCTGGAAATAAATGCAGCCAGTAGAAAGCCACAGCATGGGAATGGATGAGAAAGAAGAAAGGGGAGGGGGGGTGGAGACTGGAAACAAAGGAAGAAGTGTGGTGGCTACCTTGACATCCGGATCTGTCTTTGCCCCAGAGTTAGCCTGGCCTAGGCATCTGTTCTGCCTGGTGTGCTAACCGAGGAGATGGTGCCAGCACTTCACTTCGCACTGCTGGCTGGGGCATCATGGAGAGTGGGCAGGGAGCAGCAGTGAAGGTGAATCCCTTGCCCAATGTATTCCCAACAGGGGCGTGCCACTGTGACCAGGAAAGCCAGGGAGGGACCTTGGAAACTCAGCGTTTGCACAGTTAGCTCTTAGTGGTGATAATCTGACTGCAGGACACTGGGAGCCCAAGCAGTAATGTCTCCTGTGGGGGGGTTAGTGTGATCTACAGGCACCCTCAGTCTGCAGGGGAAGGAGTACTTCTGGAGCTGCCACACCTGGTACTTTTTTATCAACAGCCTGAAGAAGAAGGGTAGCTGTTCTAGAAGGACCTGTTTATAATCAGGGCTTTATTAAGTTACTCTGTTCTGAATATATGGATGATTACAGGGGGCCCAGAATTCCCATGTGTAGGAAGAGAGGTGCCTTAGCCCCAAGCAGGTTTTGCATTACCTGTCCTTAGGTTTGGTGGGCCAGAAGTTTTCCAAACCTAGCTTGTCACTAGTGTAATTGCCTCCTGTGCTGAGTCTGAGTCAGCTTTCCTCAGGGTGCTGTCCAGCTGAACCCAGTTGGTTTATCCCAAAGTCTTGCTATTTTAACTCAGAATGGAAGGATAGGCAAGGTGGTAGGGGGGTGCAGTGCTCCTGTCTCCATGCTCAGTTCATGCTGTGAACATTTTGGTATTAACCTGATATTCCCATAAGTCACTTGGTGGAACAGTTTGATCTTGCTGTGGGGATTGTGCCATATTATGGGGGAAGCTCTGTTCTTAATCAGTGCAGAAGCCGTGAGGGGAAAAACAAGTCTGCAACATCACTTGGCAACACAATTATTATAATAGGGTTTGCTTCTTCCTACACTGCCCAACTGAATTATTTTCTCCATATGGTGGAGCTACTCTGTTTTTAACTGGTTCTTCCTGCCCCTTCACCAGATGGCTGTTTTTCTGCAGGACCTCTCAGCTCTTGCACATTGTGCCTTGCTGAGCTGAGAGCAGGGAGAGGAATTCTGGTGAAAGCAGGCTCAGGACAGGTCCTGCCAGCTCTGCCTGGTCAGGGGGGAGGAATGTATCTGGTGCTAGACCTTAGGCATCAATGAGATGAATATTCAGTGTTACCTAACAGGATAACTCAGAGGAAGCATCCTGTTTATATTTGGTGGTGGTGAGATTTTGATGAGATCAGGGAGTTGAAGGAGCTGTAAATGGGCTACACAGGGGAGTCTTTCCCTTCTTGGTTTCCAGCTCATTTCAGGCCTGACCTGTAACAGCTCACTGTTTGGGTGTTAAGCACAGCTTGTCTAATACATTGCAATCCTGTCTGTCTTCTTTCTATTTTCATCTTCCTGGGGCAGGGCACCCTACCTGTAAGCTTCTTGTTGCTCTCCAGCTGCCAGGGGATCCTAGTCCTCCCCACAGCAAGCCTCTGCTGCTTGAGTGCATCCTTGTGATGCCAAAGAGAAGGAAAAAAAAAATAGAGACACAGAAATTCCAACAGGAGGTACAAAGTGTTTAAGAAAGATAAATCACTTCTGTAATTTACACTTCAGGAAAAAATAGCCCACAAGGGTTCTGGGTAGCTGGACACTCTGCATCTGTATTCAAGGGCCTTCCTCATTTCCTTTTAGTCTGTTTTTCTACAAAAACGAGATGTGTGTGATCACACAGCTGCTTTGTTCCCCTTAAGTTTTGAATCTGGTGAACAAATTCGGCAAATTTGATGCAGGGGCAGAGGTCTCAGTGGGTTTGAGTTCTTCATGTTCCATGAAAATAGGCAGCTGGGCAGAGCCCCTGCTAATGGATGGCCCACAGGAAGGGCTGTGGTGTTGGCTTGCTGGTTAGTATATGGTGTTGGAGAAGTGTCTCTGTACAGGAGCTCAGTCCTGAGACTTCTCTTTGTAGGAAACAGCAGAAGTCTTTCTCTGGCCTTTTCTTTTTTGATTTTTTTTCACTTGGTGAGATTTGAAAATAAAAATAACACTTTTCACCTTCAAAGAGCTTTAGAAACATCAGCTAATTAATCCTTCCATCGTCTAACATGCTGCTTCAAGGAAAAGTGGGAAGGCAGGGATTTTTCTAAAAGTGAGTGAGACAGATCCTCAGAGGACCCATCTCAGTTCTGGAGGGTCTGTGGCTGTTGCTTCACTCCAAAACATGTGGCTCTGTACCATGTTGTTGATTGCTCTTTGTTTCTGTAACAAATAAGTAAACAATGGAATTCAAAGAAACAACCAAGAAGTGTCCCCAAGTACATACGCCCCAGCTTATGGCTAAACCATCAACCTTAAAGAACTGTAAATGGGCTTAATCAGGAGGGCAAGAAAATTCCCATCATTAAATTTTAGACTTTTAAAATTGATCATACATGAGATAGTAACATTTTCTCATCATTTTTTTCACAATAAGGGCATTTCCTGTTCTTCTCTTGATGTCCCTGAGGATCTCGCAGGCAGTGTCAACACCAGAAACTTTAGGTAATCTCCTGGTCCCTCTTGAGGTTCTCTTCCCTCTTAGTCCAACAAACCATATGTGGGCACAGTGTCAGTCCTGACACTCACGTGACACATGAGTGTTGCCTTATGGATTCAGGGGGTGATGACCCCTGCACTGACACTGTCTCTCCACTGGAAGAAAGAAGATCACTATAAACCAGGCCTGACTGGAGAAGTCAGCATGAGGGGTATGGATGGAGGGTGTAGATGGCTTTCACTCTCTTGCATTCAAATGAGCTCTGTGATCCATGTTTTCTCCTGATGGTAATTCTGACTTCTGGTCAGGAGCAATACATGCCTAGTCTGTGTGTGGGAAGAGCATCAGTGCAAAAAGCCAGTACTTCTGGTGGGTTTTCCCTTGTTTTCAGCCATCAGCCAAGTCTGGCAGAGGTGCCTGGATCACCTCCAGTCTCAGGGATGTGTTGTGGAGCACATTTGACACAGTGAGTTAGCCTCGAAGGGCAGCAGGTCAGCAGGTGCCATGCTTTTGGTTTTTCTCGGCAGTGTGAAGGAGGACTACGCCTCCTTGGTTTTCCTGGATCCTACTTGTGCCGAGTACTTCGCTATCAGGATCCTAAGGTGAGTATCTCCAAGCTCAGCAGTGTCAAAGCAGAAGCTTTCTCTCTAGGTTTCTTTCTCAAGAGAAATTCTGTAGTTAATGTCCTCTTGAGTCTACTCCTACTGGCTTTTCCAGGGTGTTTCTTTTTTCATTACCATTCAACAGCTGTGAACTTCTCTGGGGTTCAAAACAGGACACACATGCAACTCTGTATCCTTGTGCTGGCTTTTGTCATGCGATCTTTTTGCTTTTTTCAGCATTTTTTTTTCTATTCCACTTTGCATCAACCCTGAGTTCTATTGCAGAAATGGTTACAATTAGAAAATAATGATTTTAGAACTGTTAGAACATAAATTAATTGTAGTTTATGGGACAGAAAAAAAGCAAAACCAGAAAATACTTCTCAGTTAAGCAGAAGTTTTCCCTATTTTATACATATTTACTATTATTCTACAACTGAAAAGCCTGGATCCAGAAATACTGCAGAAGGATGAAGTGGTGATTACAGAATGCATGTTCTCAAAGGAAGCTATTTTAGGTTTTCTCAAAGCAAAAAAAAAAAACCAAACCCTCAGGCTCCCCTGAATCAGAAACGTGATTCTGTACTTTGAGTAGAAACATATCGAGTTCCCTGCAAATTTGTTGTCTTTAAATCATTGTCTTGCACTTCCTCTGCCCATCTCTGCATAACTCTTAATTTGGCTGCTCGTGTCTGTGTGCATAAACATGCAAGAAATGAGTCCAGAGTGGCTCCTGAAGCCATGGTAGGGTTTGCTGGACTGGTCGATAAAAAAATTACTTTTTTTCCTCTTTTTCCTTTTAAACTGAGACATTCAGATCAGGCATCAGAAAGACACAGTAAACAAGGAGCCTGGCGTTGCTGTTTTTAGACAGGCACCGTTCGGAGTAGGATTGCGCTTTAGGAGGTGCTAAGTATGTTCAGCAATATTGGCATTTTGTTTCAGTTGGATGAAGATCCAAGAGAAATCTGAGCATGAATGGAAGCAGTCTTCCCTCATATGCCCCTACATTGCTTCTCCCTCTCCCAGGGCAGATGTAAAGAGCTGCATCCCTCCCACCTCCATCCCACCTCAATGGGATATGGAGCTGGTCTCTTCCCCTCCCTGATGAAGGATAAACAGGAAAGCCCTCAAGCTCCCTTTCACTGGCCACACCACCCTGTGGAGATCACAGAAGTTGCACCACTTAATCCTGTCGCTGCGGTAGCATCTTGTGGGGCGGCGACAATGGGCATGAGCAAAATACATAATTAATAAAGCAGCGGTGGTTGGCATTTGCTGCCTGGCGATGGGTGGGATGCGAGGAGAAGCAGCAGGGTAATTATAGATATGAAAAATGAGGCAGGAACACGGGGTAACCTTTCTAGGGTAGCTGTCCCGGTGATCGATGGGCCTACATTGTTTTCTCGCTAACCTTTTGGTGAACCTCCCCTTAGAACAACAGGGGAAATACAGTTATTCCCTTCCCCGTCTTGTTTCTTGGTAAAGCACTCGTGTACCACCTTATTATTGCACCCTAAATATTGCTCTGTGCTGGTAGCAAATCACAGGTGAGCAGTGAGCTGCCCCTCATGCAGGGCCCTTCTGTCCTGCCCCATCCAGCTAGAGGCTCCTGCCCGATGCGCTGCGGGCACCAGCTCTGTCATAGCCCCAGTTTAACCAAAATGACAGCTTTCCACAGCTAAAATGGGTGTCGGGGGAGCTGCGGGGATAGAGCTGGGGAAGGGTGCAGTAGAGGTAACGAAACGTACACTAAGGTTTTTTGATGGAGGGACAGGGAAGCTCCAAGACATTGGGGCAATAAATTCATGGGCTTAGAACTGGATGAAAGAGTCTTTCAAGGGAGGCGTTGGTCCATTTGCATCCCCTGCAGCTTGAGCTTACTGCCGTTTTACCTACCAAAGCCAAACCTGCTCTGTTTGTCACTAATTTCTAATGCAGCTCTCAAGTGATGAGGTTTCTGAGAGCTGCAGTCACGTTTACAAAGCCTGAGCTCCTCTGTCAGGAGGAAGAGGGTTCGGTTCAGGCATTTTGGGGGGAAGCATATGATACACACCAGATAAAATTGCAACATGTAAAAAAAATGTGAAGAATGCCAGGAAATGTTCTTGAACCCTGCAGTTGACTTAACAGAGAGCTAAGTGTTACAGGCAGTCACAATAATTGAGGACAGGAATGTATACATAAGACAGCCCCTTCTTTCAAGAAAGGGTGGATCTTTGTCTTCATGTCCTGGGAAGTACTTTTAATTGTTGTATTTATTTCTCTGGAATAATTACTAAACTTCCTCTCTGCCAAAAGCATTCCTGATATATGGGGATTTCTTCACCCTTTACAAGGACAGTACTGGCTACTTACAAAACAGTGAAATTAAAAAATTACATCCGTACTGCAGTGTGATCCAAGGACAAATTAGAAGTTAATCAGATGGGAATCAGTTCAGATTCCCCCTGTGTATACTTAAAAGTTTCTTTTGTGTGATTTTTTTTTTCCTGCAAGATTTGTCCCTCCAAAATTTCTGTCATAGCCACCTTAGATTTTAACATGCAGAAGATGTTTATGTTTTTTCAGAACATCGGGATAGCTTTAAGAATTTGTTTTGGCAAGAAAAAAACGAAACAGTAAAAGGAGACATTTGAAGAGTCCTAGAAACAAATATATGACTATGTGTTGACATGTTATGAAGGTGTTGGGAGCGACTCCTTACTTAAAATTGTGTTGAAATTTGCACTTACTATGGATTTAAATTCATCAGCTTCACACTTTAATGATTGAATTTAGGTTCCTGATTTGGTACAGAGATGCGTTAGAGAACAATTGAATTTTCTATGTGATGGTTTCAAATAAAGAATGAACTTAACTTTGCAGAAGACTTTGTTTTAAAAGTCTTTCTTCTGAAGAGGTGCCTTTCTTCTCGCAAGCATCATGGTTCCTTCGGGACTATTTGCACACCACACTCGTGTTGTTGCTTGTATCCTGGTTTTCTGTCTGGCTCCACTAAGATGTGTGACATTAACAGTTAGAGTTGTTCTTCTGCTGCAGCTACAAGGGCCCTCTTCCACCTCTGGACAAGGGAGCAATTGCAGTCTTTGGCCCTAATATACAGCAGCTGCAGGACCTAGAGTGGTTACCCCAGTGTGTCAGGGATTGCGTTTTGTTCAGGCTTGGTTGCAGATCCTGTCTTAGCAGATGCTGAGCAGCAAGACCCAGAACTTTTATTTCCAGGGTGATGGGGGATCCCAAATTAGGCTGCAAGTTTTTAGTGCAGGGACTGTTTTCTTACATTTTTTTACATCATCTGGTACAGTAGGGCTCTACTTAGCACTTCCAGATGTTAGCCTTAATATAAATGCAATAAAAATTAAATTCAGAGTGGATTTGTGTTTCCGCAATCTGTGCTGTGCCCCGCTGCTTGTACAGGGGACTGTCGTCACCCGCTCCGCCGGCTGTGCTGACTCAAGTAGGGCTTGAGTTGAAAGTGGAAATTTTCAACTCTCTGCAGCAGGAATAGCCAACTGGGGCAGCTCCGAGGTGTCCCTGCTGCTCTCTGCCATGCAGATCTCCATGTGCGGATGAGCAGGCATTCCCAGGCTTTTCCTAAAACTTCTGTATGGACCAAGCAGCTCCTCAGAGCGTAGGCGGTGCTGTGACTCACCAGGCGGGGCTTAAAAGTGGGCCTTGGATTTCATGCGCTGTTCCCAGCATGGCTGCTGTCTTGCTGGGTGATGTCTATAGGTCATTTTGACCTAGAATTTGCCTTACCTCAGTAATAGGCATCTCTTTCGAGAGAGCCTTCAAATCCGTGTGTTATTATTGTTGTTCCCTGCTATAATAAGTAGAAGCCGTGGTCTGATGGATCCGGCACACAGTTCACAAGGACCCCGCTTCTTTTCTTGGCTTTGCTGTGCTCTCACTGTATGATCTGGGGCAAACTGCTCCACCAATCTGTTCCCCTGTCACCACACATCGTCTTAGATCATCAATTCTCTGGAGCAGACACAGTCCCTTAGCACGTTTTAGCATCTAGCATTGTGAGGCTCCGGGCTCTGCCGCGGCTTCTGTGTGCTACAGAAATACAAATAGTTGCAGATAATAATAATATTAAATCTGTGTGGCTCTTCAGAGATAAGTAAAGGGCAATACTCCTTTCTCCAAGGAGCAGGCAGGATAAGTACTTTATTTTTGTCTTTGTCTTCTTCTAATTATAAAAAAAGAAGGCAGCCAGTAGACATGATTAAAAAAAGAAAAAAATAAAGGAAGGCTGCAGTAATTTGATATTTTTAGCCTCAGACCTGCTACTTGTTCTGTGAAGCCAATCTTAGGATCATGGCCTGAGTCTGGTTCGTATCCGTGCTTGCCAGGGATAGAAATCTTTTGGAGCCTTATATTGACAGTTGGCTCAGTATTTGGGCTAATCCTATAAAACCACTGTGCAGCTTGGTGCAACTTTCAGTATTTGCTGTGAACAAAAGTGTCAGGAATGTTGCAGATCAGACATGAGAAGCTTCACTTGGCCAATACATGGCAAGGCTCTGGGCTGGGACGATAAGGGCTTGGGATGGAACTGAGCGTGGCAGAATGGCTGGAGAGAGGAGAAGTCAACTTTTGTTTGTTTCTGTGTGCTGTGGGATTTTTTCAATTATTATTTCATTTCCAGAGAAATGCAACAGCAACAACAAAAGGTCTTAAATATTCAGCAGTGAAAACAATAGATTTGAAAAGGAAAACAAAAAGTTAGAGCCAGCTCTGGCATTGGTGGACACTTGGCTCTGAGGGAAGCGAGAACAGCTTGGATTTGCATAAATTGCATACTGCGGGTCAGAAAGCAGAGTCGGAATTATGCTTTCATTGCAGTGGCATGAATGGGAGCACATAATTGGCATTTTTCCCCTCTTGATCAGATGCCTCCTTCAGGGGATTTCTGCACCCAATACGTTGGGGCTCATCCATTCACTGCCTGGCATGGATAGGGCTTTTGTTTTCAAATTATGATTTTTCTATTCTCTGATTTCTTCCATAACCTGGGAAAGCCCCAACCCTCCCCCCATGCATGGCCCTTTGTTTGGGAGAACAACCAGAGGTCACGCTGTGCTGAATGTAGCTGTTGTTGCATCACTCCCTGTGCGTGTTTTTGTGCTTCTGGCTCAGCGTGGAGCTGTCGACCCCCGGGGCAATGGTCCTGGCACTCCGTGTTGAGCACCTCCTCTCAGGTTTATGGAGTCCTGCATTTCTGAGTGCAAAGAGGCGAGTATGATTGTGGTCAGTCCAGTAGGGCTTCCTCCAGGGATGTACAAAGATGCTTGGCTGGGACAAGCCTAGCAGGCTCTTGGTCAGACCCAGGGCCTGGCTCTCTTTTCCATTATTTGGCTTATTAGCTTTTTTTTTTTTTTTTTCCTTTTGTGACTTCCAGCTCAATCACAGCAAGGACTTGCTAGGGGATTCAGGTTCAGCAAAACACATGAATGCATGTTTAACCTGAGCTGCAGCCAGGATTCAGGCATGTATTTGCTTCAGATGGTGCACTTGGTAAATGCTTCCAGCAAGTGCACGCGGTGCTGTTAACAACTCACAGAATCACTAGGTCCATCCACACCCTGGTAGCCACATGGAAGCCCTTCCAGCTGGATGTCAAGTCCTGGTTACCTCCCCCGGGTGGTTCATTCTCAGCACTGCTCACCCAGGGCTTCCTGTCTCACCCTGGATGCACGGTTGCAGTTTTCTTCTCCACACAGCTACTGGCCAGACCAGGTGCCTCGTGCCCCTTTGTTCTGTCCTTTTCTGGGACCAAGCCCACCCTGCTGTTGATCTCAGATCTGTTCAGCAGCAGTGGCAAAGAGCAAACAGCAACTAACAGGTATTGATGGCTGAGGCCTGCCTCTTCATTTATTCACAGACAAATGTTTTAACCTGTCAGTGTTAAGAAATCATATTGATTGGAAAGATTTTGTTTTATTCCTTTAGGTCTGTTAGTCAAAAGGGCAATTCCTCCTTTAATGTCTTCCCACCACGGGCTTGGTTCCACTGTACCTTGTCCGGAAAATCTTTTATTTTCAAGGCACAGGGAAAATGATCTTTATAAAATATAAACTATGGGAATTTTCATTCCCCTCTGGCTTTAGGAGGAGGAGAGCAGCTGGTAGAGAGTGGATGAGAAAGGCTTTATCTGCTATATTTTGGTTACTGCGCTTTGAGTGATGGGTTTAATAATTGATAGAGCAATTTAGCAATGATCCATAATCCTGAAAGAAGCCTACGCTCCCCTCCCTCTCCCTCTCCCTCCCTTTCTCCTTCCCTTCGAGACTGACAGGCTGCTCTCAGTGGTTTTGTCTGCAAAATTTCATCCCTTGGTTTCTGTAAACAGCCTGACATGGGAGAGGGGGGAAAAAAGCAAGTGTTTCTAAATCTTTTGTCTTGTTTCCACAAACAGCTGCACTGCCTTCTCCAGCTCTGGGCTTCAGTCACTTATTTGCTCACATGCTCTTGCTGAAGAGAACAGGAGGTTTTCTTTAAGGCCCTAACCTAAATGAAGTGTGTATGTACAATGTATATAGGAGAGTAGAGAGGTGCAGAGCCTCCCAGCAGGGACCCCTCCCCTCCCCATTTAAACCCAGGCTTTGTTCATGGCTGAATCCAGCTTTCTTAATCCCAAGAAAGGTGCATAGGGATGGCAAGTGCTTGATATGGAAGTGTGGTTTACTTGAAAGTCTTCCAGGATTAACCTATGGAAATTGCTTTTTCCAAGAGCCTCATGTGGATGGTGGCAGTGAGCAGGGGGATCCTATTGGAGTGCCTGATATGTGTCTTTGTGACTGCCCCTTTTTCAAGATGGATGCAAACCCACAGCAGCATAGGGTTGTGTTTCCAGGTGCAGGGTGTGCACCCCCTTCACAGGGGCAGGGGGATCCTGTGTGGCATGTCCACAGTAAGTGTGGGAAGAGAGCAGAAAAGATGAAGCAGAAAAAGGAGACAGACATAGTGAGCAAGAGAGAAAAAGAAACAAGGTTATAGGTACTGAGTATGTGTTGAGGCCCAGGCAGAGTGAGGAGAGGGAGGAGGTGCAGCCTGGCAGAAAGCCAGGTATAAGCAAAGTCAAGTGAGATGTATTAAATTATGTTTTTCCATATGTATTACATAGATGCCAGATTGACAACAAGTTGTAATTAAGCATGACATAAAGTCAGCTATGCACAGCTGTATTATTCCTTAAAATTACAAGGGGTGAGGTCCTTTGGGGCACAGCAGACTTTATGGATGCTCCACCATGGGAGGTCTCTAAGGCTAGCTGAATGCTTGCCAGGAGTGACACAGGCATTGCTTGGATGGCCCAAGATTGGGGCAGGGAGGGAGTGGGTGACTTCCCTGAGCTTCAGGCTAGCCCTGTCTGCCTCTGACACCATCCTCTGGAGTATTTTCACCCTTCCCAGTCAGCCCCCTGGTGGAACATGAGCAGTGGCCAGGGGTGGGTAGTCTACTCTGCTTCTATGAGTTATTTGCTATTAAAAGCCCTTAGCTAGCAATGAGAGGCTCACGAGGCTTGGTTGATAATTACTCCAGTCAAGTTCAGAAGTAATTGTTGTGTAACTTGCTCTCTGTTTTTAAAAGACAAAACTGTGTGTATGTACACTTGATTAAAACATCCCGGGCCCTGCACCTGTACCACGGGAAACACTCCCAGCTGTGTAGGATTTCACCTGTGCGTAGGAGGATCTTGGTGACCTTCCTATTGAGAAATGTACGGACCTTATAGAGTTAGAGAAGTTCAGGTGACAGGAATAGAGTTAAAGTTCGGGTGACAGGGGGCCCTGGGAGGTCATTTAGTCCAACCTGATGGTCAAGGTCGAGTCTGCCATGAGATCAAGATCAGGACTTCATCTTGCTGGGTCTTAAAAGCCTCCAAGGTTAGCAACTGCAGAGTCCCTCAGGGCAGCCTGTGCTGGTGACTCATTTATCTGCACAGTGGAGGTGTTTTCCCCATTCCCAGAGGGATCCTCTCCTGTTTCAGTTTGTCTGTCATCTCTGCCTTCTGCTGCCCACCTGAGGGAAGAGCCTGGCACCATTTTCTCCATGTGGCAGAGGAGGAGGGGCAGGCTGCTGTCATGGACACCATGGTTCTCCCTCCCCTCACTGAGGTTGCTCCAGTTCACCTACCCACTGGGATCCCCAGACCAAGTGTGGTGTCCAGATGTGGCTGGAGGTGGGTTACCACATTCCTTTGTCTGCTGGCCCTATTTCAGGGAGGCTGTTGGTCCTGCTGCTGGAGTCCTAGCCCACTGCCCCTCGAGTCAAGGTGCTCATGGTCATTCCAGCTGAGCAGTTCCCCACTTGTCACCAGTGCTCATCTATCCCAGGGGCCAGACCTGGCATTTCTCCTGGCTGTATTTCAGAAGGTCCCTATTGGCCCATGCCTCCCGCCTGTCCAGCTCCCTCTGGGTGGCAGCCCTGCCCTCACATGCATGACCAGGTGTCTCCAGTGTGGCATCACCCATAAACTGGATGAGAATGCACTCTGCCTCCTCCTCAGGTCAGGGATAAAGATGTTAAATGAGACCAGTCTGGGATAAACCCCTGCGGTACCTCACTGGTTACCAGCCTCCAGTTTATATTTATGTCCTGTAACATAAACTATCACCGAGGGCTGAGTGGATCCAGCTTCCAGTCTTTTGAGCTCATTCAGATATTTTTTGAAGTGTTGCAGACTAATCTTGACGGATGGGCAAGAGCAATGTGAGCAGTGCAGTGTTGGAGCTCCCTTCTAGTGGTGGTTGTACAGGTGGCCGGGCAGCCCTGGAAATGGCTCTGGTTCCACCCACAGTCCTTCCCAGAAACCAGGTGTACCTGTGTTTGATCTGTGAAATACACAGCCTGCTAGAAGGCCCTGTAGTGGCACTGTCCCTCCTTATCACTCAAACCAATACAACTTTGTGGGAAAACAGTATACTGTGACCAATTGGGTGGCATTCCTCTGTGGTCCTTTCCCTCCCTCAGGAATAACCCTGTGCTGACTGACCTCTCTGAAGTTGGAGCTTTATACTGGAATCTGAAAGGCATAGTGTGCCTGCATATTCTGGGATGAGTCTTGACTGCCAGGGCTTTTCCCTGCTGAGTGACACGACTGGCGTCTAGAGCTGCTCTCCTGTCCACTGCATGGGATGGGGAGTGAGCAAGCAGGAGCTGCTGGCGTTTGTAGGCATGTTAACCTCTGGCCCTGGTGGCTGTCTTTATCACAGACACAAAAGTCTGCAGATCCCCAGCCCTGGAGCAGAGGATGGCCTTAATCTGGGGTCACCCATATTTGATGTCTGCATCCCTTCTAGGTGTCTGTGTGCAGGTAGAGGTGGAGGGGTGAGGAAAATAACAACTGTAACCTTTTACTTCCAGAATATGAGCCTGTCTCCTTTTACATCCCTTCACTTGGACTCTGAGAAGCACAGAGGAACAAAAAAAAGGTTCTCTGTGCATTCCACCTCCATTACCTAAGAGTTAAAGGTACTCTGCATTCTACTGTACATGGCAATAAAAGGTGGACACCTCCACAAAATATAAGAGTCAAGTGAGCAGGTCTGAGAAAGAGTCCATAAAGATGCCAAAGAAAGCGTTCATCTGAGAGGAAGATAGAGCTCCATCCCTTGAATAAAAACCCCTCTGTTACACACACAAAAGATGTCCTCACAAGAGGTATCTTGGTGCATGGGAGAGCATGAGCCCCGAGTGGGGTGAAGCCCTGGGTGTGCAGCTGGTCAGTGCATCCCTGCTTGGGCAGAGGAGCTCACTCTGCCCAAGGCTTCCTGAGTGGAGATGTGAAAGCTGCTGCTTCCTGGAATTCAGGCTTTAGCAGGTGAGACGAGCAGGTAGAGTGAGACAGGAGCTGTGTGTACCACCTCAGAGACATCTTCACTGTAGGTCTGTCTGCACTGCCTGCAGCTGCCCCCAATCTTCTTCTGGAAGCAGGAACACTCTCTGCTCAAGGTGCCAGCAAGTATCAAGTTTTGAGTTATATTTTTGTCTGATGTGTATACTTGTCCATGAAGGACTCTGCTGAGACTATCACGCTTGGCCATGGGATCCTACCAGAGGTGGTAAATTATCCCTGAGGAGGGCAGTTTGCAGAGAAGTTTTAAAATTCAGAAAGAGCCCAGCTCTCTGAATCTGAGTCTGTGGAAATGAATTTTTTTGGCATTTGTTTTTAATGTCCTGTGATGTGTGGGTGAAAAAGCCAGCAAGCTAGACTGGTAATTAATTTTCCTGACAGAAACACCAGACAATGAAATTACCCTGCCACAAAGCAGGGTTGCTAAAGTAAATACTCTGCCAGCAGCAGGCCTGAAAGCAGGACGGGGTTGTGTGTGAGGTGCAAGCAAATGATGAGATGGCACTTCTGCCTCTGGGGACCTGCGAGTGCTGACAGCATGGGAACCCTGGTGCCCTGGGGCACCAGCACCAGAAGCTCTCTGGTGTGCACAGGCACATTCAAGCTGGGCTCCAGAGGATGGGAGACTGACTGGACTCACTGCTGAGCTGAGGAACAGGTCACCCTTTGCTGCCCAGGCAAGTAACTTGGTTGGAAATGGGTAAGAGATGTGGGAAGTGGGGATGGGATGGCTGCTTTTGTCCTGGAGATAGAGGCTCTTGTCAGCATTCTTCAGTCTTTCCCAGGCTGGTGGCAAGTGGTTTCTAAACCTTTGGTCAGTGCTGGTGTGATTTGTGTGAGCTGTAGAACAGGTTGTGCCTGTGCATGCAGAAGGGGAGTGCCTTTTGTTGGAAGACATCGAGGGCAGCTCATGGGAGAGGAAGGACAGAAGGGCAAAGTTTTCTGTTTTCCTTCTGTGTGTCTTGTACTAGAGGCAGGAGTTACCGTGCCAAGAGTGTTGCAGATGCACAGCCAAGAAATGGGCAGAGAGCAGGAAATGGGGATGTTCTTGCATGTATTGAGGTATCTGGCAGCTGGCTCCATTGTGTGCTGTCAGACAAGATCCTCAGCACAATCAAAAGGTTTGGTGAGTCTGTTAAAAAACCTGTATTGTTGGTGCAGAAAATTCTTCTCTGTGCATGGAGAGATCTGTTGAAGATATCAGTGCTGTTCGGGAGGATCTGCTGCCATTTGAATTGTCCTTCTGATTGATGATTGCAATACTTGGATGTGCACACTTTCATAGGGCATTTTACCTTGTTACATAGTGTTAGCAGCTGCAGAACCGAGAAATCCCACACAAGAACTCTTTAAGACGTGAAAACTGCTTTCTTTCCCTTTGGGAAAGAGAATTACACCATTTTTATTGCTGAGCTAAATCTGAGTGCTTTTAGGAAAACAAGGGTCAGTTGTGGAGTGGACTGCATGCACATTTTAGGACAAGAGTTATTTAATGTATTAATTATCTGTAAAAAGTGCTGGACCAGTAATGAAGTGTTCAAGCATGCAGATATCACAGACTTGCTTAGGTTAGGCTGCAGAAAAGAGTGAGGAGAATTTAAAGGACTTGATCTAGATTATAAAAAACATTATGCCAGATCAGTGCAGTACAGAAAGGCAGTAAACATTGGAAGACAAAAAATGAACTATTTCTGCATAATTCTATGTCCTAAATTAACTGCAGCTTCTCTGGAGAAAGGACTGTGTGTCTCAGAGGATCTCCCAGATAAAACATCTGCTGAAATCCTCTTGTCACACCAAAAGCAAACAAAATATTAAGCTTAGGGAAGACTGGAACGCTAAGGCATTCTGCAAATAGTGTAAAATAAGTCTGGGCAATATCCTTATGTTTAACTCTTTCTAGGTCTGTTCAGCCTGTCTCCAAGCAGTCATGTCAGAAAGAGGAGTTGCAGGGTCAGGCAGTGGAAGTGGGTTGAAACATCCATGGCATGCTACACTGAGAAGCCAGAAGGTGCTGCAGACATGGGAGAACAGGGCAGAGATATAAAAACAGCTTGTGGTAAAGGACAGGTTATTCAATCACTTCCTTCTTCACCTCTAGACCAATCTATGTGAACATGAAGTGAGAGGTGACAAATTTAAACCTGATTAAGGAAAACCAAGTTTTAAACAGCTGAGCTAAGATGCTATTGAAAGCAGTAGGTTGCCTGTGGAACTCTGTTCCACAACATGTGATGAAAGTCAAGATCTCACCTTGTCTTAAAAAACTGACATGCTTATGTTAGGAAAGAGAGGAGTTGCACATGTTAGATACTATGTGCAGAAGGATGTATTCATCTATAACCGAACATAAAGAAAAATATCCACCACAGTGGAGATCCAAAGGTATTTTATCAGTGGACAGGTCATTTTGTTACAGAGCTTGTAGTATTCTGCCCCAAAATGCTTGGCATTGGCCATTTCAAGCAGGCAGAGCACCACCCCCGGTGACTGCAGCTCCCTCTTTCACACAGCAAACAGGAGGTATCTGCTGGCTGAAAATCTGGAATCCTGTGTGGTGTCCACTACCTGTTGTTCTTGAGGTGTCTTAATGACTGTTTAATTAAGTTAACAAGATCTTTTTGTCTTGGGCCACTCCCTCTCCTTGGAAAAATCAAGATAATGATGTGAAGGCTGGGAGAAAACCACAGCAAGTGGTGGCTGTGGTGTACGTAAGGCACCGTATCACCTAGATCTAGCCCCTTCTCACAGGCATTCTCACTATTGTTAGAATTCATAGAATGAGTGGTGTTCTGTTTAGTTGCATTTTATGGGTTTGAATAAAATGGCCATAGATTGGTGCTTTTCTTCCCAATAGCAAAGATGGAAAACTTCTTCTGCATGTAAAAAGAAATTCTCTCCTAATTACTGCACTCCAGAAAGTGGCGCTTTCAGGAAAAACCCACTGGACAGCCAAAGACTCAGGAGGGAAAAAAAATTAAAACATTTTGGAACCTCAAATTCTAGGTCATCCTTTCTTGCAGGGGTTTGAAGGTGTTGGCAGCATAAGTGTGGGGAAAGAGGAAAGGAGGTGCGTGCAGCATATGACAGCAGTGCAAGTGTTTTTTATGAACAGGGAGTCTTCCACACAGAATCGTGTTGGGAATACCCCTACAGTCCACCCCTCCACTTGAGTTAGTGGGAGGGATTTGAAGTTCAGGCGATTTGTGGCTGAGCTCTCATTAGTGACCAGGGACATTTCGTTCACAATGTGGAAGGCAGGCAGGGAGAGGCAGATGGCTTTGAATGCAGGATTTACATAGTAATGAGATTCAGGTCACCATAGCTGTCTTTTTCTCTCTGCATTTTGTCTAGGTGTCGAATAGTGTGTGTGTAGGGATGACGGGATGACGGAATAGGGAGGAAAAGAGGAAAATTAACCCCTTGTTCATGAGGAGAGATTGCTGTTAGAATAAAAAGTTTGTCACAGTGGGCGAAAGAGCAGTAGGGTATGACAATGACAAGCACAGATGAGGCTAGAAGGGCTAAAGGTAGCCACTTTTTAAGTTTCTGACTTGTTTTATGTGGGAATGGCACAAATAATTCTAACTTTAAAATCCCAGGATTTCCTGTAATTTTTACGTTCTGCAATGCTGATTTAAGAGGAGATAGTTTGGGACTTTTATCATTACAAGTCCTCCCAAAACTGGGGGAGTTTGTGGAACTGAAAATGGGGCATGGATTCTTGCTACAGGGTCTTTGCTTCTTTGGAAAAAAATTACCATTTTGCTTGGTTTCTTGGCTAAAGACTTGTCTTGACATGACTGTGTAATGGCATGATTAAAACATAATATTTTCCACTGCAATTGGTAATCCTTAGTATGATCTCACTAGTGTCAGATCTTATCCTGATGACAAATGGAGAACTGGGAAGCATGGGTACTATTTTGAGCTTTCGATGGAGGCACTTGATTTGCTCAATAGCCAACCCCAGGCATTTCCAAAATATGCATAAGGGCCTGAGAAATCCCAAGGCTATATTTAAAATGATGAAAGCTTTAAAGCAGTGTTTGTTTCTTTTATCTGTCTTCTGCTTTTTCTTTCTTTATAGTTAGAGGAGTATGGGAGAGTAAGTTATTCTTCCTGCTGTGCATCCCATGAAACCAGTTGCTGGAGCTTTAGAAGTGTTGCAAGAAGAACAGGAGAGAAGCTTTAGGAGATCCTTGTATAATTAGGAACTGTGTCACATAGCTGCATGTGGACATCTAGGCAGAGGTGGGATAAGTAAGGAAGGTGTTTGTGTGTATAAGGTTTCCAGTATTTGGGAAATATTTTTGGTTCTTTCACACAGAGGTTTTTGAAATGCAGAACGTTTAGGGCACATAGGTCAGGATTCATCTCATCTCACCTTGGCCACTGGAGTTGAGCAAGTTCATCCAGCCGCGTCCTACAGACCTTTTCAGCGTCAGTGGAGAAGGATTACAACCACCCCAAGGCAGTGGGACAGATTCCCCCCTGGAAGGGGAGGGAGCAGGGGTGTTTTGATGGCATCTCCTGGAGCCGGCAAGAAATGCATAGGCAGAGAGCTGCTGCATTTTGGCTGTTCGGGCTGAAAGGGAAAAGGAAATCTAATCAGGCGCCTGGGACAGACTGGGAAAGGAAGGCTTCTTGGCTACTTCCTCCTGAGGAAAAGGCTTAGGTCTAATAGATCTAATTACATTATTTCTCTGTTTTATTGTCACAGCCATTTGTTTAAAAAGTCAGTAATCCTTTTATACCAGTCCTGTAATGATTATTTAATGTCTGGCTGTTTGTGAACCCACGGAGCTGTGTGAACAGAGGATGCTTCACGGCAGGGGATCTGCACAGTTCTCCACAGGACAGTGAGCTGGCCCTGAGAGCCTGGAGTGGGGGCCTTGATTGGGTGCCTTCATATTCCCACTTGCTGGATGAGCGCTGTGGTAGTTCTCTCCTTTACAAAATGCTGCCAAACGTCTCTTGGCTGTATATGGCCGCAGTACTCTTCTGTAAGGATAAATATTCACTGACTGTTTGGTTGGCAGGCACTGTGCCAGTGACCAGTGTGTCCCTCAGCTCTGTCAGAGCAGTGACACTTGTCGGCGGCAGCTCTGTGAGTGTCACAATGGGCACCAGCTGCCCAACGCCAGCTGAGCAGCTCTGCTCCCCTTGCTGATGTTTTCTGGCCTCTTCCTTTGCAGAGCCCCTGAAATCATCCTCGGTTTACCCTTTTGTGAAGCAATCGATATGTGGTCATTGGGATGTGTCATTGCAGAGCTGTTCTTGGGCTGGCCCTTGTACCCAGGAGCTTCGGAGTACGATCAGGTGGGTGTGGATATTGCTCTGGGTGCTGGTAAGTGCACACATCTTTTTCCCTTCTCTTGTCAGAGTGAACAGATGCCAACTTTTTCACTTTTGCTAATGATGGATCTGTGTTTCTTGCTCTCCCAAGTCAACGTTGTCATTATGCACCTGGGTATTTGTTCGAGGTAACCAGTGTGCAGCGTGGCTTTTAAGACCTGGCCGCCTGAGTGAAATCTCAATCAAGAGTCAATGCTGCCATTGACTGGAGAGCTCTGTACATGTCTCTCCTCACTGAGCAGAGCAGGCACCCGTTCTCTGCTGTAACAGCAAGTGCTGTATAAAGCCTTATTTGTTAGAAGAAACTGCACGAACTCAGCTGCATTTCATAACCCCTTTTATGAGAGTGCATATTAAAAGCAATGACAAGAAGGAGAACGTTGGCATTGATGTAGGTTTCCAGTTAATATAAGCTGTCGTCCTTTTTCTCCCTATAGGCTTTCATGCCCTTTTTGTAGTCCTAAAACCGATAACGCAGTGGCAGCTGGAGCCAGGGCTGTAGAATACTTTGCATTCCCATAGTATTCTTCAGGCTGATCTTAGCTGTCTGCAAATGCAGCCTGAAAAGGGTCTTTTTTCTTGTAGGAAATAAATTTTTTAAAAAGGAAAAAATAAATGGCAGGATAATAAATAAGTTTTTCACATACTGCAATGTTTTCTAGACTTTTCTTTTGGAACTAGTATTTTTTTAATCAGAGCTCTAAAGGTAAAAATTGGCAGGGGAAATAACTTGCAGCAAAGAGCAGGAGGGCTATTAGTGACTCTAAAGGAAATCAGGTGTAGCTGAGAAACTTACAAGTGTTTGAAAATCACATACCAAGCATGAAAAGTAGATTTCTTTCTCTTGCACCCCAAAAGCCATAAAACACACAGCTGAAAAAGAAATCACCATACCTTATTGGCCAGCTTAACTGCCCAGCACAAAGCTTCCTCTGGTAAGTGTGACGAGGGCTCATGGAGAGCTGGGGAGGGGATAGGGGCTGATCCTGGCCACTGGCTGCAGCACTGGCACTGGGCTGCAGGCAGGATCCTGGTGCCTCTCAAGTGTGTGAGCTCTGATGGACCTGAGGATCTGCAGAGCTGAGCAAGCCATGCACAGTGAACCGGGGCCTGAGCGCTTGGAAGTGATTGAAACCACGTCTGCTTTTTATGCCTTTATTTATTTAATGTTTTTATCCTTCTCTGTTTCTTGTCTCAAAAACACTTTCCATTCTTCCCTAGAACTTTCTAGCGTAGGTGACTGGTTTTAGTAGTTTTGCAGAGTTTGCAGCAATTTTGCAGAATGAAGCCATTTAGGAGTCAGGAGGTGCCAAAGTTAAGGTTTTGTGTGGCACCTCAGGCATGTGTGACATCGGTCTTTGACTGTCTAATCACAGACCTTTCTCCTTTATAAATAAATAAAGGTTTGAGATCCTGGAGAGACAAATAGAGTATCTTTTAGCTGTGTGGGTGCCAATGAGGTCATGCTTGTGGATGCAACCCAAATAACGTCACGTAGAGACAAGTACTTTCCATACCATAAGGGTGTCAGTTGGTTTGAGTGTATATTTCACTTTAGTTCAAAGGTAGTCACTTCATAATCCTCTGTTTGGAACTTCAAACAGCTCCCGGGACAGCCTGTGTGCTCAGGTGGAAGAAAACCGGCAAAAGTTAGAGAGCAAATACCAAATTGCTGAAATGACTTCCTGGAGAGGAGAGGGTGCAAAGTGTTGAGGCATCTCATTGAAATCACCGTGTGTGTCCTTCTCTTTGAACTTCAAAAATTCCTCTTTTCATCCTTAGGCCTTGTGGTAGTGCACTCTAAGGGTGAGTTTTCAGTGATAAATGGAGGGAATTCCATACAGAAATTCTCTTCCTCTCCTTCCTTGCACTGAGTTTTTTGGGGTGAAGTTTTTCTACATGCTACATCTTCTTTTTTTGTCTCTTCTGTTCAAATGCCTCCTGCACTCCTTCAAGGAAGACCTCCAGAGATCTTCACAGGACGAACAGTGACCTCTTACCTTTCTCTTACAGATTCGCTACATTTCACAGACGCAGGGCTTACCAGCAGAGTATTTGTTAAGTGCAGGGACAAAGACTACGAGGTTTTTCAACAGGGATACAGACTCACCATATCCCTTGTGGAGGCTGAAGGTAGGAAGACATTCCCTTGTTTCTTTTACCTTGCAGTTGTTGGTTGGAAGTGAGGAGACATTCAGGTCACCTCAGAGCCTAAGTTTCTGCTTTTTGCAGTGCAGCACAGACGTAAGAGTGGGTAGTGCCCAAAGTAAAACTGCCACCCCCAAAATTTGGAGCCTATAATACACCTGCTTGGCATTGCAGTGTAGGAAATTTAAGTCCAGAGTTGACCTGGAAATCTCCCTCTAAGTAGTCAGTGAATTGATGTGTAGTGGGCAGACTTTGCTCTAATATCTAACTCATTGCGGGGTTAAAAAAGACAAGCATTTTAATTCTATAATCAAAACCTCTAGTAAAGCAGGTGAGCCCTGAGTGTCCTGTGCCAGCGTGTTTGGCTGCATGCTGTCCCCAAGGAGAGAGGCCAGTGGGCTTCTGGCTGGGACAAGACGCTGCACCTCACGCCAGGGTAGATGTAAGAGACCCACCGTATTTGGGAGGACCCTCAGAAGTGAAATAGAAGAGATAAATCACCTTGTGACATAAAAGATGTCACAAAACCTTGGTGGAGATCGTGTAAATTGTGTCTGGTCAGGCCAGAGAAGCACGGTGGTCCCTGATGAGGACAGGATGAGGCACACGTGGGAAGTGGCACATAATCTGCAGCTGGTTGCAGGGCAGTGTTGGTCAATGCCTGTGTCCTCTTTTGAGCAGACGCCAGATGATCATGAGGCAGAGACGGGGATTAAGTCAAAGGAAGCAAGAAAGTATATTTTCAACTGTTTGGATGATATGGCACAGGTAAGAGCATTGGTGAGTAACCAGCAGGACTGTTCACATGCTTTCCAGCCACACAAACAAAAAGGAATTATAGAAGTTCTCTGTGTATGCTGTTCTGGGGCCAGCTCCTGAAAAATACCAAATATGCCTACCAAATTCACTGTTATGTGCTGCTTTGTAGAAGTGACTGCACACAAAGATATGTGTGCTGTAGTAAAGCAGCTTTGGAAAGTGGCTAAGGCACGTCTCTGCTGAAATCCTGTGTTTTCTCTTGTCTCTCCTGTGCTCTTCTGTATGACCGCTGGCAAGTCACTTAGTCCTCTGTGCATTAATATTTCCATTTGTTAAAGGGTGACAGTGGAAATATTCACCATGGCCACAGAAGAGTGTGCTTGCTGTAAAACGTGGCTGGCTGGGGGAGGAATGGGAAGTACTAATTCACTGTGTCAGTTCCATGTCGTTGTGAGAGCTAATCCCAGTATAACCACTCCTGTGACAGGAGTTTGTGCTGACAAACCGGTGCGCAAAACTGGCCCAACACTAGCACCAAACTGGAGTTTGTGCTAGCAAGGTCTAGACATTGTACCAAGTAAAACATGTAAACATACAGGAATGGAGGACTGGAATCCGAGGAGACTGGATAATTCATGGAATAATATAACAAGTCTTTTTTTTTCCTGGTACCTGATACATGAATGGGATGTTTCTCATAAACCTACTGACAACTTTATGTATTTTATATATTTTTTCTCATAGGACACATAGATAAGTATCTGATGGCACAGTATATGATAAATACTGTGATTATCAGAGCTTGCCTGCTACCACATGGAAGCTGTTCATCTTCAGTGGAGGGTGACTAAGTGTTTCATTAGCCACTGACCCAGGCAAGCTGAACACTTAACAGTCTGTCTGGAGTTGTGACACGCACAAGCCAGATGAGTGGCCACCACGGAGTCTGGCGTGGCCCTTCAGCAGCTACTCCTTTAGACAGGGAGGCTCGCAGGGCATGTGCTCCAACGAGGAGTAAACACAGTTTGCTGGAGACCTGACCATCTGCTCTTCCCCTTTGGCGCTCACTCCTGTCCCTGCTCCTTTAGGTAAACATGACAACGGATTTGGAAGGAAGCGATATGTTGGTGGAAAAGGCAGACCGGCGGGAGTTCATAGATCTGTTAAAGAAGATGTTGACGATAGACGCGGATAAGAGGATAACACCCATTGAAACTCTGAGCCACCCTTTTGTCACCATGACGCACTTGCTCGACTTCCCTCACAGCACGCAGTACGTGGCTTTTGTTCCCCTTGGGCTTTGAATTGAGGGGTGAAAAGGAGAGCTGGTTGTGGTGGAGACCAAGTGTATCTGAGGGGCTTTGTTAAGATGTTTAATCCCTAAGTTTTAATCTTTTCCTGCTTAAAAAAAGAAGACGATTGCCAACTCAAGGTTGCAAGAATTGTGTTGTAGGTGCTTGGCATTTAAAATGCTGCAGTGTGTGCTACATTAATTATGTAAATATTCAGTAATTACATATTTTTGCATTAAAATGCAGAAGAAATTATGCAATTAGTGCTGAAAGTATCAGTCTATTTCAAAGTAATATAGTCCTGATTGTTACTGGAGTAATCAACCTTCTCTGCAGTGGGGAGCCGACCCTTCCTCCCAGAACCTTCCCATCGTGCCAGAAGTCAGCTTGGGGCTGTTTGCTTTTTCAGGGAACAGCTGTTCTGCAGCAGGCTGTTTTACAGGTATAAGCACCAGGACAAGGAGTTCAATTTTCAGCTTGGTTGTTGTCCACCTGTGTCACCTTAAATACCACGTTCTGGCCTCATCTGATACATGTGGAATGGGGATGGGCTCCACTGCCTGATGGAGACGAGAAGTCACATCTTCAAGCCTGACTGCCCCCTCTCCTAAGGCTGCACCACAGAGCACAGCAGCCTGAAATGCAGAATACCTGCCCCCAGCCCACTGCCCATATCCAGTTCACACAGGGACAGGCTTCTCAGGTGTAAGTGGAGAAGGTGGACACTGTGGGAGTTTTCCAAAGCCTAGAGGACACTTAGCTTTGAACATACTGCTTTACAGCACTTGGCAGTTCAAGGTGCTTTCGCAGGCTGTCCCTTCCCCTTGACAGGAGAACAATTATTGGCACAGTGCTGTACTTCATTGGGTGCCATTTGCATGAGTATTTTAAAGGCTGTCAGGACTCAAGTACAAAATTAAAGGGGGCTGCTAGAAGAGCTGCAGAGTATGTTTTTGTGCTGCAGAGCAACAGGTAACTGTGTCAGCTCCCCTGCCTGTATGGGTGGCTGCAGTATTTTGAGTTTGTTTAAGGTAGCTTTCCCCCTTTGAAGGAGCTGTAGCTGCCTTTTTGTTACATTTATCACAAGATAAGAGCATCTGCTTACCAGAAGGTAGTGGGTGCACGATCTGTGTAGACCCAGACTTAGCCTGCACAGCCATCTTTGAGCATTGTTACCTATAAATAGATAGTAAGTGATAAATGAAAACAAGATGAGGCGTGATTGTGCTAAACAGGAAGAAAGTGAAGTTTCATATAAAAAAAAAATCATGAATAAAATATGACAGCAGAAATACTGAGTGAGCATCATAGACAAAAGTATTTTAATTTTGCAACAGTCCTTCTGACTGTGCAACAACTGATTGTGTAAGATAGGAGAGATTTGTCACCGAATGCATTGCTGTCAGAAATCTTTCCACTAACGCAACAGTCCATAACCACAACTTCATTTTTGAAGTGCTCACTTGTGGCTGCTCAGGCAAAGCCCCAGAAAGATTGAAAATATCATTGGGGCCAATAGAAGTGAGAATTTTAGCCAAATAAAGAATTCAGCATCACGTCTCTGAATACTAAATGTGTGCCAGACGGGTGTGTAGCCCTGCAAGTCCACGCTGGAAACAGTGACTGGCAGAGAGAGCAATAAGCTGTAACCAGCGTGGCAAGTGGATGGAACTTTTGTCTGTGATTACTTGTGCTTTGGAGAATAGAAGCTTCAAAACCTTGAAAGATGCAGGGAGCTATAATCTCTCTTGAAAATAAACTGGGCAGCAGAAAAAGTGAGACTATATGGAAGCTGTAGCTTCTGGAAGGAATCTCTGCTGTGGCACATTTCAGAGAGGCTGCAAGTTTGAGCAGCACAAGAGGGGCTGTTCTGCTTTCCTTCAAGCAGACAGCAAAGTGAGCTTAGCTTCCCATTTCACATATTTAACTTCCTGGCTCTTAAATTGCTGAGTACTCCTCAGACTTTCTGTCTGTTTTGCTTTGTCCCTGCTGGTTCTTCCCCCCCACTTTTTTTTAAAGTAAAGCCAGAGAACATAGTAGAGCTATGTAGAGCTTCCATTTGTAGAGCTTACACCTTGTTAGATAAAACCATTTGGTAACACACACTATTCACCATGTACAGAACCTATACTCTTTCCAGTGCTTTCTTCTTTGTGCAGGGAGAATTATATTCATACTTGACTGAAAAGAAGTGACCCAATAGCCTTCTGTGTTTATTTGATAAGTGTTTGATTTTGCTAGATGTTCTGTGACCAACAGGTGTAGTTCTGGAAGTGAATGCACATAATGGGCAGCTGTGCACAGTGTCCTGAGCCTGGCTTGTCTGCAGGTGTTTATGGCCCAGATCCAGTTACCAAAATATTACTTGTAGGAAAAGAGAGGTGACCATCTGAGTAAGCCACAAGACAGGGGTAAAAAGATCCGAGTTCTCTTCATCAACCTTAGGGATCATATAAGGTTGTTCCTTTTGAAGGGTCACTTTGTTTCTTAAAAATTATGTGAGGATATACCCCCTACCTCCAGCAGTTTAGATCATTACAAAACGGTCAGCATACAGCTGGTTTTCACTGCTTGGAATTTCTCTTTTTCCATGTTGGGATAATGGAAATAAAATAAATGCCTTTATACTTTCTGAGGTGGTGTTTCAGACTCTAAGGTCACATTTGTAAAAACAGCTATTGTGGAAGAATTGTGGAAAACCTGTATTGGTTTTCAGATGCCAAAAAGTGAGTTTTCAGATGTCAAAAATACTGTGTTGCCCAGGTTCACTGTGTTGCTGTCACTTAATCTCTGTATGCTTTGGTGTTCTAATTAATGAAATATGGACAGTTTCATCTACCAGATGCTTACTGTGCTCTATCAGTATAGAGAGTTTTTAATCTCCTTTCCTGGGGAACAAAATAGGATACTTCTCAAAATTTCCATTGCTATATCAATAACATTTAAGGGAAAGTCAGTGTAGAGGAACAAGCTGTAATCATTCCCCCAGAGATCCAGTTCTCAGTGTGAGATAACCTCAGAACCAGATTCCCTCAGGGCATTGAGAAATTTGCTTTGGAATAACTTTTTGATATGAATTATCCCATTGACTGCAAGAGGAGATGTCATGCTTCAAGATAAGTATCTGCACAAGCATTTAGCCAGACAGGGGCAATGTTTTAACTGCTTAACTGGACTCAGCTCTTGGTGAACAACTATTTAAAAGGACCAAAGATGACTTTTTTAGGGGTCTCAGTGATCAAGAACAGTAAAATTCTTCCTTGCAAAAGACGCGTAAAACTATCCTTACACTGAGGCAAAAAGCATGAGTTTTCTTTTCCTCTCAGGCTCCATCATCAGGAAAAAAACAGTATCTTCCTTTCTTGCTCTCAGCCTCTTTCAGTCTTTTAATATAGCCACTTTGTATTTCTTGCCCTGTCCCCTAAAGAGCAAGCTATTAGATTGCTTTTGTGACTTGTATTGCAGTGCAGAGACCCGTGGGAGCACCCAGGAGTCCCAGGGCAGCTGCTCTCATCTTGGCCTTCTTCAGTACGGTGTTAATCTGACTCTCACCAGTTAAGAGAGACCTGCATAAAATAGCAAAGGGCTTTAAGAGCCCAGAAAGTGCTAAGCCTGCCGTGGAGACCTATTGCAGGGCCACTGTGATGAACTGTTACCTGTGTGAGTCACTTGGTTGATTTTTTCTGCCTTCCTTGCCCCCCTTTCCCTGCGCAGTGTCAAGTCCTGCTTCCAGAACATGGAGATTTGCAAGCGGCGGGTGAATATGTACGACACGGTGAACCAGAGCAAGACGCCCTTCATCACCCACGTAGCCCCAAGTACATCGACCAACCTGACCATGACTTTTAACAACCAGCTGAACACAGTCCACAACCAGGTGAGGGCATCAATCACAAGCAGCCAGCGCTTGAAACTTTTATGTCAGGAGGGCCTAGAAGATGAAAAGCAAAGTAGCATCCATTTAACATGCCTGCCAAGAGATCGTGCCTTTTTACTCTCCTTCCTCTGCTCTTTTCCTCATTCTCTTTTCTTCAGGCAAGCAGTAATCTTGTGACATTTTGTGTGACGGTGAAATGTTGCCCTCGTTGTTTATGTTGTTGTTGGGGTGATAAATCCTGCTTACTTGGGAGGTTGCTATGGGGAAAAGCTCATTAGTCCCTTAATGCAGCAAGCAGTACTTCACTCCCTGGGTCAGGCAGAAGTATTTGTGATCTTACAGCTCTTCTTCAAATTGGCACTGAAGTAAAATGAATTTAAACCCTCTGTAACAGACACAGCACTGTACCTCATCAACAGGAAAGAATAATTTAGTGATAATGTTTATTCTTATCCCTCATTGCTTTTACTCCAGGGGCCACAGTTGATGTGGGGACCATGTGCCCCCAGTGCGAACACATTGCACTCTAGTTTGGTGGGCTCTGGCTTTATAATCATGCTTTGTGTTAGTTTTACTTGCCTCAGTGTTGGGGGGTGCTGTGTTAACAAATTTTATGTGACTAGCAGCCTAAGTTGTTTGCTGTGGTACTGTATTACACCAGTGAAAGGAAACTCTCCAGGAAGAGCACTCTAGGAGACTGAAGCTCAAGAAATAGCTGCTGTCTTTGAAGCCTTTTGGGAACAGGCTGCACAAGATTCACTCTAGAGATTGCAGGTGGCATTGCAGAAATGGTGTTTGGAAAGCAAGGGAGCCAAAGGAGTCTGTGTAGATGTGCAGGATGCTCCTGTGTCAGTGAGAAAACCAGACTTCTTGACTCAGGTCTTGATACATGTGATCACAGAAGGTCTTTTGAAACAATTCAGGCAGGCACAGACAGAGATAGGTCATGACTTTGTGTGAGAGGGTGTAAGTTAGAAACACCAGTTCCCTTTCTAGGCTGTTTCTGAGATGCTGACTAAGGAAATGCATGCTACCTTCTCCCCTAGGCCCCAGCTGCAGGGCAGAGACACCGTTTGTACCACAGTTACTTGTAGGGAAGGCAGACTTGCTTTCATTTCCTCGCATTTCACTTGACATTAAGATCAGTTGTTGGCTGGGGAGATCCATGGTCATTTCTGAATTCTCATCAGGGGTGTGTGTTCTGAGCAGAACCAGTATGCCCAATGTTCCTAGAAGAATTGGTAGAAATATTTCCAGGAAGGGTGTTTTAATTTGAACAAGCTCTAAGCCTTTCACAATTCTCTTCAACATACCACTTGTCTTGGCTTTCTTTTTTTCCTGTCTCTGCGAAATATCTGGGGATTGCCTCCTTCCAGTTATGGCTTCTGAGATTACGAGTATGGGAGCTGCTGTGGTTGCTGCTCAGTGTGTTGCACAGGAGAGCAGATGGCATTTCACAGCCTCTGCACTGAGAGGGGATGAGGAGAAGGAAGAAACATTTTGTTGTCACATCCTTCATGGCTGTGGCTGTGGCAGTGCAGCATGGGTCCAGTGGCAACCAGGGTAGTGCGAAATGCTTAGTCTGCTCTCTCTTGCACCTTGATCAAAACTGCCTCCTGGGTTCATACATTCACCATGAGGAAGTGTTGTCTGACCCATCTCTAGCAGTGTTGCTGGCATGTTTGGACAGCGAGGAAGGATGGGCTCTGGTCTGGTAGTGTCTGGCTCCCTAGGCATGCATGCTAAGAACACATACTTAGAGCAGTGGCAGAGCTGTAGTCTTGCCTGCAACTGTTAGACTCAGTCCAATTAAAAAAAAAAAAAAGTCTTCCGATTTCTAGATTTTTGCAGAACTCTGGACTGATTTTTTGGCTTTGAAGCATCCCCTACTGGAGTTTCTGCTCTAAGAGATTTTAAAGACAATTCAAGTGAAGTTTGGACTTTGCAAGTATTAGCATTACCTTCTGTTATGCCTTCTGATTAGTTCAAATTCCAAACATAATTGAAGGGGCATGTGCCATCTTAGATACAAGCTACCTAAGAGGAAAGGCCAGAATGGATTTTCCCTTTCAGGATGAGATTTCACAAGGCATGAAGGTGCTGAGTCTCTTTTACCCAAGAAATGTGAGCAGCTTCTAGAGCTGTGTACATGATGAGTGAACAGTGTGATTTGTGGATAGCAACATTTTCTGAGCCCATCTTCATCATGCTGCAAATCAGAGCCAGCTGGGTGAGAAATGGGGCTGCAGTACTGCTGCAGGGAATGTGCTGTGTCTCTGAGGAGTACAAGCAGCGCCGTGTGGCCAGAGGTCCCATGGCATGGTACAGCAGGGCTTACTCAGGCAGATTGTGATCCTTCCCCCAGCACTGCCCTTGTCTCTTTACTCCTCAGTGTCCTGTTCTACCCCTTGTTTGCTGTTTTGGTTTGGTTTTTATTTTATCTTACAGTATTTTACTTTATTATTTTTTGGATTTTGCTTCTTCCAGCCTACCCACCTCCCTCATTTTTTGTTTGTTTTTTGTTTTAATTCCCGTCATTCCTTTAGACCACCAACCTGGCTCCCACCTCCTCCAGTGCCACTATTTCCTTAGCCAACCCCGAGGTCTCCATACTAAATTACCAATCTGCACTCTACCAGCCCTCAGCAGCGTCCATGGCTGCGGTGGCCCAGCGGAGCATGCCCCTGCAGACAGGAACAGCGCAGATCTGTGCCCGGCCAGACCCCTTACAGCAAGCCCTCATCGTCTGCCCACCAGGCTTCCAAGGTAAGTGACAGCCTCACCAGGTCTTGGCCTGCTGCTTCATCCAGCTCTCGTTGGAAATGAGTTTCCTCAGTGCAGGTCATATGGCAGAAAAAAGGGCTGGCCTCGTAAATCAGAGCAGTGAGGTTGTTGCAGATGGAAGTGTTTGCATTGGCAGAGGATCTTGCAGGCACCTCTAACCTCCTGAGCTGGAGACAGCTGATACCGAGAAGGGGCTGGGGGAGAATATGTGGTACTTGTCATTCTTTGCCCTGAACAAAGTTTAAGGCTCTTCTGCCATACTTTGGTAAACTTGAAAGCTTTCCCACACAATACCAGTAAATCAGTACATATGTAATGGGTCATACTGTCACTTCTTAGTGACTCGATTGCTAAAAGGGGAACTCGGGAAGGTAATGCAGCAGGGAGCGTGGTGCTAGTGGAGGCAAGGGTTCTCCCCCATAACAGATGCTCATGACCATTTATGAGGACAATTCCCTCAGCTCCAGCCCTGCTGCAAACAGCTCTGCCTGTGTATACTAGTGGTAGGTACTATTGTCAGACAACTTGGGAGATGCTCAGTGTTAACCACTTGTCCTTCTGTTAACTTTACATGCTGTAGCAATTTGGGAAAACTTGACAAGTATCTGTAGGAAGTGGTCTAAATAGACCTCAGTTCAGCTGGTGCAACTTCTGCTCTTCATTTCTACAAGCCTGTCTGTGCATTAGTCTCCAGGCACTTGTTAAATGTTCTGCAAGATTATCAAAGATTATCAGCTCTTTTGAACTAGAGAAGTTTAGCTAGACCTCTTCTATGTAGTTAAAATGCATCTCAAGGGTTTGACTTCAGAAGTGGAGTATGTAAGCAGCTATCTTCAGCTTGCTGCCTTGAGAAGACTCCAAAGTAGAGGAGGCAGCACAGGCTGTGCCATGCACTGAGGTGCTGGAGAGGGAAGCTTCCTCCAGCTCAGTTAGGCTAATGTGGGGCCCAGCTAGTAGTGATTGGAGGTTGGGGTGTGCTAGGGCCTTTAAAATATGAGTCCCAAGAAACTGTGCTAGAGAAAATCACCTGTCCCCATCAAGGCTGGGGGAGTATGGAGTTCTGGATTCCCATCCCACTTTGGTGTAAAGAGAGCATTCTCATATAGCAATGGGTTTTGGCTGACAAAGACCTTTTCTTGTTGTTAAACCAGAGAATATGGGGAAGACAAGCCATTCACTCCCCTCATTTCGTTTTCTGCCTGTGCACACTGTATTTCAATATTTCCCATGTGCTTCAGGTACCCTAAAAATACAAATTCAGCTAATCCCTTAGTGCCTTTGGAAATGTCCTTTCTGCACCCTTATACACGTATCAGGTTTGTGAACATTTGATGGACATCTTCAGGCCAGGGTAGAACAGGTACCTGATAGCTGATTATTCAGAGGGACTGAACGTTGCAATCTAAGTGGACATCAGCGAGTGCCTTTAGGCTCCTGAGAGCCAGCCCCAGTTCCTGGCAATGCTGCTGGTGGCTTATGCTGTACCTTCTGTGTACCTTCTGTGCTGGTGCAACAGGGTTACAAGCCTCCCCTTCGAAGCACGCTGGGTACTCGGTTCGGATGGAGAACGCCGTTCCCATTGTCACTCAGGCTCCTGGGGCCCAGCCTCTTCAGATCCAGCCAGGACTCCTCGCACAGGTAAGGCATTCTACAGGCACCGAGCTCAGCAGGTATTTACTGTGTTGGTTAGCTCTTGGAGGCTGAGGAAAGAAGCTTTCTCTGAGGGCCTTCTGTGGTGCAGTTTGGAGACTTGGGCAACTGTATATGGGTCTGCAGCTTTTGCTGAAATGTCAAAATCTCCCCCAGCTCATTGTTCAGCTCAAAGACTATGTCAGAGTTGCAAAAGCCACTGGAAAACCCCTTTTTCTGTCTGCTTTTCTACTGGAATCAGTGGGAAAGCTTCAGGGAAAGCAGTGTCAGGCCTCTGCTGAGAAGAAAGCTGTAATAACCTCCTGCATCCTCCTGAACTCAAAATCTTAGGGGTAGTTTGCAGCCAGGAGTTGCACTGGTGAATTGAGTACTGCTGATAAATACCTTTCATGCTTTAAGTTTTCACCGTTCTGTTTTATGAGGACCTCTGCTCTTGAGGTATGAGAGAGATGTAGGAGGCAGAAGCAAGGGCCCCACACTCAAGGAGCTCTCCTTGTCAGCAGTTCTTATTGGCACAATTGTCTGAAATGTTCTCACAGGAAAAGTATGATTCCTCAAAAAAACCCAAACAGGAATGGGTATTACATGCACATCCTCAAGGGGTATCCCAGCTCCTCAAACCAGAGAAGCAGTTCATTCCTCCTTGTGCTGGCTTCAGTGAATCTGCCTCAACTGTTTTTGAGTTGGCACCATGGTACCTCTGCTGATACCAGACAGGGGAAAAAAAACACCTAGTATACTTAAAACTAAGTTGTGCAAGCTGGAAAAGATGACCAGCTAGTTACAAAGGCATGTGTCTGTCTCAGGCTTGTTTGATCTGCCATGCTAGCACATTCATATGCAGTCAGGTACCAGCAGACTTCAGGGTTTATGCCTGTGTGTTGCACTGAGGTAAGACTGTTGGTGCTCTTGCCTTCCTTTGCCAGCTGCCAGTCACACTTATCTGGTGAAGACAGATCAAAATGCAACTTGCAGCCTGTGTGATTTCCATGAGCTAGCGTGCCCTGCCCCTTCCCAACAGCAGAGCCTTTGTCAGAGAGCTGTCTGAAACATCAAATCGATCTCTCCTGCAGCCTGTTGTAACAACTGACATGGGCCACCTCCCTTGTTTGGTAGGAAAGGAGCGCCTAAGAGGCAGGGAAACAAAAGCCGTGGCAAAGCAAGGAGCAGTCTGTGCAGGCTCAGTGGCTGGCACCTCTTGCTTGTGCAAGAAGTCAGCCAAGGCAGTGAGTGAAGGAGGTCACAGAGCTTTACATGCGCCCACCATTCTGGCAGGCCTCCTGTGTGGTGTGCTGTGCTTTGGGGCTTGAAGGGGTGAGGGTTGGATCTGAAACATCTCAAAGACAGCAGGATCCTGAAAGATCTCAGTACCTCCTGCTCCTTCTTTCTTCTTCTGGTGGCCTTGTTGGGCTCTCTGCAAGTGAGGCATGTTTGGTAGTAAAGCTCCTCCTGAGCACCAGGTTACCAATTTCAGTGCTGCCTCTGCCACGTGAACACCCGTTTCACGGGCTCCCCCTTTCATACTTTCTACTGACATTTCATTCATTGTCACTTCCAAAGGGGAATTCTGGCTGTTTCTGAGAAACACTCCTCACTTGCATAGATTTTTAATTTTTGCTGTAATCAGAGAGAGGAGATGTGCCTGTTGCTGTGCCTGTTTGTCTCGCGCGATGAGAAATGCGAGCTGTCTCTGATGGCAGGGCGCTCTGATTGATGCCGGTGGCATCTGGTGTCCGTGGGCCTCGCTCGGTTCGGGCTGAGCAGCTGGTCTGATAAACAAATCTGTACCCAATTCCAGTTTCCTGAATGGAAAAACACAGCTTCTTTGTGATGCATTGTAGTCACATCTGATCTCGGCGGCTGCGTGTCTCTCTCTCAGCAGTTCCTCTCATGCACAGCTGCTTATCTAATGCTCTTCAGCCTGGGCCGTGCGACTGCTGCGACTGCGAGGGGGACTGGCCCCAGCAGAGAGTGCAGCGCCTCCAGAGCCCACTTCTGTCTGTCCCCTGCTTTATTTGTCCCACTGATGAGGCATGGTGCTGCTCCTTGTGCTCCCAGAACTGTGTCCTGGCATCAGGCTTTCTCCGCTGCCCAGCACGTGGCACAGGTTCCTGTGTTTGCACTCCTCAGGATGCCTGTGGCTCGTAAAGCCTTACTGCATCCCAGTGCAGCTGGCATGCAGTTTTCCCTGTGCATTTTGTACAAGACCAGCTGTCCCAGGTGAAGGACAGGGGGATCCAGGGCAGGAGGCACTGACAGATCTTGAGTATCATGTCTGGTAGCTGTGTGTCTGCAGCCTGTGACATGGAGCTAGGCAGTGCAAGGCAGAGCAAGCAGCCTGCAAGATGCAGGGTCAGTGGCTAAAGTAACTTGTTTGTAACTTCTCTGGATCTCTTCTCATCCTCTCAAGCAAGTGTGGTCCACATATTGTATGCACAGAGACCAGTGAAAGGAGACTGATCCTGTCTTTACTAATAGCTCACTGTGGCTTCAGATCTCATGAGAGGCAAAGCTGTACAGTTTTTCAGCAGGCTTCCATGGTGTGACCCAGAACTGTCCCCTGCTCTGAATAACACCCTGGATTCTTGATTTTCTCTCCTTTTAACTCCTTCCCAGCAACACTTCCTACAGAGGTCCTGCCACTGGCTTTGAAAATGTTATTCCATTAGTTGTTCCTGCTCTATATCTGGACTATGAGCTTGGTCACTCCAGGGGACCCATGAGCTCCTGAGGACAAGGGCCAGAGCATTGCTTCACCACCCCAGCAAAGTTTCATAGTAATGCACTAACTGGGAATAGGCTGCAGCTGCCAGCACAAGCCTTCCATGTGTAAGCACAGCGCACTGTGCTGGTGGATCAGCCTAGACAAGTCTTATCTGCAGATTAAATGATTCAGTGGTCCTTACCTAATAAGTGAGGAATTTGTGCCTAGGCCCTGACACTGCATCTAAATTTATGCACTGCAGTCGGACGAGGAGCTTAGATTTGTTCCATTCCCTTCCTGAAAAGGGAGGAAGCAGTTTTGTCTGCAACTTAATTCAGGTAGTCCCCTGGGATTGATTGCAACAGTAGTTCAGTCTCCTCCTTTAAAGCAAAACTGAGGTAAAAAAAAGAAAAGAGAATAATAAGAAAGCTTTTTTCCTCCCTGATCTTTTTGTGCCTTTGCTTCATCCTTTTACCTGCTCCAAGCATCACCAGTCCATGGTTGTGGCTCCCTAGTTGAAGGGCTCTCAGGAGCCTTGTGACTCTCCATCCTTTGCAGATGTTGCCAAGAGGCCTCGCTATAGCAGCCTTTTCATGTAACTCAGCAACAGAAAAAGTTATAAGATGATCAAATTTAGGAGTAGAAGTGGGAAAATATGTTTTTTTGCAGGGTGGATTGTTTTGGGGTTTGTTTCACTGGGGGATAGGAGGGAATCATGGGAACAGTTAAGAGTCCTTGTGAGGATGGGGGAGGGAATAAATGCATACCTGTAAGAAGCCTCCCCTCAAATTTAGCCTCCTTAGAGCAGTGAGATAACACAACACTGGTCCAGTACAGTAGTGCAGGTTAGGACTAAGGTGGGCTGTAGCTGGTACCCCTGAGTTCCTCAGCATGGCAGCAAAAAGCTGCCAGAGCCACATTTGGGCTGCACATAGCAAAGAAAGTTTCCCAAATCCAAAAAGAAATCATCTGACTCGTGTGGAGTCACTGGAGCAGGACAACCTGAGTCATGCCTGTGGCAGCACAGCTGGAGGGGTGATTGCATAGCAGAATGATGGCTCAACTCACAAGGCAGAGGTTTTTCCCCCTCTGAGAGGGGGGAATATGTTGGAGAACTCATGGAGAGGACAGGCATGCAATGTGTAGCTGTGCATTACTTGAGAAAGTAAGCTGCCTGTAGAAAGGGGAAATTAACCATGGAGCCATAGTGCCCAGCTGATCTGGAGAGTCAAAGTTAGAAGATGCTAAAAAATTTGATGTTCCAATTGAAATGCTAACGAGTTTTGATCCCTTCCATTCCCAGTTTAACCTAAAACACAGCTGCTGCTTTGTATGGCAAGGACTTTTTTGCCTGCTCCTTTTCATTCTCTATATTGATAACTATTCCTGCTTATACTGTGGCTTCCTAACAGTGTTTGTCATCTGTGACTGAAAGGTGGTAAGAGCTGCGTAGTATGACCATGGTCACTATTAGGGGAACGTGGACCATCGCTCGTGTTCAGTGCTTGATGCCTTTTGCTAAGGAATTGCTTTCCCTCTGTCTGACAGCAAGCATGGCCCAGTGGCACTCAGCAGATCCTGCTCCCTCCCGCCTGGCAGCAGCTGACCGGGGTGGCCACCCACACTTCTGTCCAGCACGCGACCGTCATCCCGGAGTCCATGGCAGGCACCCAACCGCTGGCAGACTGGAGGTAAACTGGAGGTGCTTGGAGGTGCCCTGAAGTACCCACAGGTGCTGGAGGAGGCATGAGGGCTGGGATCCTGCAAGGCTACAGGGCTGAGGGGAGAAGGGCTACAGCCTGTGACCCCACTGTCTGAGAGCTGTGGGAGACTTTTCTGCTCCAGGCCCTTGGAGTGGAATGCTGTGCCCACACCACTCCTTCAGTCTGTTCTTTGGGGAAAATGCTCCGTCCTGGGAAGGCTGGGAGCCCAACAGGCCCTGGAGGAGAGGACACCTCGGTGAAGGGTGGTGGGAGGCTTTGGAGGAGCCTGCTGAGCAGCCGCCGGTTGCATTTTCAACGTGTGCCTGTGTCCCCGCTGTGCAGGAACACGCACGCCCACGGCAGCCACTACAACCCCATCATGCAGCAGCCCACGCTGCTGGCCAGCCACGTGGCCCTGCCCGCCGCCCAGCCCGTCAACGTGGGCGTCGCTCACGTCATGCGCCAGCCACCTGCCACTGCCTCCGCCAGGAAGAGCAAGCAGCACCAGTCGGCTCCACGGTGAGTGCCAGGGGCTCCCAGCCTGGGTGCTTCCGACTGCGGCCCCACCACGCCGGCGTGCTGGCAAGAGAGGTGCCTGCTGACACCTGTGGGGCAAAACAGGTTTTGTTCCACAGCCCGTGAGGGATTAGATCACACATTTTGTGATGGGGCTCTTCGTTGCCTCACCTTTTTGGTACTCAGGAGGTAGTCAGGGGTGTTTCATACCCAGTGAGCATAATTTTGTGTGGGAGTTAGTGGCTGGAGAAGATGCAGAATGGGAGGCTCAGGCCCTCTTCATACAGCTTGTTATGCTGCTGCAATTACCTGGAGCCTTGTAGTCACAATGATTTAAAACCATAACCGTGTTCTCGGGTCAGAGTGGTGCAGTGCCCAGTTGACACACCTTTTCTTCCCACATCATGTGGAAGAAGCACTCCTGAAGTGCAGCATCTGCACCTTGAGGGGGCTGCATTTTCAGGAACGTGCACCTGATCTGTGCACACAAGATCTGCCCTTTCAAAAGCAGTGGGGTGATTGACAGTTTTCTGGGCTTTATTGCCTTGGGGAGTGGAGGACTGGGGTGGCTTTAGGCCACCTGAGCTCTCTAGCTCCTAACATAGGTTGTTAGCCCCTGTCTTCAACAGTCCACACCAGCAACACCATTATTATATCCTGGCCTTATTGTAATTATGGCAGCATAAAACAGGGAGCATTTTAGAAGGGTATCTCATACAGGGCAGTCCTTGGAATCTGTCATCTCTCAGTAGGACCATTTGGCTCTGGAAGGAGGAGACTGGGGTTTCTTGCACAGTTCGGATGGTAGGATGGTTGCAGTGCCAGTCACAGCACTGTAATCTTGTTTAGAGGACAAGGCTGTTCAAGGTGTATGTGCAGCTGCTCTGGAGAAGGTCCTCTGGGCTGTGCAACTATCATACTTTTTTTTAAAAGAAAAAACACAAAACAGTGCAGGGGAGAGAACCAAAATGGATCGCTTGAGCTTGTGGTTTTCCTGGGTGACTGGACTGGTGCCAGGGGGGCTCCGAGTTCACAACCAGTTTGACTCAAGTTAAGAGGCCACTATTTAAATCCTTCCCATTTATCTGCTCTCTAGGGTTGGATTTACTTTGGGTGGGCTCCAGCTGTCTTAGTCTATTCATAACATAGAGAGGCAGCTCTGTCCCCAGCTAGGCAGCAAAAGAGAGTGCCTGTTGCAGCCAGTGTGCCTGTGCAGGGCCTCCCCTCTCCTGTCACTTCTAGGGTGGGGTGGCTGTGTCCAGGAGGAATGGGGCACTCTCAGAGCAAAGGGTTTCTACAGCTTCATTGACTGTGACTCTTTTTGTGCCAAATGAGGAACAACTGCTCCCTTGGAGAGGAGGGTACTCCACGCTGCTCATTGGTATTCAAAAAGCACTTTGAATGCTACTGTGCAGCCATTTGTTATGCAAAAGAGCCTGTGTAAGTTGGTGTAGTGTGATATACTGCCAGGGTGACTTCCTTTTGATGGATGCCACCTATTCCTTTTGTTAGCTTTTGGGCCAGGCTGAACATGCAGCCCAGGCCCCACAGTAGAACAAAACCAGAACTTTGGGCTTTTCTTCCTTTTTTAATCTCCAGATGTTCTGCAATAGCAAAAAGAAATACGACCAAGAAAGGAAGTGTGGGAAATGAGTGAAATGGGCTTTAGTCAGTGTGCTTTGGTAAATAACCCCATCTGTAGACCGACACTGTACTGTTTGGCTAATAGTTTTGTGTTTGGATCCCTGATCCAAGTGGGCTTTTTCCGACTGGTCAGGCAGGGAAGCTGAAGTAGGAAGACCGGGAATGTTTCTCTACTGTGTAATAAATACATTGTTTATTTCTTTCTGATTTATATATGTTGTATGCTGCTTCACGCAGGAATGAAACTGAGTATATGTCCTCCCATCTGCCTGCTCTCATCCATGGGACACCCTTGTCCTAGAGGATAAAGTATTGAGCAGGAAATGTTCATTGAAAAATATTCTTAAACAGCAATTAATTTCTGTTTAAAAAAGCAGTTTTCCTGATAAGTGATTGTGGTTTTCCACAACAAATTCTAATTTAACCTCTAGTTTTTTTCTGGCCAAAACGTATCTGGTCATGATGCATCCATGCAGGATACAGGAGGAAGGGATTATCATTTGGGTGGTTCTTCCTCCTGTGTCAGCCATGATGCGCCTGCCTTTGTTCTGTATGTCTGGACTTTGTGGCCGGCCTTTACCCTCCCAGTGCAAACTCCTGAGAGGCAACAGTTCTCATCTGGAAGTTTCCAGGGAAAACAAATTTGAATTTTTTATTAAAAGAGACTACTTTTCAGCCAGTTATATGAATAAGTCATGCAAGGTACTGTCTTCTTTGAAGAAGTGACTGTGCCAATTCTGCAGTGTTCTTAGACTCCGTAAATCAGTGCTACTGAATCAGAGACCAGGACTCACAAACCATGGCAACGGGCGACTTAAGCGTGCAGAGTTTTCACCAACTAACACTTTCTCCCATTTCCAGCAATGCATCCACCTATGAAGTTTCATCCTCCCAGTCCATCAGCTCGCCCCAGCGGTCGAAACGAGTGAAGGAGAACACCCCTCCCCGCTGTGCCATGGTGCACAACAGCCCTGCCTGCAGCACTTCGGTCACGTGCGGCTGGGGCGACGTGGCCACAAGCAGCACGCGGGAGCGGCAGCGGCAGACGATCGTCATCCCCGACACCCCCAGCCCCGCCGTCAGCGTCATCACCATCAGCAGCGACACGGATGAAGAGGAAGAGCAGAAGCATGCACCCACCAGGTGAGTGTTAGTTCTCTGCTCTTCTCTGTGTCCAGGAGAAGGAGAGAGGGGCATAGAAGTGCTGGAGTTGCTGTAGGGTTCCAGGAGCTACATTTGTATCTCATCAGCCAGGTTGTCTTTGATTTGTGAGGAAAATTGCTAGCTGAGGACTCTACAGATTCAGGTGATGCTCCCCTCTGTGCTGTACATTTGCTGTGTTACCTTGAAGAAACGCAGTAGTCTCTCCATACCACAGTCTCTCATCTGTAAGAGGAAAGACCAGTTTTCTCTATCTCCTTTTTGTGGAAAAGACTTTAGATTGCCTGTGGTGATGAGCCTCTGTAAGTTAGACATCTTTTTAAAACAAAGACAGAAAGAAGGGCTTGGAAGGAAGGGACCTTAAATTTGCCTTTTCTCTTTCTGAGTGATCCAGGCATCTGTAAAGAGCATTAAATGTCATCTTACATATGTTTCTCCCATATTTTCTTTAAAAAGCTCTCAAAAGCAGTGGTTCTGTCATAAATATTCAACAATGATAAATAAATTGCAAGAGAGTTGCTCAATCTTGATTGTGTTGCCAAAATATCCTTGAACTATAGTAAAAGTGGCAGAAACTGCTTTTTGTCTGACTCTGCAGAGAGGCATAGGTGAGGCTAGAAAGTGGTGGCTGAATTTGCTCCTCAGAGAATTAACTCATCCGAGTGAACAGCATGGCTCGGGACTGCTGCCATTGCTGATCATCCCTTGTGGATCAGAAAGGACTTAATTTTCTAGGACTTTTCCTTCAGCACCTTTCATCACATGCAAGTGCTCTGCGTTTCCCATCTGATGCCAGTCAAAAGACATCACTCTGCTTTATAAGATGTAGAGAAGTAGCTTTGCAAACAGCTGAATAATTATACCATCTCTATACTGATAACTGAGATAGGAAACTTTTAACCTTATCCTTCCAGGGTTGTCGAAGGAGGGTTATTTTTTTTACTTATTTAGAACACACTCCATAGCAGATTTTCCTTTAATCACCAGAGATACCTCTCTGTATCTCTGCATCTTTGTAGTGTGGTGATAAGTGAAGCCTGCAAATGTGCACAGAACAGATGAGACACATTTGGCCTCCAGGAGCTAAAAATCTGTAAAGAAAAGCCACATGATTCAGGCATCCAGGCTGGAATTTCAACATGCTTCCTAACAGCCACCACTGCTTCCCATTCCTCTCTTTGTGCCAGTGAACACCACTGGGCAGCAAGGGCTCAGTGCCTCTCAAAGTCAGCCTTCCCATGAATGCGGTGGTTCACAGGACAGTGTAACATATTCCACTTTAAATACTTTACTTTAAAAATAAAAATAATAATAAAAAAAAATTGCTACAACATTCCTTGCTTAGATGGGAGAAGAAAGCATGTTTCCAGGAAGAGTTGCATGAAGACTAGTGTGAAAGTCAGGGGGACTATAAATAAGGAGCCCCTATTTCCAGGGCTCTTCTGGGAAAGGAAGGGCAAGACAGAAGAGATGCTGAAAACTCAAGGGTCATGGGAGCTCTTTTAAAGCATGTTTACCTATAGTGCTGATTCCAGGCTTTGGGACATTATGTGCAAATCCTTAAACTTACCATCTGGGCGTCATTCTTGGGTCCAGAGAGGGGTGAAGGAAAAGCTGGTATACTGCAGCCATTTCAGCCAATGGTTGTCTCTTCTGCTTCAGCTTTGCTGCCATCTGACCAGTTTCTTTAGTCAGCACCTCTCCAGAAAGACAGACAGAACAAAGTTCAGGAACATGTCTGGAAACTGAGTTGGGAGTTTGAGGTATTAAAAGATTTGGTTCTGCTGAAGGGCTTGTGAAGTTGTCCTGGGAGCCAGACATACATAAACAAACTGGCTTTGATATGACTAAAGCATATTCCAGACACGTTCCTGCCTGGGATCAGATCCCTGGCTACTTTTTGTATCCATATGGCATATCTATAGAGTGCCAGGGTGCCAGCATTCCAGAAAGGCCAGAGCGTATGAGCTAGATTTAATTTCTGAGCCATGTAGAGATATTTTGCATGGACATGAGTGAGTTAAATTGCCTGTGCAGATGTAACCAGAGCAAATGGAGAATCAGAGGTAGAGACACAGGTGGAAAACAGCATGGCCAGAATGACAATATTTTGGTTAAAGTCTCCAGGAGTTCAAAATCAATTTGTTCAGTACCTTTTGACATGGGTAGATGTAAGACCAGGTTCTCAGCTGGAGTGAGAGTGTAGCTTCCACTCGAGGAAGCTGTATCAGCATTTAATGCCAATAAACTTTGTCCCCGCTAAAGTTGAAATCTTTTTCATTCTAAGTTTGTCTCATTCAGGAAAATGCCTCCAAGTTTTCTTACTTGCCTGGTTTTTTGGCTCAAGAAAAATGGGAGTGACAGTGAGGTATGTGCTTAATGTAATCAGGGCCCAAAGGTTCAGGATCTGAGTCGAAAATGAAACCATGCAAAGAATGCATTGTCTAGCTCATATATGCAAATATTACCATATTGGGTAATAGCTGTGGTCTGGGGGTGAAAATTTCAAGGAATCACTTGAAACGTGCTATTTTTCACATCCTAGAAACATTAGCTTTTTCTAGGTTAGAATATAGAAATCAAATGGCATTTGACAGATCAAAGGTAATTGCCTGATCACATCTTATTGATAGCAGTGGTAACTTTGTATTACCTTCGCTGTCATTGAATCAGCTCCTGAATTTGCCACAGCACTTCCTTCTTTTACTTCTTACGGGGCTACAAATTGCTCTTTGACCCATGAGAATAAAAATGTTTATTTTATTGATTCCTCAGTGAAGAGAGATTGTTTGTGAGGAGGAGTAGATCCTTTGACAATGTAAAAGTTTGTCAGTCTCAGTTTAAGAAGTACGGCTAATGTTGCTAAAATATGATACTGCTGATGCAGTAAAGAAGCCCTACAGCCTGGATTTACTCGGACAGAAAAGCCTTTCTGTAATACCAGAGCAGCAGAGAGAGTTTTCTCATACAGGGAATGCACATTTTTTATTGGTGAAAGAAAAATCTGAAAAAATGTGATGTGGGTAGGATTTTCCTTTTCCTACTGAAGGGTAGGAAGCGTTACGTGTTTATGAAATACCAGCTGATCAGGAAGGCAGGGCAGCACTTTTTTTTTTTTTTTTTGCACTGTTGGTGAGTGTAGCTTGGTGTAATCTTTATAAAATCGATAGTCATCTGAAAATGTTGGACTCCTGTTGGGTAGAGGTGCTGGGAAGGTGGCGTGAGATGAGCTCTGGAGGACCTGCTCGGTGGAGCCTTGTCAAAGGGGGCCATCTACTGGGCCCCAGACTTGTGCCTAAGGCACTGTCACCGAGAAGGAGCCTCAGCTACAGTTCAGCAGGGCCCATCCTCAGAGAGATGGCCAGAGATTTTCAGGGGGCAGATTCCTGATTAGAAAAGTCAGTTTGTCAAAAACAAGGCGTTTTTGCTGGCTACATTGAGTTTTTTCTAGTAATATCCTCAACACGGTGAAATCTGGAAGAGCTTCAAAACTGCAAAAAGTTTTGACCTTTGTTTAAGGGAAGAAAGTGCCAGGGAATTAACGAATTAAGTAGAACTTCTCATTTCTGGTTTAATGGAGGGTTTTGTTCCTTCAAAATGTAAGCAAATAATGGGAAAATTAAATTGAAATGGTCAAAATAAAAAGGGAACATTTTTACCAAATGGAACTGTTTTTACCTGGTTTCTACTGCTCACAAAGTTTTGCATGTGATATTTTGTCCTATAGAACAGCAGGGGAATAATGGCTTATAAAGAGCATTATAAGAACAGAAAGCAGTTTTGTCATCCTGTTTGTTTAATGAACTTGTACACTCTCAGCTCAGAATACTTTACAGAGAGATTTCATAGGGCAAAGAGACTTTCAGTGCTGTGCTGTAAGATAATAACTCCAACTGTTATTTATTCTGAACGGAAGATATTAGGTCTAGTTATTACTTGGAAAAGCACAGGGAAGAGAGTGAGACAGAAAGTAGATTGATATTTGTTTTTAAAAATTACTCATTTTTAGTTTCTCTACTTGCCCTTGCAAGAAAGTCTAGTGGACGGAGCAGCTGACTGATAGTGCAAGTGCAGTCGCAGTGGTTGGAGCACACACTCAGCGAGTAGCACGTAGTAGGGGTTAACTACTCCCCAGCATGCAGCTTCACCTGCTGCACTGGTTTAAATGCAAATCCTCCCTTGATTAAATATTTCTGAAGCTTAGAAGTGGAGAGAAAGCAGGAGCTGACACATGGAACAGAGAGGCACAAAGGCACCTTGGAACTGTGGCAAGGAGGGAGAGCACACAAGGTCCTGGGGAGGGTTGCACTGGGCTGCACTGGTGGTCCAGTGAGGGATATTTCTGCATCCATGCATTGCAGAGCATGGCAGGAGGAAGGGGTGGAAAGAAGGGCAGTGGACGTGGCTGTTGTGACATGCCCAGATGACTTTCCCTCCAAGCAGTGAATGCAGCAGCCAAGGAAAAGATGACTCTCCTTGAAACAACACAAGAATGGCCTTCAGCTGGGTGGTTTTGGGGATGCTTCCAAAGAGGCAGGAGAGCCCCTCAGTTCCCCACTGCCTGTGCTGGTGTCGTGGGTAACATCTCTCCAGCTTGGTTTTCCATGGGATCCTGATAGTAATCACTGCATTTCTGGACAAGGCAGACTGACTGCTGCTGTTGTTTTGGCATACTGAGGAACTGCCTCACTGACCATCTTCACTGGCACAAAATCCTTGTGGGGTTTTCCCACCCCTCTTAAGATGGGAAGCTCTGTGATGTAGTTTCTGTGTGAGTCTCACCTCTGTAACAGAGCGTAAGCTGGTGCAAGTTTTTATTCACCTTGTTCACGTTGTAGTGCAGTGGTGCTGGAGCCCACTTCAGAAAACTTACACACATAAATTGCTGGCAGGCACAAACCAGGTGTTTTTGTCAACTTGCTGATGTGCATGTGTGAGGGGCAAAACACCATTTGTAATTCTCTTTTGACATCTAGCCTATTGTGGCTGTGTTCTGCTGTGCATAGTAATGCACTGACTTTGCATAGCAATACATTGACTAACCACAGTCATTTGGTTAAAAGATTGCTGTGTTCCATCTCCAGAAGACACCGACATGTAGCTTAAAATTACAGAGACCTTCAGCAGCAGGACCTTTACAACCTGCTAAGCAATTCAGTTTATATGACTTACATAGCAATGACACATGCTGTATAGCCTAATAAAATGGCCTCAGTGTAGTACTTGATAAATATTTCTTACCATCACAAATTCACAAAGAAGGTGAGATTAACAGGTCAGGATGGAAGTTGAGCTGAAGAGAGGGGGCATGTTCCCAACACTGAGCAATGCATGGCATAAGAGTTCAACATGAGGAGACTGATTGCAGTTGTGGTGTGAGTTTTTGTTGGCTGACTCTATGCTTTCCTAGAATAGGTGGATTATTCTGAAGCAGCAAACTAAAAGGGTTGCATGTTTTAAGTTTTCAGAGACCTGGAACAGAGTTTTTGTAATGTGACGTAAAGCTAACATGCCCTGGTGTATATGCACACCAGTTGAAAGGTACAGTTGTGCTATGGCTGCCTTCATCCCCAAACTGGAAAGCCAAGTTGGTGACCTTGAGAGCTAAAAGACTCTATTGCTACAGAGTCAGCAGCACTGAAAGGTTTGTAGCTCTTGGAGTGAACCACACACTGAAGAATTGCTCCCACTAGACACCATTTGGTTTTTGGTTTTTTTATTCTGCTGTAACTCAAGGTATTCAGGGAAAAAAAGATCCTGTTCCTGCAATGCTGCCACATACCAAGCTTTTGGGGTAAAAATAATCTCAAGTTGCATTGTTACAGGAGTTGTTTCTGTCCTTGCCTTTGGCTATTGAAGTGGATTCAGCATTGTTTTAACACTTAGTTCAGCATCTTCCTTTCCTTAATTTCCACTCACTTTTTGTTCTCAGCATGTCTTCAGCACCTTTCCATTAACAGTATCTCAGATGGCCACCTTAGTTTCTTGCAGGGTACCTGTACACAGACTGTCTTCCTTCCCTTTCCTTTATCAGACTCATGGTTGCTGGAGGGAATAGAGACCCACATCCATCTCTGATGGGCACTCATGAGAATGGTATATGTTAGAGAGCCATCTCCAAGACCTGCTTCTACTTAAAAGGCATGGTCATGCTCTGTGTCTGCACGTTGGACAGACATGAACTGTTTTGGATCCAAGTTTGAGGATAAGCTCTTTAGGACCAGCTGGGTATGGGATATGACTCACAAACTAATAATAAACGTACAAAACAATGCTTATTTTATCTGCTGTTCCAAAACAGGGGACACAAACCCTGGCAGTAAGGGTTAAAAAGCCTACCTGGCTCGGTGTTTTTCATTCTGTGTAGGTGGATTCATTGCCACTTCACCAGTCTTCCCTCCTCCCTCCTCTGGAGAATTAAAATACACCTCCCCACATAATGCAGGCAGGCACATGAGCTGCCCAGGAGCACAGACCAACTCCCCAAACTACTAAATCACGTTTGCTGTCGCTTCTGTGCAAGCAGGAGGGAAAGCAATTACCAGGCTTGGAGAGAACTTAATAGGAAGGGGGCAAGACTTTTAATAGTATTTTTCTGTGTAAGCACAAACATCCCCAAAAGCTGTGGCTGAGTTATAGGAATACAGTAAGCTTGCTGAGTAGGCAAGTGCTGTGTCAACAGGTAAAAGCTCTCAGTCCTGATAGTTTGTGAGCAGGGAAGGTGATCCATCAGCCTGGGCCTCACACAGATAACTCCTGGTTACTGCAAGGTGGGAAGAGCAGCTGAGAGGGAGCTGGAAGGGGAAAGCTGCTGGCTACCAAGAAGACTTTGGGTAGGGGGAATGCTAACTGCTGGGCTGAATTTTCAAAAGCCTCCATTTTGGATTAAAGTGTATCTTTAATCCTGTGAATCAACCAATTTTCAGCATGAGTTGGGCCTTTGATGTTTTTAAATTTCCACCCTTAATCTCTGGGGCAGGCTCTGGTATAGCAGGTGCTGAGCTCTGGGCATGTGTGATTAGTCCAGACTGAGAACTTCTCTGCCTGCTGTAACATTAACCCCAATTGTTACCTTTCCTAGAGACAGAAATCCAGCTGCTTTTGGTGGGACTCCTCGTGTGCCTGAAATGATGTAGCCTGCTGAATCGAGAAGCTGATCACTTGGGCCCTAATCCTGCAAATATTTACCCATGGGCTTTAGTTCTATTACAGGAATAGTCCAGTTGACTTTGGGAAATGACACGTATTAGCAGTGCTGAGCACTTGCATAAGGCCTGGCAGGACTGGATCCTGGCAGGATCTGGTCATTTTCAGATTCCCATCCATGAAATGAGTTAATACCCTGATATGGTCACTTTCTCTGGAAAGGTTTGGGTTTGGGGTTGCTTATTTAATCAAACAGTTATATTTAAATTTTTTATTGTAACCAAGGAGCTTGAAAATTTTGAAGGAGAAAACTTCCCATGGTCTCTGCTTTGACAAGCCCTCAATCAAACTGGTGAAAAATATGCCCATACTAAAACAATAAATACCACAGATTACACAGAAAATTACTCTTCCAGTTCTACAGCTCAACCTTCTCATGTCAATTGTCAGCTGAGAGCAAGTATTTCCAGTTCAGCAGCTCAGCCACTTAGATCAGGAAGGGACTGTAAAAGAACAGTTAGACCTTATCAGTTGTCAGAAAACTCTTTAGTGACTTGATTTTTCTTTATAAAATGTAATAACTGTCAGAGATAAAGAATATATCTCTCTTCTCAACTAGCAGCCAAGGGTAGCTGCAAAGGGCAAGCAGCGTGGATACTCATAAATGTGTGATTACAGGCCTTTCTTCTGATGGAGAGGGGAATATTGATGCAATATTAGTCATTTTTATTGGCTTAATATTCTTCTTTCATAGCAGCATATCCAAACTGCTACATCTTTCTTCACACACAGTCATTGTCCATCTAAAATGCACTGCTGCTCTTTCCATTTCTAATCCAGTGCTCTCCAGCTCCTTGAGAAAAGCCATAATATGAGGGTTTGCTGCTGTACATTTTCCTTGATGATCCATCCCTGCCCCTGGAAGGATTGCTTTCTAGCTGCTGTGCAATAGCTCCCTCTCCTTCTCTGTCATCTGCCCTGTTTCAAGTTACAATCTTTTAGGATGGCAGGGGCCTCTTGAAACGTGTTTTTCACTGTGAGTGGTCTTTTGTCCTCCTCGGGGCACACCAGCATCCTGTGATGATAGCCCAGGGAAAGTCTGTGTGATGGGAACTTGTTTGTGAATGCAGCAACCCAAGGTGTTCTTTAAAGGGAAAAGAAAATAGATTTTCAACCCTGAGTCTTGGGATACAGGTGGTGAGTTGCAGTTTGTGAATGCTGACAGAGAGACTTTGGGATGGGCAAGTTGAAGGGAACCCACCAGTGCTCCTTTAGGATTGTGAAAAATAAATAAGGCAAACAATGTCCGTGGAAGGAAACCGTTCTCAGTGTCTGCTCCACCTTCCTTTGGGAAAGAAGCAATGCTGAGACCAGGGAGCAAACAGCTCCATCACAGACTGAGACCAGATTAATCAGCTGTTCCCTGGACTGGACTAGCCAGACTGAGAGAATGGAGAGGATGCTCCATGGGAAAAAGATCTCTCTCTGTTTAAAGTGCACACTCATGAAGTTAAGATTCCTTTTTCTCCATAGCATTTCTGTTCCTGTTGGGGCTGTTTCCACCATTAAGCCTAATTACTTAGCTTTTTATGTGCTATCCATTTCTTTTCATCATTTTAAAAACTTCAGTTGCCATAACAACATAATGCAATCAGTGAAACATAACAGCTATTTTCTGTAGTCAAGGTCTGTGCACTGTCAAGGATGTGAGCCATTTAAGCAAATCTTCACCATCCCCCTTCCTCCCTCCTCTTTCTCACTCTCTCTTTTTCTCCCTAAACAAGCTCATAACAGGAAGGAGAAACCATGAGAAATAATTAGACACAATAGCAGAGCAAATCCCAATCGTACTCATGCAGTCTAGTCTAATGAACTTCCAGCACTAATCTTGGAAGTGTTGATGTGCCTTTTTAATCACTTTTTTGATGTCATAGATAGATTAGTTGCAGCAGGACCTTGATAATCTACACTAAAGTCAGGAGACCCAGAGCCTGTTCAGAGAAAGGGAAGAAAATCAAAAGCATTGCATACTTTGTTCATTTCTTCCTCATTTGTTCCTCATTTTCAAATGCTTATTGAGAATATATGTCCATTGTACCGTATTAGTAAATAGAATGGTGTGTGTTTTGTAGATTCATGGAATTTAAGCATGAAAAGTCATAGCATCTATTATTAAATCATTGCTGAAAGGCTGGGAGAAACCACCACATTTTTGTGTGGGTGGTGAGACTTGCAACAAAGCATAGTATAACTGCTGGGCTTCTACTGCATACATACATAAAAAGCAGTCTGAAAATAAATCTGGCAGTCTGGTTCAGTGCTATTCTAAGCAGTGTGAATATAAGATCTATCCACAATGTCTTACTCACTCCTTGACCTCCATGAAGGCTTTCCTGGAATAGTAACGAGGGAGTTCTGAAGCCCGGGATTTGGCTTAAGCAGCCTCTCTCCGGCAGAGGACTGAAGGCTTTGCTCTTACAGAGCTCATCTGCCGTGGGCCTTCTAATGGTGTCAGGTCAATCACTGCCCATTCACTCTTTCCACCTGTCTGCTTGTGTTGCAGCACCTTGTCCAAGCAAAGGAAGAACGTCATCAGCTGCGTCACCGTGCATGACTCCCCCTACTCCGATTCCTCCAGCAACAACAGCCCTTACGCCGTGCAACATCGCACAGGGCAGATTAATGGGAACAGCTACGACACCAAAGGGGTTCCAGAGACTCACTGCAGTGGGAACCCCCGAACGATCATCGTGCCACCACTGAAAACCCAGGCCAGTGAGGTGTTGGTAGAGTGCGATAGCCTGGCACCAGGTAAATTGCACCTCTTCCGTCAAGAAAATTAGTAAGAAATAAATGATTTATCTTGGAAGAATCTCATTGTTCAGTTTCATTTTGTTTGGTTGGTTGGTTTGTTTTCCAAAGCAACTGTGCTCCTGCACTTCTCTCAAGTGACACATCTGTTCTTGGTAGCCGTATTGCACTATTTATATGCCCTGGTTCACTCAGGAGTCGTGGGTCAAGTGTCGGTCCCAGTTAGCTCTGTACAAACCCAAGAACAGAATGCAGCCTTTAGCTCAACGTTTGACATGAAAGGCACCCAAATGCAAGTGTGAACCTTTGCTGCTTTGCCTTTCCATAGGCTTTCTTTAAAATCGGTAAGAGATTGGAAACATGTGAATTTTCATCCAAACTTGTTGACATTTCTGGGAAGAACATTTCCCCAGGATCTTCATTGTGGACTGATGAGGTTTGCTCATCCAGAACCTCTGCAATGCTAGATAGTGTGATGTGTTGAAAAGGGCTTTATGGTGGAAGTCTGGCCCGAAGCAGTTGGCTTTGAGCTACTTGGCAGTCCTTGCTTTGGATGCACTGCTGGTGAGCACAAAGGCTCAAAGGGTGAGCTCCCCACCAGCTCCTTCTCTCTCCCTTCCCACTCACCTGATGTTAGGCAAGCCAGGGGTTTTTTAGGCTGTGCACACCATACTTTCCTTCCTCTCCTTGGGATTTGTACCTGCGTTGTATAGTTCTGCTGGCAGAACATTCTCTCATGGTTCTGAAGGGTCTATAAAGCCTGCTCCAGACCTGCTTTTGGTCCAGTTAATCAGGTCTGTTTGTCTGCCTCTAGGATAACAGGCAGGTCGTGTATATCAAGCCCTGCTGAGGTATTCTGTTAATTAAGAGAAACAGTTTTTTTAACCTGCTTCTGTTGTATGTCTCCTCCCAAAAGCCACTCTGGAGGAGACTCAGTGAGGAAAAGGTAGGGTGAGCAATTAAAAAATGTCATGTAAGCTACAAATGTGTTTCCTTTCCTGGCACAGTCACCACCAGTCACCACTCATCCTCCTACAAGTCCAAGTCCTCCAGCACCGTGACCTCCACCAGCGGTCACTCTTCAGGGAGCTCGTCTGGAGCCGTTGCCTATAGGCAGCAGCGACCAGGAGCACATTTCCAGCAGCAGCAGCCTCTTAATCTAAGTCAGGTAAGTCAACCAAGACTGATTTTAGTGGTGCATCATCCAGCTATTACCTACCACTCCATCATGGGCTGTCCTGTTCCAGTCTAGTGATAGTTGGACCCTGTGTTGAGTTTGATCAACTTGTTTCCACTTGACTGCAGACCTTGATCTTCCAGCTCAGGCAGCAGAGGTAGTGCAGATCCCATCCCTGAGTGGGCTGGGGGTACTCTTCCTGTGTGTTCTGAAGTCTGATGGTCTAATAGTGTGAGTGGGAATAACATGAGAGGGGAAAGGCAGTGGCTCAGCCACAAAGGAGTGCAGCAGGAGCATGTAGGAAGGACTGAATTCTCCTCAGCTGTAAGTAACCACGGAGAGAATATCTTCCAAATGAAGAGAGTGCATGAGCCTGGCTGTGGGACTGAGACAGAAGTCCCCATCAGGTGGGACAAGGCAAACCAGAACCTCTGTGTATATAGGTGACTTCATGTAATGGGTTTGATCCATCCTGTGATAAAGCTGGGCTGAGATCTGGACAAATCCCATTTCTTGGCAGCATGCAGTTCTTGAGACATTTCCCAATCTGTGATCAGAACTTCCCAGGAGCTGCAGGAAATAAAGCCCTTCTCACATCCGGCTCCTGGGGCCTCTCTCTTCCCTGATGTGAGCTGAGAAGAGTAGGGAAGTTACAGCTCAGTTACCAGTGTTTCAAGAGGAGAAAGTCTGGAGAGCTCAGAGGAGTGCTGGTATGCATCCAGAGCTGGATATAAGCAGAACTGTTTTTTAAAACGAAAAATAACTTGGTGGAGAAGAATGTCTGTTCTCCTTCAATATGCAGAGGAATTTTTAAAATGTGAACGAATTTGAAATAAAAGTGTGTGAAAATGGAGGAAGTGGGCAAGATGCTCTTTGCAAGAGTTGGGGAGGAGTGTGGCTACCGTATTTCCACAATAACAGCACAGAGAGTGCTTACAAAAAGGATGAAAAGACTTGGAAGAATAGAAGGAAATAGCATGGAGCATTTTCCTTCTTGTCTTCTAATTCCTGCTTTGTTGGTAACTTAATACTCTGACTACAAATGACTGGGAAAACTCCTTACATTTTTGTGCAATGCAAGAAAACAACTTAGAAAATCCCTGGAAAAAAAGTACATTGGTCCCATCCCACTGCTAGAAGTTTCCTGTGCTCAAGTAATTTTAGCTGAGGACAATGAGGGCACCAGGCACCTGCAGGATCTAATCAAGCTGAGGGTTTTCTCTTTAAAAAATAACGTGGTTATTTTTACTAACCAAGGAAATCATTAACTGCAAATACCCAAACTGAGGAAAAATAAATTGCCTGTCCAGGCATAGTTAGGCAATTTCATTCCCCTAAGCTATCTGTACACCACAATTTGTAATCAGAGAGTTCACTAACAAAAACCACTTGTTGCCTGAGCAACTAGACTTGAGGAAGATGTTCTTGGGAGCTGGGCGTCCAAGGTTGTGTCTTTTGGCAGCTGTGTCAGCAGGTTGTAGCTCAAATTGGGGGACTTGCTGACCTTCTGGGGGTCATTTTGGTCAATATATGAAACTACAGGGTCTTCCTAGGCTTGTGAGGGACACACTGCTGTCACTCGCTTCCAAGGGAACATTGGCCATGCTGAGGGTGTCAGGAGGAGCTCAGGAGATTTTTCTGAGGTTGCCCTGCTGTTGCAGGGATGCTCCCAGACACTACTGAGGAGGTAAAGAACCATCTCTTGTCTTGTAACTGCCTATCACTGTTGCTGTCTTTATCCAGGGCCAGCAGCACATCTCGACTGACCGCACAGGGAGTCACCGGAGACAGCAAGCCTACATCACTCCAACGATAGCTCAGGCCCCGTACTCTTTCCCGCACAATAGCCCCAGCCACGGTACAGTTCATCCCCACCTGGCCGCGGCTGCCGCTGCTCACCTGCCCACCCAGCCCCACCTGTACACATACACCGCCCCCGCCGCCCTGGGCTCCACGGGCACCGTTGCGCACCTGGTGGCCTCGCAAGGCTCCGCCCGGCACGCGGTGCAGCACACCACCTACCCCGCCAGCATCGTCCACCAGGTCCCCGTCAGCATGGGCCCACGCGTCCTGCCCTCGCCCACCATCCACCCGAGTCAGTACCAGGCTCAGTTTGCCCATCAGACCTATATCAGTGCTTCTCCAGCCTCCACAGTCTACACTGGATACCCACTGAGCCCCACCAAGGTCAACCAGTACCCTTACATCTAAACACTGGAATAAAGAGCGAGAGACGCACCCGTCCCGGGGGGAGTGAGGCAGCCGCTTTTGTATTGAAGAACATGACAAACTAACAATGCAATGGGAGGCTCGTGTGAAACTTGAACGAAGGAGACTTTAGGAAGAAAAGAAAAAGAGGAAAGAAGGGGGAAAAACCAATTCTACAATTTTTATTTAAAAAAAAAAAAAAGAAAATGGAAAAAAAGAACAGAAAAAAAAAATAAACCACAAAAAAACCCAACCATTCTGCACCAAACTAGAGAGAAAGAGAGAAGGAGAAGGACCCTCCAGCGGGTCCTGTCTTTTGAAGAACTTCACCAACAGACTTTTAAAGGTTATTTTCATCCAATAGTGAGCTACATTTAGAAATTTGTTGTCCAGAACACCTAAAATGAAATCCATTAGGTTTTTAATCCTGTAGGTATATGGATTAGGGATTTATCCAGCATTTCAAAGGGTTTATGCAGCAGTTTTTGTATCCCAAAGTATACATAGGTTTGGGGGGATTTTTAATGGAAAAAGAAAGTGGGCAAGGAAGGCTGAGGGTGGAGCACAAAATGTCCCAGTGCTCTAAATTTGGGCCTAACACTGCTACACTTAAACACACCTGGGCAAAACAGGCCATGCAGCACTGGTTGAGAGCAGAAGCAATGAGGGTGTTTCTCCCTCTTCTTGAACACACTGGATAAATCCCTGAGAAATGCTATTCCTAAACAAGATCTCTAATAATGTATGTTGGATTTCAGTTGCATTTTTTTTAGGGTTTTTTTTTTCTTTGGAAGTGTTCCTTTTCAATCCCTAGCCATTTTAGTATAGGAGACATTTTAGCTGCCCCCAGC
>VZSE01004851.1:1037136-1065392 GCA_013398275.1 Promerops cafer
CTTCTGACAGCCAGGGATTCTTTTTCCTTCCTTCCTTCCTTCCTTCCTTCCCTTATTTCCCTTCTGATTTCCTTCCTTCCTCATTTCCTTCTTCCTCTTATTTCTTTCTTTCAAACAAGGTTTCCTCTTTGAAACAGAAAGCAATGGGGCAACAATGCTCAGCAAAAGCAAAGCTTATCCCACTTTCAGAACATAGCCAAGGAGTTTTTGCAGTGCTGGCATAGAGTTAATATTTAAGCCGATGTATTTTGATTTTTCAGCAAACTGTTTGGAAAGGAATAAGACGGATAGAAAAGCTTCAGTCTGGAATTCTGATCAGAAAAGTTACCCGTCTATTTTATGGCATTTTTTATGTTTTCCTTTTCTTTTAAAAAAAATTTAAAAATTAAAAAAGGCTTGTTGCAGGCTTGCTTGCCTGAGCTCTAGGCTGGTTGGCAGCTGTCCTGGGAGTGCCTTGTGCTCTGGGACTGCTGGCTCCTTTGGAAGCAAACCCACTGATCAGGATTCTGGATTCTGATTGCTTCAATGGGTATCCCCCGGTCCTGTGGGATACTTTTGCTTTTTTAAAAGAAGGATTTAAATACACTTACATTACACAAACTGTGACCTAATGGCAATAATTACCTCAAATGTGGGCATTCATCCTGGTTTTAGCCTTTCTGAAATCATGTAGCCAGCTTGAACTTTGATTCAAAGACTCTGAACTCCATAGGGGCGGAATAGCGATAAATGCCCACCCTGGTCATTGTTGCTTGAGTGAATTCTGACGACAGTGAATCTTTAAAAAGAAAAAAAATTAAACCAAGGAATAGATTACTCTTTTATGTATTTTAATCAATTGTGATGTTAAAATGCACATGTAAGTATATATGTTTATAGCTACTGTAAAATGCTTTGGCCTTCTAGAAGATATTTAATGAGTCACATTTTAAACCAATATGAACTGAATAATAGACTGTGGCTACTTAAACAGTTTTCTGGCTACATTTTATAGTTATTACAGTGTTTTATAGTTTACATTTAAACTGGTACTTTTTAAGGGAAATCTTGTGTTTATAAGTGACACCTTCAAAAACTCAGTACAGCTGCCTCTTTTTTAATTTTGCCCGTTAAATATGGAAAAGTACAAGTGTGTTTTTAATATGTATATTCTGTTTTGAGATATAACATAGTGTTGGAAAGTCAGTCCAGAGATGAAGTAATCCAATGTATTCCAAAATCTGATTGAAAAAAAACACTCCACCCGCTTTGAAGATTTAGTTCAACAGATAAGCTATTTGTGTGTTTGCTTGTTTTAATAACGTGCTTTATCAGGCCTCCCTGGGTTGAAGCAGGGAGCATGATAAAAAATTCACTGTTCTATGTAAGATCCTCATCTGGATGAAGATACCCACATTAGGAGAATGAAGGATATTCATAAGAAGGATTGTATTGTACTGTTGATAAATCATTAGCCAAACAAATAATTCCTGAGTTAGTGAATGCTTGTTTTATTTGGGGGGTGGGGAGGTGGGAGGGGGGTTGTTTGTAAGTGCGCGTGTGTGTGTGTGCGCGCGTATGTGTGTGTTTGTGTGAGCCACTCAGAGGCAATGCTGTAATATGGCTTTCATCTGTTCACCCCTTTCTTACAAATGATGCTGAGCACCACAGAAATGTTTTAAACCAGTAAACAAAATACAAAGTTCACTGACCATCTCCTCGTCAACTCTGTTTTCTCAGCACATGCCAGTCCTCATTAATGCTGTTCCCCACTGCTGCTACCCTGTACCTTGCATTTTGATATATCACACTCCTCTAGTCTCACTTAGCTGTCTAGTTTTTTCTGTTGTGTTCTCTCACTTGGGTAATCAATGAACATGGTATAAATGTCTGCTGGGCAAAATGGTACTTTGAGGTCCCGAAAGTACAGGAATTGGCATTTAAAAATATGTATATGTACATCTGGGCTTCAGCTGTGGAGCTGGGGTGCTCACGGGAGGGCTCCTTTCGTGTTCCACCGTGCCTGAGGAGGCTGTATTTGTCAGCTCACAGCAGAGGTGGTGGAAAGGAGCAATCGGCGACGCTTTGCAGCTGAGCACCGGTGCTGCTCCCAGTACAATCAGAGCCGTGGGGCCGGGGAGTGCAGCCCGCCTCCTCCTCCCTCAGCACCATTCCCGTGGTTGCCATTCCTGCCTCGCCGGCCGCATTGCCAAAGCCATCAGGTGTCATACGGCAAGCCAGGAGTGCCAGCAGCACTCGGGCCCGCTGGAAAACATCCACCCTCCCTCACTGTGCACCACCACTCAATCAACAGGCTTCACTGCCCCCGGCTCCTGCCTGGTCCCCTGTTCTCCTGGGCGGAGTCGCACTCACAAACACCAGCACACTCAAGGAGCCACAGAGTCTTGTTGAATACCTTGGCTTACAGCTTGTTAGGCAAGAAGGGGTTTCCAACACTGGCAACGCACATCCCATAGGATCTGGATGGTTACATACAGCACCTCTGCCCTCAGCAAGGAAAGAAAGCACTTCTGCAACACTTCCACTTCACATGGTTACATACAACACTTCTGGCCTTTCTTTTCCCCTGTTATCCCTTATGTGTTTGATTTTTTAATTTTCTCTATATATTTTTTACTCTGTATTCTTGAAACAAAACTTCCACAGATATTCCAGGGCACAACCATTTCAGGTGTAAAAAAGGATCTCCACATCCCATGTTTCACCAACAAAGCAATCAAGGCGTTTTGGGTACCAGATTCTACTTGGGCAGAACCAGAATGTAGCCTGTATATTTCATACCAAATCCAATTTCTGAAAGGAGAGGAAGTGTCATTAATAGCTTTAATAAAGGAGTGTGTGTGAGAGAGAGAAAGAGAGGGAGTGAGAAAGAGAGAAGAACGAGGGGCATCTTGGAAGGTGATAAGTCTAGATTTCAGGTAGTTAAAAATGAACCAATGGGTGAAACATTTTTTTTTAATGAGTTGTAAAATCCTTTCAAAAACAGAAGGGGTGAAATGGAGGGAACATTTTATGCCTTTCAACTACCCACAAGCCCAGCATACTCTGGATGGAAAGTGGAAGTTAATATACACTACACCAAAATTATTAAGGGAAGGTGGGGGCAGAGCTGTGAAACGCTATTGCAGTCGCAAGGGAAAAGATGGCCCTGCCCCAGCTCTGGATCTCAAGTGGTTCTTTCTCTACAGTATCATCTCAGCCCAGTAACCCCACGAAAGCCCTGAGCCGTTGTGTTTCTTCACTGTACGGTTTCTGTAATAAGAGTGTTAATCCATGTTAATCTTTGTGAAAATTATTGTGTGCAACAGTATTTTCTTGTGTACTGCTTTTTACCTATGTGAATTGTCCCTTTTTGTTTTCTTTTTTCTTTCCTTCCTCTTTTCTTTTTTTTTTCTTTTAGTAATATGTCTTTCTTCTTTTAAAAGAAAAAACAAAAACAAACTGATGTGTTGTAGACCTATATGTAACCTATTCCTTAGTCTCATATTATAGGTATGTTATAAGAATGGATATTTTACTTGGCTTTAGAATGTTTTACAAGAAAACTAATTCTTAACCAATCAAGTTCTTGCTACTAAAAAAAAAATGCTTGTGTTTTTCATCATGACGTTGTGTGCTTCTAATTAATAATCATTTTCGTTGTAGAAAAATGGAGTGAATTTATATTAGTCTTGGAAACTAATAATAGCATTGTAAATTTATGAGATGATTTTAACAGAAAATACATTATAGAAGAATATAGTTATTTTAATTGTAATATTACTAACTGTAGGGTGAGAAAGGAGGTCCCGTTGTGGTGAACTATGTTATAGCTTGTTATTCACAGTTTCTTTTTGATCATTTTTTCGGTCTCTGAGGTGAAACGAGTTATTAATCAGAATTTGTCAACTCACATATGCATATTGTATATGTGTAGAAATGTAATCACACTTTGTCTTGGAATTACATTAAACTGTTTTAAGTCACTGCAAAGTTTGTGCGTCTCTGTCTTCTCGCTAGTTAAAGTTTGGTCTGAACATTTGGTTAGTTTTCAGATACTATTATTTAATCTCCTCGGTCTGTTGAAAAAAGAGCACTAATAGTATCATTAATAATAAATAGTCTTCTCTTTGAGGTAACATGTTTAGATTTGTGAGATGTATTTTTTTCCCAGGGCAGAAGAGCATCTGCATTCAGATGCTTCACTGAAGGACAGGAGGCTGCTCAGAGCTGCTGTGTTCAGCTCAGTCGAGAGCTCCCTGCTGTATCCCACTGTGCCAAATGGAATGTGGTCATCAGCTGCAAGTACAGGTCTGGATTTTCTTTAAGCCTGAGCCCTCAGTTCATTTGCTTCCTTTCCTCTCTTTGCCAAGTCTCAGCTGACCTTTGAAAGGCTTACATAGACATTAAAATGCTGAAAACACCATGTGTTTGTAATTGCCATACCTGCCCTTTTGGGCTGTGATTGATTTTTACCAGGGGGTTTGCTCAGGAGTAAGCTGGAGGCATCTGCAAAGGGTCTCCTATTACACCAGAATGTCACCTTGGAAGAGGCCAATGACTCCTCAACAACTCATCTTAACAGAGGGAGAGTGAGACCAGCTTGGGTTTGTTGCTGACCTTTCCTAATGTGGTGACTCCTGTGCGAGCCCACCCGGTTTCCAGCCCATGGGATTCATCTCGTTAGGTCAGCTTGTCCCTTCTTAGGGATGCTCCATGAGCTGTACTGGTTGCCCATGGTCCAGGGCCACACTATGCGTTCAGTGTCTGGCAAATGGCTTCTGCAAACACGATAACTGCTGGATGGCCCTGCCTGGCACTTCCAGGCAAGGGGATTGCCTCAGGACACAAACCTGGAGTTAGCACGGGAGGCTCGTCTTATCAGTGAGTACTGGCACCTTGGTTTTACAGCCTTCTGTCTCATGTTTCCTTGGAATAAGCAGAGAGCGCTACAGAGACTGTTGCAATGAATTTCTAGGTGGATACCAAACTTTTGGTAACAGGAGGTCATGAACCCTTTGTCCCCACTGCCTTAAACTGGCTGAGACCCCACTGAGAAAGAGCAGTTAAAACTGTGTCTGTCCAGCAAACCAGTTAAGTCAATGTTTAATTTAAAACCATGTGTCCTATTAAACAGCTAACAGGTAATTGCAGTGTTAAGTACTCTACGGGAAATGAGGAGTTTATTGGGTCATGATATGAGACACATTAGTGAATGATCTAACATCAGCAACAGATGTAAATCCAGAACAGATAGTTTAACTAGTGTAGTTGCTCCATGTGCGTGTTGTGTTATGGTGTCTTCTTTCTTTGTTTCTTCTTTTTGTAAAACTTATAAATAAAACTGTAAAAAAGATTTGTTTCTCTGTTGTCCAAGACCAAAACACATGAAAAATGCATTGTAGTTGGAGAATGTACTTTCTGACCCTTTTTCCCAGGAAGGTAGAGCAGTTTCTCACTTTGAGCAGGGTTGCTTTTAGCAGAGCCTGCAGTGCCTTGTGAGAGGAAACAGCGAGGAGTTCAGCCACCATATAAGAGGCTGGGAAGGGTCTTCTCAAATCACTGGAGCTGCAGTAAATGTCAGCACCTGGAGACCACAATCCAGAGCAGCTGGTAAAAATTACCAACAACCAACTTGAGCAAATCCAGCTCTTTCTGGGCTACAAGGAGTCTCTGCAGATGCTTTCAGTGTTCACCTCAGCCCAACTGGTTTATTCTAGGTGGGTATGGCTCTTAAAATTGGGAAGGTGGGGGGACTTATGGACGTGGTGTATGCACAGTAGTGCTGCTGTTCCTGGCATGTGGTGCTTGTGCTTTCCAGTGCAGTGGCTATGTTTTAATTCATTGGAGTCCAAAGTTTGGCACCTAAATTAGTATTTATACATATGAGAAGAGCTTGTCTTATATACAGCTCTGCCTCCCTGGTTGCCATTCATGTCAAATTAAACTGTTAGTGGAGGTCTGGGAGAAGGAGAATGGTCCTGCTCTGTGACACACAGCTCTGTGAACTGTCCTTTGGTCACCTGTGCACGTGTGTTGGAGCTCCACAGCAAACCCGTGTTGGAGCAGTGGATCTGCAGCTTGTAAATTCTCATGTCTTCTCTTACTCTGCTGGTCAGGCCAGGGCAAACATGCCTGCATCAGCATTTCCTGCAATGCGCTTTTTCCTTTACGTTTTCTCCTCCGAGGTGGCTGTGCAAATAATGAGCAATAAAGGCTGTTATTTAAAGGCCCCTGCACTGCACTATATCCCAAAGGCTCTGCTATTTGGGGCTTTTGCTCACAGGAAGGCAGCCACAAGAGGAGCTCGATGCACAGATCCACACTCAAACCCATTTGGCAAAGCAGCAGTTCCAGGGACAGGAGCAGGCTTCTCCAGGCAGCACTGCCAGCCCTGGGAACACAGCACGAGCAGCACTCCACTCCCATGGGGACTCGTCACCCCTGTGTTAATGGTGTAAGAAGGTCCAGTGAAAAGGCACACCGGGTAGCTTAAGTACACTTAACTCCAGGCTGCATTTGTGCACAGGCTTTTCTAGGCACATCCAGACACGCGTGTATGGGGTGCAGGAGGCCACAAGTCCAGGAGGTATCTGGAACGATTCCCGTTTGTACTTGGACAGCATATTGCCTCGGGTGTGTGAACTCTTTAAATACAAAGAAGTCATTTTATTCCCCTTTCTTTTTTCCAAGCTCATAAAAAAATAAATTAAAACTTGTAGTAATGTTACAGAGGAAAAAAACAGGGGGAGAAGTACAGTTTAAAAGAAGGACTTACTGTAATTCACAATACTGTGACTGGACTCTGCATTGAAAATTCTCATCCCCTCTTGACAGCCAGGGCCAGTCTGAAAACCACAGAGAAGAATTCATGCTCCCACAAAGAGTGAGGCTGCTACTGAACTGGACTTCCAATGACCAGGGTTTGGGGCACAGCCACTGGGCTGCTTGAGAAAAGCTTGCTTCAATTCTCTTGAAGTTGTTTCTTCCATACCCAAATATCCTCGATCTGCCTCTCTCCTTCAGACATCAACAGGCCTCCTCAGGAGTTAACAGAACAGGAGTGACAGGAACAACAAAGGAAGGTCTGGAAAGAGACCGCAGGAGGATCGATGAAGGTTCAACAGCACTTCACCTGCATAGGCCAAATTATTTGTCTGCCCTGTACCCTGTTCCTTGTGATGTGGAGATGCAGATGCCAGAGGTCTTCTCTCCTCTATCGGTCTGCTGGTCACATTTCTCTGCTTTATCCCTGCTTTCCCTGTGTTAGGACTACCCCCTCCTTTTTTAATGACCCCTCTCCTGCATGATCCCATTTCCTCACCTCTCCAGTCTCCTGCTCTCCTTTCTCTCAACATAGTGCTGACCCCAGGGCACAGGGAGAGGATGCGGCTTGCGAGAGGCAGCTGTGGGTAGTGGAGGGTGATAGGAAAAGCAAACCCCATAGGGCTGGGTTTGAGGTTTTTTAAGACTTTAAAATAATACCAGGAATGACGGTGTTTGCAGGTAGGTAAGGGCTGGAGACACTGCCTCCCCTGACAAGGTGTGTGAGGGGGTCTTGAATTACTGGGAATGATGGATAAAGGGGATAAAATGCTTTGAGAGCACATACAAGGGGGAGATGAACGATAACTGAGGGGGAAGCAGGCTATAGGTTGAAGAGGAGTGGAAAATCGATGGGAAAGTGAAAACTTTCAGACGTTCTGAGTTTCCACTGCTGCGAGGGGGACTGCAGGGGAAGGTTGTAGGCTCAACCCCTTGGAAAAATATGGTCCTCTCGCCATCAGATTTTTCCATGCAGCCTATGGAGCAGCAGTCTCCAAAGTGGGGTGTGCACACAGCAGTTCATGGGAGTGCTGGAATAAAGTGTTTTTCTCCCAGCTCCTAACAGTGGAACCTCCGGGCACGGTACCTCAGGGGCAGCCGCTGCTGGCGGGCACCGGGCCCTGACGAGGCGGAGGGACCCGCCGGCCGCCAGAGGGCGCCCGCACCTTCCCGAGGCTCGGCTCGGCTGAGTGAGTGAGTGAGTGAGTGAGTGAGTGAGTGAGTGAGTGAGTGAGTGAGTGAGTGAGTGAGTGAGTGAGTGAGTGAGTGAGTGAGTGAGTGAGTGAGTGAGTGAGTGAGTGAGTGAGTGAGTGAGTGAGTGAGTGAGTGAGTGAGTGAGTGAGTGAGTGAGTGAGTGAGTGAGTGAGTGAGTGAGTGAGTGAGTGAGTGAGTGAGTGAGTGAGTGAGTGAGTGAGTGAGTGAGTGAGTGAGTGAGTGAGTGAGTGAGTGAGTGAGTGAGTGAGTGAGTGAGTGAGTGAGTGAGTGAGTGAGTGAGTGAGTGAGTGAGTGAGTGAGTGAGTGAGTGAGTGAGTGAGTGAGTGAGTGAGTGAGTGAGTGAGTGAGTGAGTGAGTGAGTGAGTGAGTGAGTGAGTGAGTGAGTGAGTGAGTGAGTGAGTGAGTGAGTGAGTGAGTGAGTGAGTGAGTGAGTGAGTGAGTGAGTGAGTGAGTGAGTGAGTGAGTGAGTGAGTGAGTGAGTGAGTGAGTGAGTGAGTGAGTGAGTGAGTGAGTGAGTGAGTGAGTGAGTGAGTGAGTGAGTGAGTGAGTGAGTGAGTGAGTGAGTGAGTGAGTGAGTGAGTGAGTGAGTGAGTGAGTGAGTGAGTGAGTGAGTGAGTGAGTGAGTGAGTGAGTGAGTGAGTGAGTGAGTGAGTGCAAGGCACACGGTGGCAGTACCAAGAAGTGAAGGGATTTAAAACCCCTGACTTATTCCTTAGCCGTAATTAAGGGGCACTGGAAAGTTAGTCTTGGCCAGCGTGCCATGCTGGGTGCTGTACATCCGCATGACACAAAGTAGTTTGATGCTAGATGACATTTTGAAGAGCTGAGCACGGTGGAAATAGTCAACGACACAGGAGTGAAAGACATCTAAATTGAGATTAAGACACCTTAATAAGTAAAGAAGAAAACCCGAAGTGATGCAAGGTCAGTCACGACCTTCCACCAGCAAGGAGAATCTCAGACAGTTCCTGGGCAACTACCTTGGAATCTCCCCCTTCTCTACACTTTTTATTGCTGAATGTGACGTTCTGTGGTATGGAATATCTTTCGGTCAGGTGGAGTCAGCTGTCCCATCCCAGCCTCTTGCCCACCCTCAGCCTTCTTGCTGATGGTGCAGAGGGAGAAACAGGGAAGGCCTTGACCCACTGCAAGCAATGCCCAGCAATAGCTCAAACACTTCCATGTTAGCACTGTTCTGGACACAAATCCAAAACATGGGACTATATCGGCTGCTGTGAAGAAAATCAACTCCATCCCAGCCAAACCCTGTAGAGCAGGGAAACATTGTGAAAGACATTATAATCCAGGGACCTTGAAACACAGCTAGCAAAAGAATTCAGAGAACATAAAATCACAAAAAAATGCACTCACAGATTTCAGTCAAAAAAATAGTTGATACTAGAGGGAAAGCAAAAGTGAACAGAATATTCATTCAACACTCAAGTAAGGATATCACTGGTGCTTTTCTCTAGAAGGAGTCAAACACACCTTTGATCACAGGGCTTGCTTTTGATCACAGGCAACAGCACTGTGCCTACACAGAGGATATATAATACCTTAGCTGGATTTCAAATATTAAAAGTTCTGACACATCTAGTGCTGGAACCATTGTGATGTGATATTCACGGCAAAATGATGGAACTACCTGAACGCAAAGTCTGGATGGCAACAGGTCACAGGGTCCTGTTCATCCATTTCAGTTGCCCTTCCTTTGAATTGGAATGGGAGTCCCTGGCTTCTTAAATCCATTGCTCCTAAGATGCTTTTGGCTACAGTAAGGAAGATGAAGAATATAACTTCTGATGAAGGTGAGGAGTTCTTTTGCTTGTTGGGGGTTTTTTCCACATCTTTTCCCCATTCCTCAGTATATTTCACCTCAGCTGCAAAGGCAGCATCCTGATTTCAGCCCCCTGAGAAAAAAACCTGAGTGGAGAAGTGTGTCTGTTTTGGATTTTTCTCATTACCACTTTCAAAATTTTCAAAGGAGACCAGGCTTTCACCAAGAAATGCTCTAAGGTTTTGAGTGATGTGAAAACACTTGATCTACTTTGCAGAAAAAGTGTAACTTAAAAGGAGTCTCTGAGAAGCAAACTGCTTGCAGTTTCCACCTTATGTTGAATGAAAATTTGGGAAAAATTTTTCAAAACCATATGTGACCTTACTTTACCACAAGTGAAGGTTACAGAGAAAGGATCTGGGGTTTTAAAGAGATTTTTAATCAGATAGGTGCCTCCTTGCCCTCTAACTACATGCAGACAGTGTCACAGGTCAATGCACACGCTTACTATAAAGCTCAACTTTCTGTGGCTTCCTTCTCTCTCACTTTTCTTCCTCCTTCTTTTATTTATTTTCTCCCATCATCGTGATTTTTCTCTTTGTGATACGCAGAGTTATCAATGGCCTGAACTGGTCTGTGCCGAGCTCTCTGTAACTGAGCCATCTTGCTTCCTTGCCCAGGGCACTGTATTTACTCTCTGAACTGTGAAGCAGTTGCTCTTTAGTTTATTATAGCCTTTGTCTCCATTTATTAATAGGTTTTCTCAGCAAATGGCACTTGAAGTGCTTTGCTGAATACACTAGCCTCATCTGAGACCAACTCTGCTCCACCTACCCTCTATACTGTGCAAGGCGTGTTTCTCCTGTGCTTTTTGTCATCTGAAATATGTTCTTTATAAGGGCTTGTATGACAGGTTACCCAGGTACTCCAGCTGTATGATCTTGAGTGTGTTTCCTTGTGAATAAGCACTGATTTCTTTCAGGACATGTGGGGAAAATCTATTTTAATCCTCTGGTGAATCCTGAAATCAGAGAATATAGATTGGTGGAAAGGAGCCCCACCAGTGGCTCTGAAGCTGCATGCTACATGAAAGGGACCTGGTGAGTGGAAAGAAACCCTGTAACTCCTCTGCTGCTGTTCTGCAGGAGAGAATCATGCTGAGCATCCCAAAAAGGAAGAGGAGTGCAAGCATCTTTTACACCTCCAGGGAAATGCAAGCATAAACTCTGATCTGATGCTGATTGATGCTAATGAAAGGACTCCAGCAGATTTTGGAATAGGCCTGCAGGTAAGGAGGAATGATATCATTTGAACCTCACTTCAGATAACAAGCAAAAGGATGATACTATGCCATCATCAATCATGGCAGTACTGTTAAACCTTTTGGACAAAGATTAGGAGAAGTGTAAGCAGGGGCAGGAGAACTCCCCAGCTCCGCCTTTCTCACTCATCCCTCTTTTCTGGGGCAGTCTGGTCCCTCTTGTGACCAGGGCTGTCTCTGTGGATCAGAGCAACACATTGTGGAGGTGCCAAGTGGTACTGTGGGCTGGCAGATCTCCACAGCTCTCTCTGTTGCCCTCTGCCCTGCCAGCACCTGAAGTTTGGTACACACAATAGCTCTGCAGTGCTCTGCAAGGGAGAGGAAGAAGGCTCAACCCCTTCCCCTAAGTCTCTCCAGGAGTGAAAGAGAACCTGCTACTCCGTGAAGGAGAGCAGGGCAGGGACAGTCAGAGAAAGGTGGGGTCAGGGCACATTAAAGACATGGAACTGAGGAAAACAACTGGCGATAATTTTGCCCCAGAGAATGAGTCCAGTAATTGGAGGCTGGCTAGACTAAGTTCCTGGGAAAGTAAAGGAAAGCTTGTATGGATCAGTCAAGAAAGAACTAAGTGAAAAAATACAATTAACACCACTGACAGTGTTTATGTGACCTGTAAGCAAACTTTCAAACAAACCTGATTTTTGTGCTTTGATGAGACTATGCATTTGCTTGACAAAGGAAACTGCACAGTGATAGTGTATATAAAACTGTGTTGGGCACATGAGTCAGCAATATACTGTGAAGAATTTTGAATAAATTAGAGATGGGACCTCTGAGTTGCTTTAGATGATGCAATTTATTTTTTCTTATCTTCTACATAGGCAGGAAGGGTGAGTTCAGCTCACGTCTTCACTGCATGGCTCAGAAGGTCACAAGACTTCTAGTTACAAGATTTTTTTAGGATTTATTAACTACTAAAACACTGCTAACAAGAATATTTATGTTTTTGAACCAATCTTTAAATATTTCATCTTAAGGATTTATGCTACAGTGTAAGCTTTCTTTGTCAATCATGTTATGACACATAAATTTACAATACTACATTCTAAAACTCTAAACTTTTTTCTAATTAGTTTAACATGTCTCTGCTTTAAACTATAACTCTACATTCTTGCTTCTAGCACTTAATTCTAGCACTTCTAGCACTTAATGGAAGCTTTCTCTAACGTCTTAGATCAAATTTTGCGTTTAATTCTAAGCTTTGGCTTAAAGCCTCAGAGTTCTGAAAGATCCCTGGATTTCAGATTCCAACAATACACTCACTGCATTTTCAGTCTAAAAATGACATCAATACAGCTTGTGTGATCAGCACCAAGAGGAGGCCGAATGACAGACCTTAGAAGAGCCAGTGAGAAGTCCAGGAGAGGCTCATGCAGATCAGGGTGATGCTGGAAGCTGTTTAATCCATTAATGTAACAATTTATTATCTAAATGAACATGAAATCACTTGCTAACAGCAGGGGTTGGCAATGAGTAGCAGGACAGAAGACAGTGATGCCGACAGTCACGCAGAGTGATCAAGCATGGTCTGACAGCAAGGGGCTACTTAGGCTTGGAAAGCTGGGAGATGTGAGTGGGAGTAGACAGGGAAGTTTTAGCATAGTGGGTGGTGTTGATGAGTCTGAAGCATTCAAGATCTGAGAAGAGATTTAGTGAAATGAGCAGGTTTTGATCCAGAGTGCATAAAAGGTCTGTCTTGGATCGAGAGGCAAGCTCCAGGACATGAGACCTCCATGATCAGGACCCTCTCTGATTCCCTCTCAAGCTTCCTAAGTAGCAGAGAGCCTTCTCCTCCCCAGTACATCTGCAAACAGGCATGTGAAGGGGACACTGCTACCTGCATCCCATTGCCAAGATGTCATATAGTGCAAATGGGAGTTGAATAATTGCAAGCGCATGTGGACAGAAAAAGAGAGCACCTTCAGGTTCTGCCTCCTGCTGCCATTTGCTTGATTAATGTGCTCAGGTCTGCCATAGGGGAAGATTGTGCTGTGTCTGTGAGGAGTAGGATCACTCTCTTTTTGCAAACTGATACCCTTTTCCCTGCCATCAGCCTGGCAGGGACAGGCAGCAGCAGGAGAATGGTTGCCTGGGAAATATGCAGCACTACCCAGTGGGAGAGACAGTAGAGTCAAGTGGCACTAAACCTTTCTCAGGTTTACCTGTTTGTTGGGGGGTTTTCTTGGGTTTTGTTTTGTTCTGTTTGCTTGCTTGGTTTTGTTGTTATGGAGTTGCTTCTTTTGTATGAGAATAATGAGCTCTCACACTTGTGTACTGCTGCCTAGGGGAGGAAGCACAGGCTTGTGAGGCAGCTGGCATGCTAAGTCACGTCATGTCACTGCCAGCCAGGGATGGTTTTTTCCCTCCACAGAGTCCCCTCCAGGGTAGTTGAATACAGCACTCAACATGTGAATAGAGAAGCCAGCAGTGCCTGCTTTGCGCTGCACTGACCCAGCACACTTGGGGGCTCACAGCACTGGCCTAGCACCTGATCCAGAGGGCTCAAGAATATCTTTTATTTACAGAAAAGATGTTTATTCAGCCAAAGGAAATCAGAAGATGAAACATGAGATGAAACAAAGAGAGAGCATTTGTACATAAGTCTTACCAGAAAACACGTTTGTTTCAACAGTTTCCACAGAGCATAAACACACCTGTTCAAGGTCAAGTGCCAAACCCAACTCTCTTAAAGGCTGGCATTTTCTGACTCATCTCAACACTGCTGTTCATCCATTCCCTTTGTCTAGCTGTGCTTTTCAGCAGTTCAATGTCTTCTTTATTCTCCCTGGACTCAGGAGAAATTAACACTCGCCTGCCTGAAGGTATGTGGGAAGATATTCCTCTATATACTACTCTTAACAGTAGTGTGACATTTGAAACTGTATTGGTACATTGTTGTTGTTTTCTTCCTATTTGCTTCACTCTAACATTCTTCTGTTCAGCCTGACAGAAAAATAGCCAAAAAGAAAACTGAGATATTGTTGACATTCATAAAAATAACTTGTCTTCTCCATCATTTTTTCCACACAGAGATCTTACTACTTCTGTTACAACCACCCCAAATCATTGGCAAGAGATTTCAGCAGAAAAATATTTCAGGGGTTTTATTATGGTGCATCTTTCTGGGCTACATTTAGGTGCAATGCCCTAAACAAATGGAGCCAAATGGCCAAAAAATCCAGATTTCCCAGGCTTGTAGTGAGCAATGGTACAGCTCTGTCCTGAGGCATAAGCCAGTGGAGGTCCCAGAAGAGGCACAATGGATCTAGTGCCAGATCTACTGGACATGTGCTCAGTGTTTCCATGGTGGTGATTGTATGAGGACACCCTCTGTGTATACATGCATGTTTTGGCCATCCTCAGAATCTTCCTGTTATGGCTCATACCCACACAGAATAAAAAACCCTCAGCAAGCTCCAAAAAGGAGTGTCTAGAAGAGGAAAGGCTGAAGCATCTGTCCCTCACCATAAGCAACAATTGTTTTATTCATGTGGTCTATGTTGTTTGTCTCTCCCTAGAAGTATACTCCGAGGAATGTTTCAGTTTCTATGTATCTGACTTTTCTTTGGTCATCAGATATTTCAAAAGTTTGAAAGGTAAGTCTGCTTGCCTTTAAGTGAGCTATTGTTAGGCTACTTATAAAAGGATGACAATTACCCTAAGCAGTGAATTATCAAAACGTGCTGAATGGCAGCCCTCTTCCCCATAAGCTTTTTGTCAGTATGTGGCTTTTCTTTCCCTTCCTGCAGTTGCTGTGTTCATCCTCCCTCTTGTGCACACTGGGGAGCGGAATACACTGATATAATTCCACTGAATTTGAGGGGAATACCTCAAATTACAAATTACGTTGGTGAGTCACCCTTCTGTCCTTCACACAGTCACCCTGATCAGAGTTGTATTTAAAGGCATAAAATCAGTGCAACTGTCAGAAGCTATGAACTATCCAGGTGGAACTCATTAGACCTTAGGGGACCACACAGATCTGTAACTTGCCTGAAGGTACCCAAGTTTAACCTCCTGAGACTCCAAAATTTTCTCTCTGGCTGTGACTTCATCTAATTTATTCTCTAGTTGATGCAGAGTTTTTGCCTTCTATCTTCCTCCTACACAGTTTCCCATCTTTTGCATTCTCCTTTTTTTTCCTCATTATTGCTTTTGCTCTTCAGCTGCATGTTATAATAAAGTACGCTTTTTTCCCCAAAGCATTTCTGCATGAGGTTGTAGTGAAGCTAAGGTTGTGGTGAAAGGAAAGATACCACAAATGTATCAAGTGGTAATTTAAATTACACTGCTGGGTAATTTAAAAAATAATATGTTTTATGTTAGTCAAATAATAGAGCATTTGATAAGCTATCTGCAGCTGAGAGGATCTTTTACAAAGGGCTGTCCACCTGCAGCACAAAATTCAAGGATAGGAGGTAAACTTCAGACTGAACTCCCAGCCAAGGATCCTTGACACCCTTTCCTTTTCTTTCTTTGTGGTGGAGGTCAGGATGCAAGAGCTGGAGACCAGAACATTTGACAAGATTCTTTTTATTGTAGCAAGAAACAGCAAAATGGAAAGGAGGCATAAGGATGGCGAGGGATGGAAAAGATTGATAATTGTTTCCTTGGCAACTGAAACTGTGGAGCCTCATGCAGGAATCCCTGAGAAAAATCCTAGATGATCATAATGGTCTCTTCTGCCTTCAGACTCTGTTCCAGGCTAAGTTTACACATCACAGTGTGGTGCTGCATAAAGGGATCGAGTTAGTGCTAAATGGAAACCAGAAGCTGTCTGGTTGTAAGAAATCCTTGGGAAGAAGAAAAGCACTGTTGTCTCCCCTTCATAAAATGGGGAATGTTTTATAATGCGAAAGATGAAAAGATTGAATAACTTGGCAGAGATTATTAAAAACGTCTTTTCAACACAGAGGACAGCGACATACAAGTCTCTGCTATCTCTCACATCACTGCAGTGAGAACATAACCCCCCTCAACTGAGACTACTCTGTCCAAGGAATTAGCAGAAGGGCTAAGGGAGCAGAAAGCAGGTGAAGTGATTGCTGTTTAGTAAGTGCTGTTTGCCCATCATGTAGTTCAGTGCTACACAGGGCAGCACAAAAACGTCCCAGTCCTGCAGTGTTTGGCTGCAGCAGCAGTGAATCTTCATTAGTGGATTTAAATGTAAGAACTGGGGCATATATTTGAATATTAATGAAAGAAAGATTGACTAACTTCATGCTATTAAAAGATTTCTAGTCTCAGAGAGAAGGTGGAGCCTTTTGAAAAATGTATAATGAAATACAATATGTGATACACAAGAAGCTCTAAGAATGTGGATTTTGATCCCTTCCAATTTTCTGTTTATATAGTACTTTGGGAGTGGGAAATGGAAAGATGCATTCATTTGAACATTTTTCTTTTTTCTCCTCTATATCCTACATGCAGGTGTTTGTTAATGCAGAATTTCCTGGCCATGCATTCTGGGGAGCCACTTGGCAGTGGGCAGCTAGTATTGATTTCTGCTCCAAAAATAGGGCATCAAATGCTTGTATATTTATAGATGTATGGGTACATGTATTTATATACATGTACATATATATATATGCATGCATACATATATATATACACATGCATACATATATATATATATGTATCTATGAATGGGTGTTGCAAAGGTGTAAACAGAGGAATGTTAAATCAGAATAGTGATTAATTATCTTGCCTGTTCCAATGCAATCTTTTGTGCCAGCAGTGCACATAACAAATAAATGCTAGAAAGCTTTTATACAGTTCTGTGCCTGTGAAAGGCATTTCTGAGTAGAGGCTGGTGTATTACTACACATTCACTAGAAACCAGAGATTTAGGGCAGCAGAATTTCCAGACAGTCATGTGAGAATGAAGTGCTGCAGCATCAAGGCAGCCAGTCCACTTATTTCTGTCTGTTCAAAATGTTAAATAATTGCCAAGGCCTGCATTGCCATCAGCTACTTCTTAGAGAGGCTTAATGAGAGGAAACGAGCTTTGTGAGTGATTCCCTGTGCAAGTGAGTGGAGATGTTACACGTGTCTGTCTCATGCTCTGCAAGGAGCCAGCAATTGTGGCAGCTCTAACAAAGCAGACAGAGAAAATGAAAGGATCCTTAGAGAGCCAATATATACTTTTTTATTCTTTGACATCTGTGATGGAGATGGCTGGCATATAGCACAAAATGAAATTTGTTTTCCCCAAGACACTCTTCTGGGCTAACAGTAATTTCACAAATAAAATACCCTGTAAGTAAAATGCCAGAGTGGCCATGTTTGCAGGCTCAGTGACAAGGGACTAGTGTAGAGCATGCCAGCCAAAATAAGATGGGAGAGTCCTGCCTTACTATCTGAAGTATTCCTTAAAGATAATTAATAACAGGGTATCTGTGTGTGTTTATCAGGGTGTGTGATTATATAAGTAGTATATAAAAGCTGAAATGCAAAGGTAAAAAGTGTGTTTGTTCTTTATTGCTCTCCTGTTTAAAAACTTACTGTTTTTCTTTTCCTTCCCTCTTTTTCCAATTATTTTTCACCCTTTAATAACCAAAATATGATTTCTCCAATTCCTCTTCTTTGATGAACGTCATTTGGAGACCTGAATAATGATATCAAATAAATGTGTAGCTTTTATAAGGAACAGAAATTTCACTGGAGAGGCAGCTGTTTCTTTAGGCCAAAAAAAGATGGAAGATATTTAAGGCAGCAAAATGAAAAAGGAATTTAATTTTACTATTTTGAATGATGGATATCCAAAATATGACATCAGGGTTGAGATTAATTTCATGTAACATTATCAATGAACGAAAAAAGCCCAGGTTATTGAAGCCTTCCTCTATAGACAAATGAGAGAGCCAGGCAAGGCCAGAGGCTGATGTCTGCCCTATCTCACAATGAAATTAATATTATTTCTTTCAATTCACAACAAAGGAATGGAGTTTAGAGACAGAGTTTCAAAGAAATATATGTAGGTAACTTCAGTTAAAAATAATCTATTACATCTGTCCTGGTTGAATCAAGCAAGTCAAGTTCTTTCCAAAGTGGATGTAAGAATGGTTTCTTCCTACCCAAAAGGTCTGTAATCAACCAAAAATACAGTAAAAGGGCACAAATAAGGAAACACAGGATAGGTATTTCAGAGGAACAGGAAGAGTGGGATGTAGCAGAACAGAACCAAACTTTCCAAAGCTTCAAGGAAGTACACTCCACAGTATGACGCTACCCACATGTTTCAAGATGCATATTTTCTTTCCAGAAAGGCAGGTCAGTTGACTAGGTTAATTCATTAACTTGATTTGGGGAAGATAGCACATTGGCCCTGGCTCTTATAAATTTCAGCTTCTTTGATATTTTTCTTTAAGTCCCTGTTCCTGGAGTCATGTGATTTAATAAATCCTGGATTTTACTTAAAAAGAAAAAAAAAAGTTCACTTTTTTTTTCATAGATTGTGGAGTAAAACTTGCAGATAAAAACTGTAAAGGCCCCAAAAAGGGAAAAGCAAGTACTAAACCAAACATGTATGAACCTTTAGCCAGCCTCAGGATAGCTGAATACTCAGACTTGAACACCAAGCTGGCACTAATGGAGTGTTAACATCATCCACTGCTTGCCTTCCAAAACTGTGTTAGCTGTATTATATATGTAAGGAAAAGAAGGATGTAATTCTCTGTATGGCCTTCCTCTTTTCTTCCCCTTCCCCTGTATATTCATAAAGCCACACTTTGCCCCACATGTGCAGTTGAAGAGACATTAAGAGGTACAATTATGGTGCAAACACCATAAAACTGGGTCATTACCACAAAAACACAACAAACCACTCTAGCTAAAGTGTATGTATTGCAAGCCTATGATGTTAAAATCAGATTTCCTTCAAGTGCTTTTGGTTCCAGACAATGAAAACAGCCCGTATGGCAGAAGACCACTGAAAATAACTTCTAAAGAAAGGTTACATTTTTACAATAGCAGTGTTTCATCTGATGTGCACAGACCTTGGTTCATAATTGAAAGTGAGACAGCCAAGGGAACTAGTAGGATTAGGTTATGGGAATTCAACTGAACAATGTTTTGCATTCGGATAATTGCATGAAATTGGGCTATTAGTGTAAGTTTTGTAAATTGCAATAACATAAAACAAAGTAAAATACTCCCAGTGTATACATTCAACTAATATGCTGAAAGAGATCCCCAACTTCAGACATAGCAAAGAGAACATCCATTAACTCTTCAGAGCTCTGTCCAAATATTGTTCTCAATTTCACAGGTTCCTCAAATGGACCTTCAAATGGACCTTCAAAGGGAAACTCTTTTTATCAAACAGTAAGTAAATAAACATAATGTAGTAGTGAACTTGTGGTTTTCACTGGCAAGAACACTACTAATATGTTCCTTATCTGACCTTAATTTAACATCGCATAAAATATTGCTGAAAAGAACTGGAGGAGGAAAGAGTTTCGTCTCAAATTGCAGCTGCTTGCTCCAGTAGCTCTCCTAACAAAACTTTGGCAGCAGCTGTAGCTTGTGCCTTTTTAACTTCTTCCAAGGCACAGGACTGTTCTGTCCTCCTTTGTCTTAACTTCTTGGTCTTTCCTTTTTGTGCTGCGTTTTCCCTTGGGACTCAGCCTCAGTGTTTAGAAGGAGCATTTACAGAGGCCAGTTTTGGAGGCAGCTTTGACAATGCAACTCCACTCCAGGAAAGTCATCACAACAGAAAAAATAGCGGCCCACCACTGACTCAGGCTAATTATTCTAATGCTTTAACCTCAGTCTGGGTAATGCCTGCTGCCATGGCACCTGAGAAGGAAGACTGCAATTAGTCATGCATTTATCTTTATGGAAGACTTGGCTGCTCAGGAGCATGTGCCACGTCTCGCTGCACTGCCGAGGCAAATGCCCATGTCACTGATGTCTCTGTGCGCTTCAGAGGCAATTTCACATTTGCCTATGTCTTCTCTCCCATTTTTGAAGGAAGGAAAATAATTTTAATGGATTCTGTGATGAACATAGAATATGATAATATCAAATAACCAATTAATGTATCTGTGTCAGTAACTCAATATTGTTCACAGGGTTTTTCAGCTTAAAATCTGTATCAGAGCACAGAGGAAAACACCAGATCAGCATCCTGTAATGAATATTAAACGTAAAAGACAGTTGAGCTGTGAATAAGAGGTACCTTAGTAACACCAGAGCTTTCAGCTCATTTCTGTCTCTGAATTTAGCAGCAGAGTAAGCCTTTCATGGCATCTAATGTTGTTCCCTGGATTCTGCTCCGTGCCCAGTCTACATGAGCCTTAAAGTTCCAGAGGAAGAGGGGATTATTGCTGTTCTTGGAGGGTGATTTCCATGCTGGTTTATCCACTCCAGAAAGTTTGCCCGGAGATTCTGACTCAGGTCTGCCTTTTTTGGATTAAATTATTTCTCTTTCAAACATTGTCCTTAACAAACTCTTCTTTTTCTCGACAATTAAGGCTTTTCAAGTGTTTTATGCCTCTCTGTTATGCCTGCCTGTCACAAGTCTGTACAATGGTCTTTTAAAGTTTACTTAGGGCACAGCTGCACTGTGACACACCATGGTGCAAATATCCCTGAGGCAAAGCTGAACGAGCCAGCTCCAAAACTGTGATTTGTACTCTGGCTGTTTAATAGAGAGAGAGACAAGGACCATCTTTTCTGGCTCACTTTGCTCTGTGTCTGTTGAATTTGATACAAAGGGGTCGTGGTTTGCAGGCAGGATTTGTAAGCTCTACTTTTGGAAAAGAAAAAAAAGTAATGAATATAACAAGGAGCTGCACATCACCCCGACTGCAGTGTTCAATGCTAACCAAGGGTGTTCAGGGGGGGACAATGCTGTCGAAGCAAATAATGTGAAACATGGTTTAGGAATCACAGAATTTGGGTCTCAAGTAGAGTAATAGAAAGTAAGTTTCTTTCTTAACAAAGATTTGGATGGTCACATTTCACTGAAAAGTGGGAAGGCAACATGGGGAGAAAAGGTCTTTAGGGTGATATAAAGGTAGGAAAACTGTAGGAAGATGAATGTGAACAAAGAAAAAAGAGTAGAGAACAGAAGTATAGGTATTGTGTGACAGCTATTGAATGGGAGGGAGCCTGGGGTTGTAACTTCTAGAGGGACCAGAAACCATCAACAGTAGGAAACCATAGGAGATTTGAGGGAAGGGGAAAGGGCTGCTAAAGCATTTCTCTTAGGAAGATCAAGCTAGCAACATCTGTCAGCAGGTGCAAAAGCTCACTAGAGGGGAATGTCATGGACAAGATTTTGAAAGTGTTCCTTCCAGCTGTTCCTGCTAAAATCAGGCAAAGCATCTACTGATTGCCTGATTTAGTTATTCTTACTTTCCAAAAGACACTGATCCTTGACTGTGGCAAAACTTATTGATCTGCCTTGTTCATGATATAAATTAGGATAGCATTTGATTAATCTCTGGTATTAACTATATCTGGGCCAGACAGGAGGAAGCTTTATCTTTTTATATGATGTTCAAATGGTTTCTGGAATGGGATGGGAGACGTATCCTGAATTATAAAGTGATAACTAGAAGCAGATGTGGGGGAAGATTTTGCAAAGTCTGGGTATTTTTTGGAAGTATTTATTGACATTGCATAAAGTGACAGGAAGGTTTGTTTATTCTGTTTTGTGGGAGGAGCTTAATGGATATATGTGTAAGTGACCTTTTCAGTGAGCACTCTGTTCAAAATGGGATTACCAAGGATATTTTACAGTAAATTCACTGTACTTGAATATTTTCTTAAGTTCCAAAGCTACAACAGAAAAGATCTGGCTTGCTCTTTTTTGTGTGTGTGTCATTTCATAACACAGAAAAATAACCTAATTGCTGTTACGATCAATGCTATAGAATTATTGTTATTACAGTGCTATTTTAAACAGGGTAGTTTAGCTAAGGAGATATGGAATTATTTGCAGTTGCTCACTGAATAAGAATGACCTTATCACTCTCTACAACTCCCTGAAAGGTGGCTGTAGTCAGGTGGGGGTTGGTCTCTTTCTCCAGGCAGCAACTGACAGAACAAGAGGACAGAGTCTTAAGCTGCACCAAGGGAAATACAGGCTGGATATAAGGAAAAAGTTTTTTACAGAAAGGGTGATAAAGTACAGGAATGGTCTGCCTGGGGAGGTGGTGGAGTCACCATCCCTGGATGTGTTTAAGAAAAGACTGGATGTGGCACTCAGTGCCATGGTCTAGTTGAGGTGTTAGGGTTGGGTTGGATTTGATGATCTTGGAGGTCTCTTCTAACCAAGTGATTCTGTGATTCTGTAATGAAGGATAATTTGATAGAGCAAAATATATTTGTGGTGCAATAATTTCTGAATATGGTGTGTCTATGTTACAAAATGATAGATTATGAACAAAATAGGATAGTTAAGGGTGAGGTTGGTTGAAGATATGAAGGAAAAGAGACCAACAGTTCAGACATCTACACACCTCTACTGGAGGAACACTAAGCCCATTATTGTAATGCATTTTCTCTGAAAAACTGAAGATACATGGATTTGAGATAAAAAGTTTTGGCAGGTAGTGAAAGTGAGGGAGTCAGGGAAGGCAATCAAAGTAACCAATCTTAGGAGCAGTAGTATGAAGCCATATATCAGAGACATGTTGCAAACCCAGTGCCAGAGGTCTAGGAACTTCATTAAATAGACAGCCTGAGGTATTTGCAATAAGATGATGAGCCTGTCAGAAAACAGAGATGCATTTGGGCAGTCTCTCTAATGTCTCAATGAAATTTGGAGTGGAAAATGTGAAAGAAAGACATTTATTGGACATGTACTTTTTTAAATGAAAGGCTATTTCTCAGAGTTACCTCTGTATATTCGTGTATTTCTCCAGCTTAGAAGCTCAGGACTGAAAACAGAGCACACATGCATCTCTTGCCTTTTTGCTTTTAACATAGGGAGAATCTGGTATTTGTATGGGCATTTCTGGTGCCAGTTCCCAATATCGCTTCTTACACTTTTACAACATGAGACTATACAGAAGAGTCTTGTTAAGCTACCGAAATACAAACATTGGTACCCTTAGAAAGTTTGGTTTTTTTCCTTTCCCTTTTTAACCTAGAAAAAATAATTTCTAGTATTTTCATTGGACTTTCTAGAATAAAACCAATCTGTTTCAAAGTCGGCTTTTTTCTCTTCTTGTGCCAGCAGCTGTTGCTACTGTACTTCCTCAGCTAGTTAAAAGGAGTAGGGCAGAAGTAACCCAGAGCGCAGGTTTCCATCAACAATGTGTGAGAATTCAGATATAGAACATAAGAGCAGAGTAAGACTAAACAGTATTGTTCTCTAAATGGTTTGAGTCTTTTTTATGTCACATACTATGCGACTTTTCGTAGTGCACACTGCTTTGCAGAGAGTGAAAGAAAAACATTAATTAAAAAAAGCATTCTCTGCTCCTTAGACACAAGTGTTGGTAAGAAAAATAGATGTCTGAGAGTGTTGGAATAGTCCAACAAACTGTCTGAAGGTCTTCACAAAGCCAGGCTAGAACACTGCCCTCAAATATTTTTTCAATGGGTAGTTCAGTAAATTGGAAACATTCACAAAAATCTATTTCTGCATAAATTTCTGCAGCAGCAAAAGAGCAGGAGAAAAACCCTGTTGTTTTTTTACATAAATATTGTTCACAGAAGGAAAATATATCAGCAGTAGCTCTGGTCACTGAGTCCCAAACTAGAAATAACTGGAAGTTAAATTACTGGGCAGTTGTCTGGATCCACTGGAAATAATATCGATGATTTCTGATTCACTTCAGTGTCTCTGAACCAGGGTTCTGATGTGCAATTTTGAGAATCATGTTTCTGGATTTGGGTATTACATTTGCCACAAAAAGCAAGGTGATTGTGAAGTGCTTCCAGGTTGGCAAGAGGGTCTAATTTCACACCTTTCTTTCCAGGAAACCTAGGCAACAAGAAGTGAGCACTTCCAAGAAGAGCCTTCTGAGGACGCTCTTGTTTCTATCACTGCAGTGTTGGTGCACATTTCCACGGCTGAGGGTGCAGCTTCTGAATGTCCCTCTGTGTGTATTCACTTCTGAGGTTCCTATCCAAAAGGTTGTGGGTTTTTTCCCTGCTTACATCCTTCACAAAACAAACTCTCAGTTTCCAGGTGAAGCCTGTCATCATTAATCTAATCATACTTTGCACAGCCTTTGATTTTTTTTGCATCCTCAGCCTTGACCCAGTGATAAATCAGAGCAGCCATCGCTGTAGTGGAAAGCTCAGTAATGTCAAAAGCTTCCTGGTGAATGTGCAATGGGAAGTCATTCAGCAGTAAGTAAATAACCCTTGCAAGTCACACTGTTAGAAAAGATTGCTTCTACTCTCCCCTTGAGCAGGATGTCTCATATCTTGCTCCATATCACCATGGATCACAGCAGGATACCACAGGAAAGAATTTCTCACCTTCCAAGTCAGTTACTTCTTATGATAAATGCATTTCCAAGCTGCAGTTTAAAACTTAGTCAAAATTATAGCTGCTTTCACTTTGTGAGTTTGCAAAGTTCCACTATTTCTGGTCTGTATTAATGTCCTAACAAAATGTGACTTACTGTTTCAGATTTCTGTTTTAGTGGAATCTGAAGTGTTCTATAGGTCTTTGGGGATTTTGTTTGTTTTGTTTTGTTTATATTGATATAATTAACTGGCATTCTTGACTTAAGATATTTGTTAGAAGTGTGTAAGGTGTTTTGGGTTTGGTTTTTTTGCTGTTCCAAAGGGAAAGGAAAAACACAGCCTCCACCACAAATCCCAGCATGTCATCTGTAACAAGGGATATCTGTGTGAAGTTCTTGCTGGTTATTCTGTAGCACCTTTTATCTGTGCATCTTCAATAGGTGAAAAGGAGATGAAGAGAGAGGGAGAGAAGTTAGTTGGTCTTAAATTAGTGGGAGTCAGATTCCACAAAGATACCAAGTTCATATGCATAAATCCTGCCCTGGTTCATCAAGACAAATGGGTGAAGTAAATGTCAGTCATGTTGACACAAGTGATGTGGCTTTCCAGGAAAAATGGGGACTAGGACTGCAAAAAATTAAAGAAACTAAACAACAGTACAAAAATCCTAAAGTTTATGTAATTATTAAGAGGAGTAGGACCTAAAACTGCAAATGCATCGCCCCAAAGTATGGCTCTGGTGAAAAAAGAGGCTAAGCAGGACAGAAGATCATCAGAGATTAGGGAAATTTTTTCACACCTTCTGAGAAACAGCAGACCAAACCAGAGGATGAACTGTAGCATGACAGGTAACCATCTCACAGCTCCTCTTTCAATGCTGGTTATGGTTTAACAACAGGACTTTAATTCGGAACTGTCTGGTGGAACGCGTGAAATTGCTAGGGAATAGAGAAAATGTGATGGAATGTGACAGTTCTTAAATTGGCCCAGGAAGCGGGAAAGTAACATAAATACCAGTTTGGTCTCAAAAGACACAGAAACTGGGGAACAAGAACCCAAACACAAGACAAGGAGATTATTTTCGTGAACTGAACTCTGGGAACTGGAGCAGGAAATTGTGTTAGGTGAGACAGTAAATGAGTTAGCGGTTGCAGAGTATTTCATTATGGATGACATCTTAGAAACGTGAGAGAAGTCTCACGCTTTAGTCTGGAAAGTTACCTTTGGATCTTGGTGAAACAAATTATCTACAGGCAATCTGAAATGGACTAAAGGCAGCCTTACGTGCTCTGTTACTGAAGGCACTGTTAGGACAACAATGAAATGTGGTATCTTTAAGTGAAGATGATAGGCAGGGTCTGAAATATGTTTTGTAATTAAGTATTTCAAGGGTCTTAACTGCCAAAACTCCCACAGAATCTGAAGGAGAGATGGATTCCTATTCACTTATTGAGGGCTAGCTTGTTAAAAGAAAAAGAAAGCCACATTTTGCAAACAAAGAGTATGTGACTGCATGCTCCAATGCCAAACATGCATGCACACAGCTGCTTACAGTAAAGTCATATTGGAATGATGTGGGGTTTTTTTAAGCTTTTGGTGGCTATTGTTTAGTCTGCAATGCAGATTTGCAGGAGAAGTTAGAAAGGACAAGAGTAACTGAAAGAGATGGCAGCAATGAAGTACCTGACATGGCTTATATCCACAAATGGTGGGTATGTAATTATAACAAAAGGATAGAGTGCTGTTTTGAGCTGAGCTGTTTTCAGGGACTGGCAACTAGCAAAGAAAAAAATTATTTCCTAATGGGTTCTGGTTTTAGTAAATTAAAAGGAATATCAAAGACATTCTTCCGTCTATCAGCAATTTAATGCAACAGAAGCAATCCTCAGGCCCTGATTTTTTTATTTGCTCAGATAAAAGGGAAAAAAGGTGGCATGATGCAAGTTTTTCTGCATTCAGTTTTCTGTTAGATATTGCAAAAACTACAGGGTGGAGGGGGTTTTGTCCTACTGTGGTATTCTTTTTGCAATGTTTAACATCTTTGCATGGGATTTTATACCTTAGATGTTTAATTTAGATTGAAGATATTTGTTGCAGACACCCATGAAATATTCTATAAAACATCTCTCCGCTGTACAAATGGAAAGAAAATTATATATTGCTGACCGAGGACAACTTTTAGAATGAAAGTATAGGTCAGTATAGTATAGGAAGGTATTATGCTAGAAGACCTGAAATACTCATCATAGCTGATCGCCTTTGATAAAAGGGCATCTGTGGATTTTTTGACCCTGAAAATGTCTAATGTAAAACCTCGGTTTTTTTTTTTTTGCGATTTCACACCCTCTCTTTACTTGCTGTGTCTATGTTGAGCCACATCTTCAGCTGATGTGATTTCAGCTTTTCTTATTTCCATTGCCAAGGACTCACTATGCTTTATTTTCCTTTGCTGAGTGATACTATGATGTGATGTTCATTGTGTGACGTACAGGTATAGCTTATTGTTTTACTTCTGTATGTCAGCAAAATGAATCCTTCTCTCCTTCCATCCATCTCTGGGAGTGAGTTGTTTCTGTTGCAATAGATGTGTTCCCGATGAACTGATACCCTGGTTAATTGTGAGTGCACCTGAAATATATGTGAGCCCAGCTCTAATCTGTAGTGGGATCTTTTCCCAGCTGTCCCTGGTGCTCCAGTGACTGCGTGCCCTGGCAGCCAAAAGGGCCATCCATGTCCTGGGATGGATCCAGCACAGCATCTCTGGCCAGTCAAGGGAGATGATTGCTCTGCTCTGCACTGCTGCAACCTCACCTTGAGTCCTGTGTGCAGTTTTGGGTGCCACAATAAAAAAACGGATCTAAAACTCTTAGAAATCCTCCAAAGTAGGGCCATGAATATGGTGAGGGGCCTTGAGAGGAAGCCATACAAGGAGCAGCTGAGGTGGCTTGGTCAGTTCAGCCTGAAGGAGACTGAGAGGAGACCTCATAGCGCTCTACACCTGCCTCATGGGGGAAGCGGAGTGGCAGGCACTGATTTCTCTCTGGTGACCCATGACACAACCCGAGGGAATGGCCTGAAGCTGTGTCCGGGAGGTTTGGCCAGGATGTTTGGAAGAGGTTCTTCCCCCAGAAGATGGTTGTATAGTGGAGCAGGCTCCCCAGGGAAGCGATCACAGCACCAAGCCTGACACAGCTGAAGAAGTGTTTGGACAACGTTCCCAAGCACACGGTGTGATTCGTGGGGCTGCCCTGGGCAGGGTTTCCCTCCCAGCTCAGTATATTCTGTGGTTCTATGACTGCTGGACTCACCCCTGCTGCTGAGGAGAGCAGGGCTCAGGACAAACCCTGTGGTGAAAGGGTCTCCTCTCCTTATGTCTTTGATCTCTTCGAGCAACTCTGATGCTGCGTGGATGTCCTGCCACACAGCTCTGCCCTCACTGCTGCGCCTTCCCCCTTCCCGCTGGGACGTTTGCTACTGTTTCAGCTCTCAAAACTCCGTGTACAGCCTGGGGGAAGACCCCAGGCACCGCTCAGCCTGCCCTGAGGGACTAGCAGCTTCCCAGCCTCGCTGTGCCATGGGGAGAGCGCAGTCAGGGAGCAGCGGGTCCGGGGCACCCCGCTCACCGAGCAGGCAGCAGCAGCCACCACCATCCCAGGCCGCTTCCCGCGGCGCGCCGGGCGGGAGGCGCCGGGCGGAGCCGCA
>VZSE01004851.1:1065941-1078554 GCA_013398275.1 Promerops cafer
CGGGCCGGGAGCGGGGCGGTGCGGGGGGCGGCAGCGCCGGTAACAATGCGGCGGTGCCGGCGGGCGGGGGCCGGGGGCCGGCGCGGCGCGGCCGGGGAGCTCCGCCAGAAAAGGCGCGCATTGTTCGCAGCCAAACCGCGAACGCTCCGGTGCGGGGCCGCGGCAGCCCCCAGGCTCAGGGGCTGGGACTCGACGCGGGGAAGCGAAGGAGAGAAGCGGTGCGGGGACAAAGAGGGCACCCGGCGTTTCGGGCTTGTAGGGTGTCCTGTGCCAGGCAGTGGTCACCCGGCGTTGTGGCCTCAGCGCCCGGGGCATCTGGAGGTGCCCCGTGTCGGGCTGCGGTAGCACCTGCGGGGTGCATGCAGGGCAGCCTGCTTGTCCTTCACCTTTGGGGTGAGGAGGCGTTCGGAGCCTCTCGAAACGCCCAATACGACTTTCCAAGCACCGCCGTGGCATGACTTGTGTGTGGAGAGAGCGGTTCGGGCTCCAGAGGGTGGTGTATTCAGTAGGTGTTTCAGGAAAACCATGAATCAGTGACCCCTTTTTTTTCTCTCGTTTTTTCTCTTGTGGCTCAAGGTATCAAAATTAGTCTGTAGTTAAGCAGACAGTTTAATCACAAAGATATCTCATTTGGTTCTGGTCCCATAGCACTTCTTGGTTCATCTTTAATTCTTAAAAAAAAAAATCATAACAATTATAATTTCATGGAAGAGTACAGTTTTGCTGTGATTAGGTGTTCTTTTTGTTAGTTAACTGGTATAAAGTAATACGTTTTAATCAACATCAGAAAGTTGTTGCTAAGTGGCAAGAAGAGATAAGAACCTGCAGTAACCTGTTCCATGAAGCGGACCAACTACTGTTGACTCTTTTGTTCAAACACAGGAATTGTGGTGATTATTGTTGGGTGCTTAAGAACCCTTGGTGTTATAAAACATGCTTATCGCTTTATAATAATCCTTTATTCCACTTCAGAAAGTAGTTAGTGTTTTGGAGGTGACTAGTTAGCTTTTCAGGGAAGTTACACTCTCCTCCAGCTCCCATCCTGGCTTGCAAGAGATGTTCCATTCCAGGCTACGTGAAAGTTGATACTTCATAGTAAACTTCAGCAATTTTTCTTAAATTGATCAGGCTTTGAATACAAATAGAAGGCAAAGCACTGGGTTCCTAAGTTGGAAATTTACTAGTGTTTTTTTTGCCTCTGAGAATGGCTGGGTTTCTTCTGTATTTTCATAGTAAGTCAGTGAAGGCTCTTGTTTGTTTCTCTGATACATAGTAGCTTTTAATTAAACATGGCTGTGAATTTCTGTAAACATTCGTGTGATTCTTGTGCATTCTTGTATAACTTTAAAACGGCAGTAGAAATATTATGTAACTCAGCCAGTGTTTGAGCTACTGGAAGAGAGTACTTAGAGACAAGAGATCTTGCCCAAAGCGATGCTTTCCTGCTCAGTCTAGGGCAGGAGCCTTTAAGCTGTTTTGATTTCAGTCCTCTATGTTTTCAGTTTCCACTGGGCATGTGAATCATGTGTAATGAGGATACTAAGAGTAAACTTGCTCTTCAGAGAATGCTTTTTTATTGGCATCTCAAATGGTCGGTTGATTGCAGACATTTAAAGTCTGCAGGTTGAAGAGAAGAAGGATATTTTGTTCCTTTTTGTTAAGGTGAAATGCTTTATTTAAAAGCATGACAGGAGTCTGATTTCTCTGTCTAGGGCCCACAAGGTTTAGAAAACAGTCTTTATCTGAATCTTGTCTTTAGTCTTGAAATGTTTTGATGGTGTAATGGGTGGTGTGAAACAGAAGAGCTGTATACTGACCAAATGCTGTAGGTTTGGGCAGCATTCACTTAACTGATCAACAGATTTACAACTCTTATAAATCTCTCTAGTGTGCAGTTCATTTGCCTTTCAGTGCCATGTAGTCTTGACCAGTGTAGGGACAGCAAGAGCAAACTCCTGCAGCTCTGAGTTACACAGAAGAAATGTACAGTAAGTGTGGAATGGACACTTATTTGCAGTTGGAGAAGCAAAGACAATACTTAAGGAAATCTAGTAGTTAAACAACTTGAGTTTTGGAATGCTTGATCCAGCTCCCACAAGTGTCACATGTTGCTGAATCAGGGCTTCAGCTTCTGCAGTTAAGCAGATGCTGAACTCTTAGTATGTGGTTGGACTGCCAGTGTGCTAAAGGTAGGTTTGCGTTGGAGCACCTCAGTGAAGCAGGGCCTTGGCCAGGCTGTTTGAATGTCTTGCTGCTCAGCACAGGCTGTCTTCTTGCTTTTGTTCCATTGCACAATCTGTGCAACTCCAGCACTGACAATCAGGAGGATTTATCTTGTCTCACTGTGCTGTTTTCATGAGAGGGAGGAGAACTCTGTGTTGTGGACTCTGAAAAGACTGCAGTGAGTCTCCTCAGAGACTTAGGGACCAAAGGCAAGTTGTGGAGGTCAAGCAAGGAATCAGATGTAGCTGTCTTATGGGACAGTTGCAGGATATTGTTTATTCAACTTAATTGCATTAGTCTGTTGCAAACACTTGAGTTGGCATCATGTCTCTTGTGGCCAGTTGAGCTTGTCAAGCTTGCTTCCAGTTCATTTTCACAGAAGACCCATATGGTTGGAGGATTCTCTTTATGACTGCTTTCTATGCTCTGCTAGCTTTATTTATGTCAGCCTCGTGTCTACAAGCTACACTTGTCGTTCTGCCAGAGGAAATGTGTTTTTTGTTTGTATGTTCTTTCAAGAAGTAAGAATGCTAAACAAGCTAGTGGACAGTACAGGTTTTTGTTCAGTGGTGTCTGTTTTGTGAGTGCTTTTTGTGAAGCAAGTTCTTAGACTTCTCAGGCAGGGCTGGGACTTGAAATACAGCATGACTTTAGCAAAGCAGGCTTTAACAGCTTTGACCTACCTTGGGTGATAGATTTCAGGAACTGGGCACATTAAAGAGCACTGCCTCTTGCTGCAGCACAAATCTTTTCCAAGAAGTCTTGGGAAGCTGGTGATTGTGGTAAATGGCAGGTTCTGACATCCCAGTTTCTGCTTGTCAGTTCAGAATGTGTGTGCGTGTGTGGGAGTTGCTTGGGAGAGAAGTGAAGCAGAAAATACTTGTTATTAATACAGTCTCACTTCAGCTGTGGGAGACATGGCTTTCCTTCATTTGAAAGTAAATCTGCTTGTGGCTGATGTCCTAAACTACCAGAGAGTCTCCAGCTCTGCCCATTGTGGCAGACGTTATGAATAACACTGGTTGTGTAAGAGTTATTGTGGATGATGTCCTTAAGTACCAGTGTGTCTCCAGCCTGGCCTGTTGTGGCATACAGCATGGTGAATGCTAATTGCATAAGAGTTATTAAATACAGTATGTCCTGGGAACCTGGGTATAAAGAAAAAAAGCTGCAAGGAAATGATTATCCTTTAAATTTTGTCTTAGAATCCCATACTTTAGTAAAAAAGTAGCATTAAATAAACTTAATTATGCAGACAGTTTCTATTTTGGCTCATGTATAAGAATCCCATTCTCATGAAGTCCTTGTAAGAATGGACAGTTTTTCACTCTGGAGTTACATGATATGATGCCTTTCTATCTCTTGAAAAGTCATGTATTTCTATGCTTTTATGCAGTGATTGCCAAACACACACGAGCTCAGTAACAAATTGGATTGATACTCCCTATATGAACTGTGTTTCCAGCTGTTGGTGTTTCTGGAGACAGCTGTTTTGGAAGACTAAGGGAAAAGCTTTTATAAGGGCAATGCATTTGTGGTGTCTTCTTTTCGTAACACATGAGATTAGGGGAAAAAAAAGATTAAATTGACCATCAGTACTCACATCACTCATTGCTCGGTGTAATTAATGGCATGTAAAATGCCCAAATAAATATTGGAAAATGGGCCTGATTGTACTAGATCTTGCTTAAGCTGTAATATGTTTTAAGATGTGCTTAAGAAATATTTCTGCTTTGCAGTGGAGTTGAGAACAAACTTAAATATTTCAACTGAAATTTTGTAAAGTGTGCATTTAGCTATGGGCTGAAGCTTTTTCTTCTTTGCAAAATATCAGTTGAAAGAGTTCAGCAGCTTCTGACGTTGAGGCAAGAGGAAAACAATGGCTTCTGCTTTGAGTTCTGCCAGCTTCTTTTCTGAACAACTTTAATACCCTTATGCTTTGGAGCAATGCAGTTAAACTTGGCTGGATTGTGTCTGCTCTGAAGGGGATGTTTTGTCCACTCTTGCTTCGAAAGCTTGTAATGACTGAATTTAGGTAGACATGGCTACATTAGAGAAGATGACTTCTTTTTTGTCAGGCTGAAGCTTGAATATGGACTATTCTCGTGGGACCTCACCTACCTGTCAGTACTCACTAGGACTATATGTGTTGCCTGCGCGGATGTACTCAGCACTGTTCCCATAGCCCAGAACGTTACGTGAAAGATTGGACTTTGCTATGAAAGTCTATCCAAACTGCTCCAGAAGTGGGACTGGATTGAGCTTCAGGACTGAGAACTGGGCACCTGCCTGCCTTGTGTTTAAGGACATGTCTCTGCTACGTAATGCTTTACTTTCTTTAGGGCGTCTTTGGCATCTGCCTTCTGGTGCACTTTTGTGTGGTGATCCTTTATGGCATCAGGCCCAAGAGGGCAAACAGAAAGGCAGCTTTAGAAGGAGCCAACATGGGACTTAGGTTTAGTTTGGAGTAAGGGTCTGGGGATCTTTCCAGACACTCTTCTGCTTGATGATGAGATATGTCCAGAAACGTGGAAGTTGTAGAAGGGGAAGAGACACAAATTGCAAGAGGGTTTGTCAGATGAAGGAAACTGGAACGGGCAGGGCACAAAGAGTAGAACGCAGGACAGTAGGTCAGGAGTGTAAAATAGGTCTGTAGATGAGGGAAACTGCAATGCAGAAATTAATCCTACATGAAGCAAGCAATGCAGTTTGATAGTAGGATAAGCACACTGGGAAACACAGATGGACTCAGTTTAAAAAAGGAAAATAAACATTAAAAAAAATAGTGTTGAAAGGATGAATCAGAAGTGGGGAAGATGAGGGACTGGGACAAGACTGGAGGAGATGTGACCAAAAGCATCAAGATGGCAATTTAGGAATGGGAAAATGTGTGCCTGCTGCTCTGGGACACTTCTTCAGAATCTGGCACAGAATTCAGGGCTTCAGAGTGTTGGTCCTTTTTCTCATCTTAGCCAGAAGCATGATAATCTGCTGCTGCTCCTTGGAATATTTCATGAATGTGTATGAATCAGCCTTGTGACAGAAGTGTTTTTCTGAGTTTGTTTTAAGAACTGGAAAAATTCCTCCACAAAACTTGTAGCGGCAGATGAAGACTGCAGAGACAAAAATCAGCAAGTTGGAAATATTGACATTAAAATAACCTATTAACCTGTAAAGTTTTAGACTTCTGTACCTGCAACTGTTGTACAGTTGTGCTCACATGGTCACAAAGCATGGATCCCTGTAGATAATATTATTTATAATTATAGAGGCACCTGCACATAACTATCTGTACATGCATACACCTACACGCAGGCAGGACCATCATTGTGCTCAGTGACTGATCCTGCTCTGGGGAAAAATGGGAACTGGATAGCGAATGAAGAAGTTGACTGCAGGACTCCTGCTCCTTTTGTAGCAGATGTTTGAGGTGTGACATGAAGGGAGGGATGGAGAAGTTTGAATAAAGGTTTCGCTGTTAATGTAATTAAATGCTGTCCTAGACAATTGAGTTGTGTTGCTGCTGCAGAGTTTCAGTGATGCTCAAGTTGCTTAAACCAAGCTTCCCACAGGTGGTCACTAGCTGTGTGTGTTCCTCATTTACTGGATGTCAGACCTCTGGGATCTGTGTTGCAGAAATGCTGAGTGTTTCCAGCTGCCAAAGAAGTCAGGGGAAGCTGTTCTTAAGTAGAAGTTGTGTCTGAAATTCTAAATACTAATTAATGTTTCAAATTAGGCTCTCAGAATTCCACCTTATTTCTTAGTTTCACCATTTGTAAAACGTGGTTTCTCAGGTGGAGTTCCTGATTTGCTTTTCAAGATCCTAAGGAATGTCCAGATGCAATAACAGTGAGCAAAAAACTCGATCAGAAAGCCAGACTTTTGTATTGAGAACAGTAAAGATCCAGTAGATTATAAACCAGTCGGCAGAAGTTGACTCTACAGAAAACAAGTATAAGAAATAAACTAGTTGAAAGCAAATAGAAAGTAACACGTGGTGGTGTAACATGATGTAGTTACCATATTAAGACTTTTTTGGTGAGTTAACTAGCCTTAGAGGTGGGAAGATGTACTATGGTGTATCAAAGTGCAGTAGGATTTTGATGTTGGGCTTTTTTATAAATCAAATATTCTTTAAAAGAAGTCATGGTTACTGATGTTTGCTCACTTTCAGTTTTAGCAGTTTCAGCTTACATCCCCTGCCTGTTTGCTCTTCATGTGCAAACTGTTTTCTAATCCTTTTTAGTCCTTTTCCATTCTCCCCTCTGATTTAGAGAGGCTTCTCTTCTATGAATTAATATCCTGTATAGAATTTTCATTTGGCTTCAGCCATCTGGTCAAGACAGCATGTCAGGTCTTGTGGTTTGAAATAGATAAGAGGCTAAAATTCACCCGCAAGTAAAGGGAAGAGGAGGGAGGAATGGTGGAAACACAGTAGATCAAGGGCCTGAAATCCAAGCTTTTCAGTAAGGAACACGCATAATAGCATCATACTGAAGGACTTGAAAACCTGCATAGCTCTAGCATGGGGACTAGACAATGTAGTGGTGTTGTATTAAGGGGCCTGGTGGTTATCAGAGATCGTGAACAGAATGGGATTCAACAGGATCACAGTGGTACTGGACCTCGTGAACACATTGGTTTTGAACTTGGGCATATCCTGTGTAATAACTCATTTGTTTTCTTCAGTAGCAGAAGAGCTCCAGCTGGAATGCTGTGTCTAGTAAAGGGACTTGTCCTTCAAGGAAGAGACAGGCTACTAGAGACAGTTATGTTTGCAGAACTATTGAGACTGACTGTCTAATCTAGAAAAAATAGCAGGGGGACAAGATTTTATTCAAGCATATAAAAGATTAAACGTAAAGGGAAATGTAATAAATAGTTGTTTAGGTTGAGGAAGAAAAGAAGACTTGAATTCAAGTGGACAAGACAGGTTTTCTAACTGCTGATCTTTTTAACAGTGGGGATAATGAAACCGTGAATTGCACGGTTTGGGGCAATAATGTAATGTGTCACTGGAGTTGACAGATGAGCTTGTATAATGATTTAACAGAAGAGGATTGCAACAGTGATATGAAATACTTAGCAGTTCTGTTTTTGTGAGATACTGCAAATAATAAATAACAAATAAATAATGTTCTTTATGTGCAGACTGCAGCATTGAGACTAATAATAATTACTGAGAACTTTGATGTACTGATCAAGTGAAGAAACGATTTGTGGTTTTTCTTGGTCGATTTTTAGGATTAATATTTTTTAAGGTTTCAGAGAACATTTTGTAATCCTTGTTACAGTGTTTTTATCCCTGGTACTAACAGGCAGGATGAACACACTAACTTTGTAAGTTGCTCTCCGTGCGAGTTCAGTTTGTGAAGCATTTTAGAATGCTGCATCACTGAGAGGTTATCACTGAGACAACAGCTACAGTAAGTGGTATGGATGTGAGTCTGCATGTCTTTATTCATCAACTGAATTATTGCTAGCATTTTTATATCTCAGAGGTGGGATAGAGAGAGGTAGTATTGTGCTCAAAACTCTTTATTGCTATTTCTATGAAATGTGTAGTTGAGAACTTACTCATCTTGGCACAGAATGTAGGATTTGCCCTTGTCCTTAGCAAAGGGAGTGATGGTGCAAGCAAGAGGTCCTAAGTGATGCAAGACCATTGGGAGACTGGGCAAATAAATGGCACCAGACCAAATCTTTCAGTTGCCATATTCTGTGTGCTGCCAGCTGTGGGTCTGTGTCAAAGGGAGAAGACAAATCTTTGATTCTTCAGTAGCTGAGAGACATTGGGTCTCCCACCTGGTGTCCTGACTGGAGCAGCAACTGCTAGGATAGCAGCAGGGGTGTTGTGGCCAGAGCTGTGAGCTTGCTGGGCTCTGCTCAGGTGTATGCAGTTCTCAGCTCTGCAATGAGTGTGTTCTGACAAAACTTTTTTGGACAGTTAAGGCAGTGTGGAGCTGTCTTTGTGCCCTCTGTCTCTCATCAGTTGGTATGGCAAGGTGAGAGCAAGGGCGGGATACGAACTTTGTCAGGAGGATACTGAAATAAGGAGCAGCAGAGATGACCCTGGGGCTGGAGCTGTGGTAAGAGTGGGTGAAATTGGGAATATAGATTAGGTTATTGATAATGGAAGGCTGAGTTGGGAAGTCTTGAGGTAAGAGGAGGGCTGCTTGATATTGCAGATTTGGAGGGGTTTTTGTGGCTGCCCTGAATATTTGACTTGAGCATCCTCACTTCAGAGCTTGCCTTAGAGCTGTGGAGAAGGGCATTATCTAAATGGGTAGCTGTCTCAGTTTTAGTAGAAAGCTCTCAGATGTCTGATTAGATAAATTTGAGAACTCTAAATGCACCTGAAAATAAACGGTCATATAGGACAGGTAGATAGTATAGATAAAGATTTTTTTTTCTTAAGTAGTATTGATACAATTTACAGATGTTATTTTCAGCCTCATTTTTCTTAATTCACACCCTACTGGACTGAATTTCTTATTGAATCTTTTGATACAGAATAAGAAAATGAAGTTGTTATGAATTCTTATAAGAAAAGAAGGATCTCTCTTTTTTGCTCCCCAGCCAGTAGTGTATTGAACTAGTTTGTGGAGAGTGAGTCTCTAAGTAAGGTTCTTTCCTCATTTAAAGGCAGCTGTTGGATGCTGCAGGGTGGTGGAGGGCGGGTTTATTCTTCTAGTTGGGTGTGAACTTGATTAGATGTTGAGCCTGTCTCACCTTTTCCTGTGGCTCGTAATTCTCTTGTAAATAAATTCCTCCTCATGTATGCAGATTGCAGTGAGCACTGCTCAACCACAAAGCCACAACGATACAGTTGAGCATTACTTGGAGACAAAGCTCCAAGCATTTATGTAGCAGACCCCTCTGGGCTAGTATCAGGTTACTTTTTGAATGGGAGACAGACTGTTGTTTGTCAGCTACACTGGATTCCGGTTGGGTAGCTTCTCCAGTGGTGGCTTTTTTTAAAACTGAAGCTGCTGCTGAATTGGGACTAACTTGTGTGGTGTATTAGGGTAGAAATTGCACGTCACAGAACAAAATCCTGATCTAGAGCAGAAGTCTGGTTTGAAGATGTTTTCAATTAAAATCTGTCAGTGACCTTACTTCCTGTGCTTATGGTAAGAGATGAAACAGATTTGGGCTTCCAGCCACAGACATTCAATTTTTAGAAGATGTAATTTGTTCCATTCTGAAAGAACAGAAAAAGATAATTTTCCTTTGTCTTTCCAGAGTGCATGTGCTTTTTATAGTAACTTGGTTAAAAAAATTACTTAAATGCTTATCAACATGGTAATCAAAGTTTTCTCAAGAAATATTTTATCCAGTATTAATACAAGCAAGGAAGTTTCAAGAAAATAGATTGTATTAGTCTGTTTACTTTGTTTGCCTCTGTGAGTAGTTACTTAGCTGCTTCTACCACAATCATGTTCTTAAAACTATAAAATTTGTCAGAAGGATTAGGAAAGCTGAGGAATGTGAAATGAAAGTAAATCCGTTTTCTTTCTTTTTGAATTGACTGGATTCCAAGCAGACAGTGTAACTTGAAGGTATAATCTTCTTAACATCCTGGGAGTATTAGAAACTTAGAAACAAAACTGAATATAATTTCTGTACTGACGTATTCTTATGATTCTTTAGTATTTACTGCTGTTATTTGCCATATATAAAGTTTAAGTGGATAAGTCAGGTGAAGATAGGTCTAGAAACCTTAAAGAGGTTCTGTCAGATTTTTTTTCTAAAATAACACTTAAATGATGGGTTTGATGTATTTTTTTAAAGAGCCAAAGCCATCACTGAAGCATCCTAATTATGTGTGAAACTGCACTAACAATTTAGAATGGGTGCATTATTTTACATTTGGAAATAAAACTCAGCCCTTGTAGAATAGAATGCAGCCTTATGTTGGATCACATATTCAGTAAAAACACCTGTGTGATTTAGGTAAGAGACTTCAGAAATATTCCCTAGTACTTTCCTTCATTCCTATACAGTATCAGCCTTGGAGGCCACATCTAAAACTTGTTCTCTGTAAATATGACATTAAATAGCTAGATATTAGATATGACATTAAATTTCTAGATATTTTCAAAAGCAGAAATAAGTATTTTACATCTTCCAAATGCAGGTGCAAGGGTTAAAATGCTTTACGAAGCCAAGTATGCTGAATTGAGTGAGTACTTGTAGCTCCTACTTCCTTTTCTCATACTCAGAAATTACATTTCTAATGAATTAATGGACTTGGGGTTTATGAAAATGTATTTTGAGATTTGATGCTTTTTGTTTTGAGAGAGCTGGAAAATTTGAGAATATTACCAGTAGAATGGAAGAAATGAATTAAATAGAATAGCAGCTATTTGGATTCTTCAGAGTGTTTAAGATAGTTCTTGTGGATGGACTTATTTGTAGGAGGACAGGTGAAAAGCACAGATGTGTGTTAAGTACAGTTTGTTGTAGACAAAGCAACCACCCAAAACAGCAGGTGTTTGTGAAACACTCCTATAGGCTGAGGCATGTAGTGCTGGGTTATGCTTGTAATGCATTAACGCATGGGTGTTTTGGTTTGTTTGTTTTTGGGGGTTTCCCCCCTCCTTTTGGAGATAAGGGAAAATATTAAATCAGGTAGTTTATTTTCATGACTGAACAGTGCATAAAGGTTGGAGACTATCTGTGTTAGTTTGGCTGTATGAACTCTCTCAAAGTTTAACTGAAACCGCTGTCTCAAATTCTGTTTCTATTGTGCTCACCTTGGGAGCTACCTCATACAGTAACCTGATAGCAGTTTACTCTGGTAATTCTGTCGTGCTTTCCTAAAGTTTCTTTTACTGCAGTGGGAAGGAGCATGAACACAGTCTGTCAGCAGGAAAGGACACGGAGCCACGTGAAGTTCATGAGATGAGGAACCCCAATGGCTAAAGCTCCCTTTGGACTGTGTCTAAAACCTGCAGTGTATTAATTGTGCTAACTGTAGTATGGTTCATCTTGCTTGTAAACTTTGTAAGGTCACAAGCTTGTTGATGCTTTCTGATTCGTTTCTGCAGTGTAAGAGAAATGGCATTATTGCATACTTTGTAACTTCTGGGACTGGATTCCTTACTGCTTCAGAACTATTGAGGCAGGAGTTTCATTTGTCTCTTCCAGTCTAAAGAATGTAGAGCCTTTAAATTGGACCTCTGTGGTCTCAGGCTAGGTGGAAAATATTGATGTAGAAGTTTTGTTTGAAACCTAAATATTTTAAAAGAACATTTAGGTTTGGTTTTTTTTTCTGTTTTGTTTTTGTGAAAGAATATCAAAGCCAATGAAATATGTTATTAACAGTAAATGTTGTGCATATCTCAGACTCCTGTTCATAGTCTCTTGGGGGAACAGGTGGAGTTTTTCCTAAATGTGTAAGATATTTTTTATACTGAGCAGTTGAAAAGGACATGCTAAGTGTTTTTTATTTTTAATTAAACACTTATGTTCATGCAGAAATTGTTCAGTGGCCGTGTAATTGAGTTAAGAGTAGCGTGATTTGTGATGATGTAGTCTCTGATAGTCATATTTATAGCCTGTTTGCCATCCAAAAAATATTGCAGGCTTCCTCATACTATTCTCTGTTGGTGTTTATGGAAAATGGCACATTTCTAAATAAAAATCATGCTTTGGTAAGTGGGCTGTTCATGAAGCAATCCATTTCTATTTTAAACAAGTAAACCCTCTAGATTTTCCTCTGTTTTACACATTACAGCAGGTGTTATGTATATTTAATCAGAAGACACAGCAATAATAGTCAAAGCTAGTCTTTTGAGCTCAGACTTGTTTCATATCAATGTTTTATGTTTGCCTGGAGTGTTGAATTGTCATAAAATGTACCTATTCAAATAGAGACGCAAGACCAAGAGACTTTGCTACACAAACATGGTAATATGGTTTCTTCTAATCAATATAGTAAACTTCAATTACTTTTTTTCAATTTTTGGGAAGAAAACCCTTTTGTGGGATTTTTTTTTTTTTTTAGCAAACATTCCCCTCTGTGCTTTCCTCAATGGTTCCCTTAATTTCCCCCATATGTTCTATCCTATTTAGTATGTCTTGTGTCTTAGAGTGAAAGTTGCAGGGAGTTCCATTTTACCTCTTACTGAAGTTCAGGATTCCATCTTGTGTTGGTTTTTACATTCTGTGTACTTCTTCCAGGCTCTTAACAGTAGAATTTTTAGGCATGGGTGGGGTTTTTTCTTCTTGGGGAAGGGAATACTTGGAAAAAAGGGGAGGAGAAAGAAGGAGGAGTCTGGTCTCTTGCCAGACATGAATGATTCAATTTAAGATGTTTCTGTTACTTCTCTCTTAACTTGTCTCATCAGTGGTTTTTTTTTTTTTTTTTTTTTGTTGTTTGTTT
>VZSE01004851.1:1078562-1113968 GCA_013398275.1 Promerops cafer
TTTTTTTTTTTTTTTTTTTTTTGGTATGCTTGTTGTATAGGCTATATTTGTTTTAAAATACTTTGTGATATTTTTAATGTTTTGGTTTTGTCTTTTCCACTTTAAATGGGATAGTTCTTAAAACCCTGAATAGAGCACAGTCATGCAAGCAATTGTACTGGCACCTCAGAGTGTAGCAATGAGTATCAGGGGACAGAAGGGAGCGGCGAGAAACTTTCAAAACACAGCTGCCACTGACAGAATGGCACCACAGCTCTCTTTTACTCTGAAACTAATTTGTTAAGGAGCAACTGGATTTGAACTAACTTGATCTTAAATAGCCTCTCCTACTGAGAAACCTTCATTTTAATAGCAACTCCTTTCTTGTTTGAACTGCATAACTTAGTAGTAATTTTTATGAATGGTTGGTCATTCTGGAAGTTTTATCGGCTGGAAGGAAAGTGGATCTTTGTTCAACTCAGAGTACATAGTAAAACATTTCTCTTTAAGGAAACATTCCTATCAATGATTGAATTAAAATGTCTTCTTGGTCCTCAGTCATATTATAATTTCTGTAGAAATTTTAAGCTCCATAAATTGTCTAGATAAAGAATTTTCCTTTTTCTAACTGACAGGTATAGAGAGCCGGTGTTCTTGCTAATGCATTTTAGTACATCCTTTTTTACAGTTGATGCCTTCTGTTTTAGGCCTGGCTTCAACACTTGCCCTAGCCTCAGAATTATTTACTGTTCAGTCCCCATGTGACAGTTCCTTTCTTCACACTGTTTCTGCATGTGCTCTCCCTGTGCAGCCTCACGGGCCCAGAGCTTTGCCAACATTCTCGGCTTCCCTCCATCTGCTTGCTGCCCTGAGCAACAGCACTGCTCCTGCCTTGTGGTCCTGGAGGGCTAGCTGGGCTACTGGCTAAACCAGTGCTGCTCTTGCATTTTTGGCTCTCTTCTATTTCTGTACACTCAGTTATCAAACCAGAAACCACCTTGTAGTTACACCTATATTACTGTGTGCAAATCAGGCTAGAAATTTGTTCTGGTCAAACGAGCCAAGCTTGTCAGTAGGGCAGGAAACGCATGCCTGTGTGTTCTGAGGTGAATCCAACACATCTTCAGACATCTCAGTGCTCCTAATTCAGCAAGCTAGGCTGTCCAGGACCATGTGAAAAGCAAGAAAATTTTGGGAGTGCGGATTTGGGTGACCCAGTATGAAATGGTAAATGTCTAGCACCTAGCTGAAATCAGGTATTCTGTCATACATCATGCTATCTGCCTACAACTGCTTAAGACATTTTCTGCATCATCCAAGAGAGAGCAAGATTCCAATTAGTGAGCTTCAGCTTTAAGTAGGTAGTGGAAATATTTGTTTTCCTGCCTGACTCAAAAATGTTACCATGTGAGAGACAGGATTTGAAAACACTGTCAATAGTGGAGACAAAATATTTTGTAATGAACACACTCATCAATTCCAGCAGACTTTTGCAGAGTTTTTTCAGCAAGATCTTGCTGGCAGTGGCTGCTGGTGGCAACTTCCCTGTGAGCGGAAGAGTTCAGTTAACAGTGTAGGGCAGCAGGGAAACTGACAGGCAGCATGGTGGCACATCAGTTCTCAGCCCCTTTTGATGGAAACTAATGTATTTTACAATAGAAAATGCATGAGTCTTCCTGAAGGTTGTGATAGTGTGGAGGTTTGGGAGCTGAAAAGAATACTGAAATATTGTGAAAAAAGGATAAGCCATCATGTTGCTTACTACAGTGTAAATGGGTTTTATTTTTGTCTTTGTGGTCTTTTTAAAGCCAAGTGATACAAAACTCAGTATTTTGTCTAATTTGTGTGTTGGCTTAATGACGGAACAGTGTCTTGGAGAGAGGAAGCCTCACCAGAGAAAAACTAATAAAAATGAGTTATTTGAGGCCGTGCATATTGTAGGTCACTTGAGAGACTTCTGTGAAACTGGAAGTGCTGCCTTTGTGGTTTCTTTATAATGATTTAAATATCATCACATTGATGTAAAATGTTAAAAATTCTAAAACATCTCTGGCACCCAATTAAAAAAATTATGATTGCAGTTCTCAGTGGTACCCAAAATGGAGGGGAACTTTTTTGCCAGAATAGGCTTTCTTTGAAAAACAGACTTCCTGATATGTCCCTCCGTAATGGTGTAAAAGATTTAGACATTTTGTTGTTTCCCATAGTTAGCTTCAATACTAAAATTTTGTGCTGCCACTAAGAACTAACACAGGAAAATTTTCCCGAGGTATATATTTCAACATAGAATCTCAGTCAAATTTCATTTCATTTACACTGAGAATTTTAATGGGTTCTGTTCAGTAACTATTTGAAGATCAGTAATAGTTGTTTCTCTGTCCATAATGTCTGGTGGAGTAGTCCTTGAGATACTCAGGGAAATGTGGAGATGGCTCATGATGCTGACTCCAGCAGATTTAGGCTCTCATTAGGTTCATGTAAACTGGTTTGGGAACTGACAAATTCTCAGTTTCTTCATCCCTTGCAGAGAGAGGAGGGAAAAAAACCCCAGAAGGCTCAAGAGCACCATACAAATCTGAATGTGCTGACATTTTAAAGAAAACTGCAAGTGTTGGAAATACCATGTTTTATTAAATTTTTGTGGGTTAGATGGACTTTACTGGAACCTTTTTTGGAGTAAAGGAAACACCAGAAAGTTTCTTTGCTGAGAAGTGGTACTGTAGTGAATATTCAGATGTACATAGGTTTTTAATTTTTTTTTTAATCCCTAGCATGTTCCCATATCTGTTGTAGAAACAAAGGTGTATGACACAAAATTGAGGAAGTGGTAAGAATTTACATGCAGATTTACTAGACTCCTGTAAGGAAACTGTGGCACAAGCTTGATGTGGTGAAGTGCTTTTCATCGGTCACTTGAGTTCTGCAGAGCAGGCATGAAAGTAAGGATGGTGAGATGTCCCAGATGTTTGGTGAAAAAATGGTATCAGTAGCTTGTCTTTTAATATACAGGTTTTTTCTTCTTCCTAGACCAAGCTTGAGTCAAAAACAATGGTGCTGACTTTCAGATAAACTTCATTCTTCTGTCAGTACCATCACTTTATGGCATCCACAATACAGATGCTGACTTATTACTGGCGTTTGATAACCGGGGGCTACTTTTTACAGGCTTCATGTCTTGAGAGTGTAATTTTGGCTTGGTTAAATACAAAAGTTCCCTTCACTTTACATATACTTCAGTTTATGATGAGATTAACACTCCAAGCAACGTAATTTACCTCATAAATGCTTAAAATGAAATAATCTCCAGTATATTATCCAGCTTAGAGCCCTTGGAAACTGTCTTCCATGCAAAGCTCTAATGTCTTTATTGAACTGGATCTTACCCTTCATGGATATATCTGGTGCATGTAGTGAAATGCTTCTTCATGAAGGGCAGAAGGCAGGGTTTCTAAAATCCCCTATCTCGTTAAACCTGGAAACGTACTGGATAAGAGGGGAGGAAGGGCAGAGGAAATTAAACGTTTTGTTGATTGGCTTAACTTTCTAGTAAGTACATGGACCACGCTTGAATCTTGGCATTACAGTAGGATAAAAAATGGTAGATATATTTAGTCATGTGGTTTGGACTATTTTAGATCCCTAATGACAGAGGAAGGAAGGCTCTTCTTTTTTTTTCCCTAACTTGTTTAAAACCCTATGTAAGTGATTTTATTCCCTGGTAACGGCAGTTGATAGAATTAAACGGTGGTGAGGAGAGGGAAGGAATCTTGTGCAGGTCTCTGTTGGCATTGTTGGAATTATCCAATTTCATATTTGCTGTGAGGAGCAATTGTTAACTATGTTTAATGAAAGATACCACAGACAATTTAATTTACCACTGGATTATTGATAGTGAAAAACATTACTAAGTATGCTTTCCTTTTTATTCTTCAGCTGTGGGGAGTGGAGCATTCAGTTTTTAGGTTACAAAAGCATCTGCATTTGTATTAAAGTGGTTTTAGGCCAGCTTAATGAATGAACAATTTAATATTTAAGGTATATCCTCTTGTCTTACAACTATGGAAAGACCTACTATTGCAGCTCCACCAGTTTCTGTGAGATTAATCCTTGGGTAGCACTTTCCAGGTGGTGTTCTGTGCATTGCCATTCACACAGCATTGCTGCAGTTCTGTCAGGAGCTATTACAAACTATCACACAAGGTACCAGGCTGGTGCATGATAAATGTAGGACACTGCTTGCAAACATGAGAGGGATGTTGCTGGTTTAGGGTTCATTAAGTGTGTCAGAGATGTCGGTTTGTCTGGCAGAGTGAAAGAGACATGAGGTGGCTTTTTGGATTGCAGACATCTTATTGGTAGTTGGGAATAACGTGTCCTGTGGGAGCTGAGTCCTTAGAAGTGTACTCCACAAAGGTGTATCTGTTGTGATAAGGTATTAGCTTTAGATTAAAAAGCTTATTAAAGCCATTTGTTTAAAGATGCAATGGAACAGACTTCGTCATTTTATACCAAGCTTTGTGCACTAATATTTTGAATAAAATATGTGTAGGAAATTTCATTTTGATTGTTTTTGTGGGTAGGTTTTTTGTACGAATAGCACAGGGAGACCAAACTGATTTCTCTAGAGATAAACAGTGAAGTTCTGTATTGATAAGATGGCAAAAACTTCTGAAAACCAGTCATGTGGGGCTGGAGGGGAATGTATCAGGAGGAGGAAGAGTTTGGTGGGCTGTTGAAGAGGAGCTCACTGTGCAGTGCTATGGTTGGGAAAACAGTTTAAATGTATGAGTGGAAGCTGGGAAATTTTCCCACCTGTGTGTCAGCTCTGTGGTAGCTATGAGTGTCAGCTGCTCAGGAAGGATGTTGATTGACTAAGTGGGAATGGTTCAGAGAATATCCCTGTGATGCTTTGGAAGGGATGTTTCCAGGTGAAAATGTCAAAAACAGCAGCCTAGTTACTATGCTCTAGAAACAATAGGGATGTGACTCAGTTTCTGTGTTGTGGAAAATATTAATTCTGTAGTGGAAGGGCTCTTGGACCAGATAGGAGAGATTTTCAGTAAGAGGAAATTGAAGCTTAAGAACATTAGAGTGGAAGTTACAAGATTTGTAACAATGAGGAATAATTATCTGTAGAGCAACTTAGTGTGTTGGAAACTTTAAAAAGCAAGAGTTAATTTAGGCAAGATTTATGAACAAATTAGGCCAGAGATGGGGATGGAAGATCACATTGTCACTTTCTGTCATTATAAACCTCTGGCTATGTGCTGTAAAAGAGTGACATTATGGAGTCTAATCGTGTAGCATGGAATGTAATTCTCCTTTGCCTTGACTCCAGTCACCTTCTATTGGAATAAATGACGAAACCTGCTCCAAGAGCACGTGATGTTGCTTGTGTTTGCCTCCCTTGGCTGGGATTTAGAGGAGATGGGTGCAAAGTTTTAGTGGTTTGGAAACATTCATTTGTGTATCAAAAAATATCAAGAATTGCACTAAACTTACAGAACATGATATTGAAGCATTACATGCCATTTGATAAATAAAACTTTGGCTTATGTAACAGTTTGCAGTGTCATTCGGGAGCAGACAACGTTCTGGAGAGTGACAAGGCACAACATGGATGCTGGTGGTGCCGTGGCCCTCTCAGCAGTGGGGAGTTGGAGTTGAGCTCGGTCCCTACCACCCAGGCTGCCTGTGCCTCTCCCTTTTTTTCCAGGAGGTGCCAGAGAGGAGTAGAGGTGTTACACAGACTGTTGCGTACCCGTGCTAGGAAGAGTTCTGTGGGTGTAGAAGCAGATGGTTGGGTTTGGATGATATTCTGAATTTCCATGGAGAGGCAAGAAGAAAGAAGGAAAGGAAAAGAAGCCTCAGAGTCAACTTTTCCACCAAACAAGAAATTCCCCAGAGATGTGTGCCACCGCAAGTAAGAGGTAGCGCTAGAAATAAAACTGGAAGTAGACCAGACAACACCACTTTCTTCCCTTACTGAGTGACTCTTCTATAGCAAAGGTTTAATTTGCTTGGCATATTTGTAGTATTTCTTTAAATAAACAAGGTTTACGTGTTACTGGCCAGTATTATTTGTAGAAGGCCCCCCTCAGGCATATTTTGCACATTGGCAACTGTTAGTGTGCACAGAGTGGTGAAGCTGGAGTGAATTCAGCTGACACTTGTGTAGCAATGGAAACTTATTAATAAATAATTCAGTGCAGCACTATGGAAGCTGATATCTGTGGTGAACCATCTCAATCATTTTAATGACTATCTTGCTTCATTGCTCTGTTAGCCATTTAACAGGAGTATTTGTCATTTTAATCTGTGATTGGAATGGGACAGCAACATCTCAATAGTTTTGTGTGGTTTTCAGCTGTGACCTTTAAGGTCTCTGTGAAGTTAAATGGTAGCATAGGGTCTTGGTGTGCTGTTCTTGGGAGAGGTCCTATTCATCTTGGAGTTGCTGTGCTGAAGGTGGCATCATCTGACCTAGACTCTTTAGGCCAAGCTCATTTACTGTTTGCTAGCTGAACTAGTTTGTGTTTGTTCAGCTCAGTTGTTTACTGCTGAATTTCTACCATCTTTAGAAATCCTTGCTAAATTTACTGCTCTACAGGCCATATGCAGCAAAGCTATGACTCTTTTTAACTTGTAGACTTCCAGTAGCTAGGAGAAGTTGGTGGTGATAGGCTTTTCCCTTCTGAGTTTGCTTTTGTGGGTGTTTTATGGTCTTCCCCAGGAGACTGGGAAGTAATGGTTAAAAAATCTTGCTGTAATCATTTCTGGGGGTTTGCAAATCCAGTTTTACACCAAATTTCAAACTTAGTGCAGTGGTTGACCAAGAAGAGCAGTGAGTGGGGAAAAGACCAGCTGAATGAAAATGAGCTCTTTTTTTTATGGCTTTTCCTTGGAGTATGAATGTGTCTCGAGAAGTGTTTTTTATTGCTGGTGCCCTTTATTTTATTCACAGCTGACAGAAAATGTGAACACTGGGCAAGAATGTAAAAAGTGGGAGGGGAAAGATGATGTGACTGAACGTGGTTGTGTTCTGAGAGGTGAGGGCAGAGGAGGACAGACTTGAAAAAGGCATGGCAGATAAAGGTGCAACTAGAACAAAAAGAGCAACAAAAGAAAGAACAGAGAATAAAAATAGGATCTTCAAAACCAGTTTGTCTAGGAATCTCTGTTCCCTTGAAACTAAATTAAAAGCCTCCATTTCTATAGGTAGTGGTACATTTCAGTAAAATTATGCAAAAGCTCCACTCCCACACTCAAATACATTAATGTACAAGAATTGTCTGACAAAAAAATATTGCCATTTATAGGAGCATTTGATGAGAAAAGACTGCCAGTGTGGAAGAAACCAAGACAAGTCTGTGTCCCTTATGTTTCTCTTGAAATGACAAAACCTAAATGTCAGTTAAAATCTGACAAACCTTTAAAGGTATGCTGTGTGTTCATGACTTAGTGAAACTTGAATTCCTGTTAAAGTGAGGTCTGAAACTTGTATTGCAATATGTTGCATGCAGAACAGCATATTGTAAAGTGATGTAAATTAATGGAATATATATCATGTAAAGATTCATACTGTTGAAATGAATGATGGTGCTTCCATGGAAGTTGTGGGGCAAGTTTTCAAGCAAGTGTTTAGATAAAATTCTTGAGCAAAAGTTCTCAAGCCTTGCGTTTGTCACATGAGGAGAAAATTGACTTCCACCAATCAGCTGCAAATTTCTTAAAGGAGGGTAGTGATTCCACTTTTTATGTGGTTTATATTTCTGCTACCGTAAAGGTTCAGATTAATTTCTGAAAAGAGTTCTAGGAGGAGAGAACATTTTACCAACAAAAATTGAATTCGCAGAGAGTGTTAGAAGTGTTTTAATGAACAGTTTAAAAAGCACCATATGTTTTGATAACATACCCATATACTTTCATGTCTGAGGCTGTGTGTTTAGTGTGCTTTATCCACAGGGCAGATCCTGAAATCTGTTCTTGCATTACTCCTGTCTCTGCTGTTTTGTAGCAAAGGTCAAATTAATTCTTGTTACTCATAACTAGCAGAGCAAGCTTGTAGTATTCATTTCTCTGATAATTTACTCTAGTTTTCTGCAATTGAATGCAGTATGAATACAGTATTTTCCAAGTATTTGTCTAGGTTTTTTTTAAACTTATATATGCTCTTTGGACTCCTTTGGACCTATGGCAATGAGTTTCACAGTTTCATTATGTTTGGGGGGTTTGATTTCTTGCTCTTAAACTTACTCTAGTTGATACCTTTATTGACTTTTTAAATGATTTATTCTGAAACTTCATAATTTTTGTTTTAAATTCATCACATCTGTCCTGCTTGTGGCTCTAGAAGCCTCATTCTCATCATTTCACTTCTGTTGTCCCTTCTCCAGAAAAATCTTACAATGGAGCCAGCTTGTACCTAGACTTTGTCCTTAATTTTCTGAGACACCTCTGTTTCTCTAGTCTTTTCTGGGGGTGATAATTATAACCATGCAGCACTTGAGATGAGATCACAATGTTTGCATATAGTGTGGCATAATAACATGTTTCTGTTCTCATTCTCTGTTCCTTTCCTAGGAGTCTTTAGTATTCTGCTTTGTATCTTTGATTTCTGATAAGCACTGAATGGACATTTTGAAATCGTGGTGGGTCATACTTTACAATCTCTTTTCCCAAGTTAGTAGTAGCTAATTTGAGCTTATTGTTGCATCTGTAGGTAGGGTTCTTTTTCTTCCTTTCTATATTTCGCCTTCACCAATCTTGAATTTTACCTAACCTGACATAGACCCATGGCATTGGAAGAGCCTTCCACTGTTTTCAGTGTCAGTTTCCAGTTGGGACTTTACTGAAACACTCTTGGCAAATGGTGTCAACTTTTCCTCTTTGCTCCTGATCACATTTTGAGGACATTTAGCATTGTAGCTGCACTTCTGCTGGAAATATTTTTGCATTCTAAAGCTTTTAATTGGTTCCTGCTGACACCTTGAACTTACTCCATAGTAGTTAAATGTAAGAGTTTTGACTAAGAGCCTTGCTAAAGACTCTGAAATTCCAGTTAAAATTGTTTCAGGTGGATTAAGATTGTGTACAGACTGCTCTTCACAGTACTGTCACTGACAAGTGAGAGACAATTTACTTCTACTAAAATTATTTGGGAACCTCTGAGATTACGACTCTTAACTCTTTGACAGATCACTGTCCTTAGTCCATCTGTGCAACACAATTAGGTAGCAGATCCAAAACAGAAATGTTGATGGCTTATAGGGAACTCTATTCTCTTGAAACTAGCAGCCTGAACAAGAGTAATCTCCAAGTGGGTTTATTAAAAAAGTAGGTATTTTTGGAGGTACTCTCAGGATAAGCTTGGGGGCTTGTGTTTGCTGTCAGTAAAACCCAACTCCAAGAAGAGGCTGTGTGTCATTGTTATACATTCAGCACTTGGGTCTATGAGCAATGCATCTTGTGAGATTTACCTTTGAAGTGTTTGGCTGCTATCAATGGAAAGAAAAGTAATTTTACTTATTCTTTCTGCTTTCTTGGGGATCAGCAACCATTAAAAATGTTTTGTTTTTTGTTTATGCTATACCTATTTGCATTCAGTTGGTAAGCAATTCAAAATTATTTGTACCACTAGGAAAGATCTGTGTGAATGAAAATGTTTTCGTTTCTTTTTCTGTGTGTATGTACAGCCATGAAACAAAAGAAGTGAAGAATCAGTATGCTTATTATACCAGTTCTAACGGGGCTGAGAATTTAGTTGGAAGTACTTAAAAGTGAATAGCTGGACCTCAGGATACCGTGTGTATCTGAACTCAATGCATCCTATCCTTGATTTTCTCATGTTTCTCTGATATAAATGTTTATCAGTGAACTTAAGGATTGTATGGTAGTAGGCAAAATGGCCCATAAATTTAAGATCCCACAAAATAAAGCTGTGTATGAAAACCCATACATTTTCAACAAATTTTTGACTCATAGCTTAAAATCACAAGATATGTGAGTGTTTAATAACCTTCCAGTCTGTCCTCAAGCTGCTGAGTTGATGTGATTCATCAGATCATCCTAAGTGGTGGATATTCTCTTATGAAATTACTCTCTTAAAAATGGGGGGAGGGTATAGTTTTCTGCAACTATGGAGATAGAGTGGGCTCTTGATAAAAGAAACCGATTTATCTCAGATATGCAGCTTATGTGCATACATAGCATCCAAGTCTTGCCAACTGTTGCTGTGGAGGCAGTTTTAGGCAGAGGTATCTGGAAGCAGTGAAGCCATGATTTGTTGTCTGTTCCAGAATGATGTGCTTAACATTTTTGCATCATTGTTAGATGAATTATTTTTGGCTATACATGGTTTCCCATGGCCTTTGGAGTGGCCTTTGCTTATTCACATGTAACTGCAGTTAGCAACCAAAACGTGTGGAAGGCTTGCTGCAGATGTGAAGGTAAGTAGGTACTGGATTGTCATGCCCAAGCAGCTAGAGATATGCCAAAAGAGAAGACAGTATGCAAAGCATGTTTTAAAATTGTGTAAGCCACTATAATAATCTCAATCATGAAGGCACCAGAAAGGGTGCTGAAAAGACTGAATGTTTTCATTGTCAAGACCATTTACAAACAAGGTCACATATAATAATCTTAGTTGTTACTTTCATCTGTTCTTGCTTATTAACAAAGATTGGGAGAGCAGTATAAATGGTAGCCATCTCTCTTGAAATCCTCAGAGAAGATTATGTTCAGGGTCATATAATTTCCTTACAAACCATATATAACATCTCAACAGATGCTTACAATCGTTGCAGATGACAGCAGGCTGATAAGCCATGCAGCTGGCTAAGGCAGGCTTTTATTTTGGTTAGGACTTTTAAATTAAGTCTGACCACAGAGTTTGTGGGTTGATACTGTATAGAGAGCTGAAACTAGGAATTTACTGTTTGCCTTGGAAGTACTCGATATACAAAATTCTCAATTACTGTTTTTCTTGCCATGTTTGCTAATTGAGAAGAATTTTACTTTTTTTGAGATGCCAGACAATGCAAGAAAATGTGTGATCACGTCAAAAAAGCTTTTTTCTATTCTGACTCATACTTGTGTGATGGAGAAGATTGGGAGTAAGAAAACAGTTGACACATTAAGTTCATTAAAAAACCTTGACTTGCAATACACTGACAATTGTTTTCTGAAAATAATTTGCATATTGAATGTCTTTTTGATTGTGATCTTGGTCGTTTTTAATATCTTGGCATTCATTCACAGTTTTGCAGAACCCGTTTGTATAAAACTCAAATTTTAGTTTCTGGAAGCTTACATAATACACGGGAGAATGCAAACTGATCCAGACAAAATGTCCTCAAACTATCAGAGGTATTCTGTTGTTCTGTCTTCAAGACCTTGCTCTTACAGAGCTGTGAACTGTGTCAAAGAATATAATCCGTTTACTAGGAGAAAGATTAATTGAGTAGTACAGTTTGTCATTATTTTTTCCAGTTTCCACATAGCAGCCAAATGGAGTCTTAAAATTCTGCAAGGAGTCAGTGCCTGAAGATATTTTTCATGTGTGTCCTGGCTGCCTAAAATAAGAGGGATGTTACAGCACAGTCCCTATTTAAACCACATACCTGAAGTTTGAAATTGTCCAGTGGTTTCTTCAATGGAATGAAAAATTCAGTGGTAGTTTGTGGGAGCAGTTGATACTGGAAGAGTGACATATCCATCTTCAACTCTTGCAGTGATTTTGGAAGTAAAAAAGAAAATAAAATTGATGCAGTGCTGGCCTGTGTTCTAATGATAGGTGCATTCATTGTTAGTGGTAAAGTCAACATACATAACATGCAGAAGAACAACTGGTCTGAGTTATTTTTACAAGTTATTTCTACAAGCGTTGTGTATTTTTTGGAAACAAAATAATTTTATTGACTCTCCTCTGTTGAGGTGAAACCAAATCTTGTAGTTCTCAAGGGTAGCAGACAGCAACTGGCTTTGTAGGAGAAATAAGACTTGAGCAAACATCACCTATCAGAAGCTGTGACTGTGCACTTGTTAGCTGTATCTACTTGAAAATCTTAAGAAGCTGGTGTTCCTTGTCCCTCCTGTGTTCCCTCACTTACTGTGGAAGTATTACATTGTGTTCGTAAAAGCTTGTCAAACATGTCCATCCTAATGGTAAAGTCCTTTCTGAAAGTAATATTTTTAACTGTCTGCATCTGGGATACTAGAGAAATTTCCATTTAGGATACTGAGAACATTCAATTTGGTTCAGGCTGGTTGATGTTCTTTAAGACAGCAGCCTAGCAGGGTGCCATGCACCACCTACATGTTCCTGTGTTTCTTGATGAAAGTACATAGATCAGAAAGGTGTCATGCTAGAATCTCTTTGAGTGGCCCTGGGTGCATAATGAATCCTACTGTACTAGAATTTAAATATTAAGGTTAATTTTTCATTGATGTTGATGGACCTTTTCGTTATCTCAGCTGGGAATGAGCTCACTGCTCTGTATAAATATTATGAGACTTATTAGGGCTATGATTGTTGCTGTTTAATTGGACAGTAAAATGAAACTTCAGTGTTACCTAAAGTGTTGACTTAGAGTATCCCTTCTCATTAAACTTCTGCAAAGGTGCCATTCCACTTGCTTTCCAAATCACACTGTTGATGAGAGGGTTCTTAATTTTTACTATGTAATATATACTATATACTGTATAATAATTACAGTGTGTTGTTTTCCTTTGTAACTCCTGAGCAAGGAGAAATTACGAATTCCCAGCTGTGTTTAGTAGCACAGGGTTCCCTATCTATAGCGTTCTGTATCCTTAATATGGGAGATACCTAAGTGAGACCTGTGTTTAAGTAGCATAACACTTGCTTCTGTCTCCCAGCGACTTCTATTAGAGCAGCTGATAAGATTATTTGCATAGTGACTGCAGAATTGGGAACAAAAATGTGTTGATGGAAATCTGTTTAATTAGGTTGCTTGCTAGCTTATGGAATGTAATTGGAGATCTCTGCGTACATTCCAGGTTATCCAGCTGTTTAAAGTCCAAACCTTACCATGATGCTGAGAACATGCGGAGCAGCAGTAGTTTTAATGTTTGTGCTTCTGTGTGTGTGCTTTCTAAATGGACTTTTTCTTTTGATCACAAGTGACAGTTGTCCTGACTTTAAAAGGTCCCAGGTAGGAGATGTCTCCTGTCACTACCCTTTGGTGTTGCAGGGAGCACATGGGGTGTGCTGCTGTGGTTTCTTGCTCTGAAGGCCATGTTTAACTTCAGCTGCCTAGGGAAAGCTGGCCCTCTCAGAACTTGGATTATAAACCACCAAGTTTTGGAAGAATTGAATTGCCCCTTATTGAATATAAGGCTTCCTCAACTGCTGAAGGCTTAAAAATCTGTTGGCTGGGCTGGTTGCCCAAGTGTTGCTTACTGTGTGCAGAGTTTCATGAATCTGTTAGCTGAGTGTGTGGTGGCAGCTGCTAGAGACTGAAACATGCCGTGTTGTGTCCTTGTACAGTTGAGAACACCAATTTCTGCATCCTCTAGGGAGTTAAAACAAAAGATAGCAATTGGAAAGAGTCTTACTGAGAGTTTCCTTGTCGATTAGTAGAGCAAATAGACTTGAGTGTGTCACAGATTTGTAAAACATGAATTCTGAAAGATCCAAGTATATGTTTTGTTTTGTTTAGCAGAGGTTAGAGCTGGGGGTGATGTGGGGATTGCAAACTGTTGCCTGCTGGTGTTCCTGATGGCTGCCTTGCTGGTATCAAAGGCTCAGCTACAAAAATTGGTACTTTGCATCAGGCAAAATGTTGGTTAGATTATACCCTCTTATAATGCAGCTGTTTTCTGATGGGGCGTGGAGTCAACAGATTGATCGTGTGTCTTTGGTACTGAATGTTTCCAGGCCTTGTGGCTTCATGAGTTATCCTGAGTCGATGAACCTGAAGCAGCTGGGCCATTGGGGTGTTGGCAAGGGCAAACTAATTCAACTTGAATTTAGCCGTTGTTTATATATCTTCTGTACAGCTGGCGTGAACTATCTGCACATTGTTATGTAAATCACACGATACTTAGTGAGATCTTGTAACTGTGTCATGAGTGAAAATAGGTAATGTTTCAATCAAAATATTTTGATGTTAATATACATGTGTATTTTGAAGAACAGAAGATACCGGCTAAGTTTTCTTGTGTAAATCAGTGTATCTGAACGATGGGATATCATAAGCAATTGCAAAACATTGCTTCTGTGAAATACTGTAGTGTCTGGAAATGTACTTTCCAGCTCTTGGAAGGAAAGACGAAGGGGACTGTGCCTGGCTAAAAGCAACATAAAAGAAGTGGCAATGGATGTATGTACAGGGAGGGAATGGAGTGATTTTGCTTTCAGGTGTATCGTAAGCTTTTGAAATTAGGAAGCATATATAGGCTTATAAGAAGTATATGATTCTCTTTTTAAATTGACATTTGCTTGTAAACTACTTAGTGAGCCATGTCATTTACGTCCAGCATTGAAGAATTGTCTTTACATTTAAGCTGGAACCTAAGAACTGCTATTGGCCTCCTTATGTTTTCCCTATGGTCTCACTTAAGTCCCTTAATGAGTCACTGTGTCTTAAATTTCTTAAGTTTAACAGACTTATTGAAGAAACAAAGTATTCTGAATTTCGGAGAACGGTTGTTCATGTTGCTGTGTTCAATACATTATGCTACTGTTAGTGAAACTTCAGAAGGGACACGTGTGCTGCAGAGCTGGCAGGCTGTGTTGAGGGTCTGGGTGCAGCCTGCCTACAGACCTGTTGTGGTCTTGGCCGGTGATGTTACTTGAGTTACATAAATTTTAAGTACTAAACAAGCTGTGTTCTCAGCAAAAACTGATTTGCATAATACATTGAAATGCTGGGCCAAAGAATCTGTGGGTATCAAATCTGATTGAAAAGGAAATCTTACTAGCCTGAAAGACAGAGAGTAATAAAACCTTTAATCGGTATTTGGTGAAATATATAAAAATATGATGTAAGAGTTATGTCCAAAAACGCAGGACTCTAAAGTGTAAAAAGCTAAGACCAGAAAGTTGCTAAGAGATGTTTTATCTGCCTATCCAGACTTGTGGGTTTGAGCTAGGGGGAAATTGGGTTCTGGTAAGACAATATAAACCAAGAGGTTGTCTTGCTTGTGCTCTAGGAAGAGAATAGAGGTTTTGATTCCATAGTGAAATTGAGGTATGGTTATATTAAATGAAAGAACTTATTGTACATAAACTATTATGTCTGTGTATGGGGAAAGCCTTTTTGAAGTTTTGCTTCCATCTGCTATTTGAAAATGGTTTTCTGGGGTCCTCAGGATTCCTGAGCAGCAAAAATAAGCAGTAATGGATGTGGCATAACAGGGCTCTTGTAGACCCTAAATGCTTCAACACCTGCCTACAAACATACATATATATAAAAAATTGCTAATTGCAATCTTTAAACTGTATTTTTCTTTACAAAGCAGTCTTGATATTATATCACTTTATCATGAGTCATCTGCTTAAATCTGACTTCCTTTAGCCTGTAGAGTGCATGTTGATACAGTAGAGTTTTCATTTTAGCGTTCCATAGACTTTTTACAAAGGCGCAATTGAAAGCCAAGCACTGGCTGTCTGCTTTAATGGAATGCATGAGTTAAGGCAATTTCCTGTTGCACGGAGAGAAACCTTAAGTAGATTTACTGAATGTGACAGGAGATGTACGCAAAAAGCAAATTATTTAGTACTTTGGAACAAGACATTATGTTGCTTTGGAAGATTTGCCTGAACGACATGTTACATAACAGGTAATTCTGTAGAGTATTAAATATGTCAGTTTGGGGGCAAATTATCAACACAAAGGCAGTTTTCTTGTGCCTCTTTTACATGTTGGATGATAAGGCATATCAGACAAGACTCTTGGCATTATATTGTCCTGTTCCTGTCCAATTTGTCCTTCTGATAGGAATGGAGAAGCACGACACTGTGGTAAAGAAAGTGGATCCAATTGTAGGTAGTACTGTATTAAATGTTTCTCCATTGTTCACAACTTGGCAGCTGTAACAGTCCCTTTAATGGCAGGCTTGTTTACAGCATCAGCTGTCAGAGCACCAGGTTGCTTTTGCAACAGGCTTTTGTTAGGTTTATTTTTTACTCCTGTGAAAAATTTTGCATTTACTTAATTCCAGGGAAATAATTTCAGGGAATTTTTTTTTTAAATAAAATGATTAAATGCCATGTGTATGGCTTGGCTAAACAGCAGCTGTTACTTCACAAGAATTGACAAGTTTTGAACACCACAGTAGTGGAGGCTTTCCCTCACGTAGTACTGCTCATAAGCAAGAGTGGTCTATTGAAATAGAGAGATGGGGTGGAACAAGGAAAATGTCCTTAGCTTGTGGCTGGCCTTGAGGGAATTAGTTGCAGCACAACAGTCCCTTTATAAAATTAAAATGAACAAACAAGCAGTAAAAGATGGGGGGATAAAAGCATCACAGTAACCTACAGTGAAACAGAGTACGTGTACGGGTGGAACACACAGGATATGAGACATCTTTTGCCACTTCTGTTTGTTTAAAACCTTAGCTAGAAAGTTAAAGCTCTTGTTTGTTCTTGCATGTCCAAGGATTTGGTAAGCGTTAACATTTGAAATTAGTGGAAAATTTGAGTCTGAGAAAAGATTTGTCAAAGGTGTTTTCTGTTCTCTTTTTTTTTTTTTTTAACAGGAAAAGATTTCTTTAGGGGTAAACACTCTGCTATTTATTCCTGTTTTTTCAAAACGAAAAACAGGGTGACTGTTCAAAGGTAATTTTGCAGTCATCTAAGTCAATTTCATTTGAGTATTACTTTGCTGTATATGGCATGAATTCCTTTATTTGAAAAAAATCGCCAGCTTCATCTTCCCCTTTCTGGTGTAGCTTTGAGCACTTGCATTGTATTTTGTATAGGCATGTGAAAGATGCATGCTATAGCAATATCCTGGTAGAATTTTCCTCTTTTCAGGGAAACCTAGTATTTAAAGAAAATTAAAGCCGCAGATGTTCGTTCACTGTGAACTATTCTTCTATAGTTATATTTTTTTAACTATGCAGGCAGAAAAGAGAGGATGGTGCTGGCCTTTGAGATCAAAGGCAAAAGAGGCTGTCAGTCTCCCTGGCTCCATTCGTGGTGTTGCCAGTGGGCCAAAGGAATGATCCTTTCCTTCCACTCAGGGGAGCCCACACCAGGAATACTGGGTCCAGCTCTGGGCTTCCCAGTACAAGACAGATGCAGGCACACTGGAGAGAGTTCACCAAAGCGCTGCTAAGCTTATGAAGGGATTGGAGCATCTCCCCAGTCTGAGACTGCTGGAGGCTGTTCAGCCTGGAGACAAGAGGTCTTGGGGGGGAATCTCATCACTGTGTATAAGCACCTGGAGTGAGGGTGTAAAGGACATGGAAGCAGACGCTGTTCAGTGGTGCCCAGGTACAGGAGTGGAGGCAGTGTGTACAAACTGAAGCACAGGAGGTTTCCCTGAACATCAGGAAGTGCTTTCTGTATGTACCTCGATGGTGATCGAGTGCTGTCACAGATTGCCTGCGATGGTTGTGGAGTCTCCATCCTCAGAGATAGTCAAAAGCCTGAACATGGTCCTGGGCAACCTCCTTAAGGGGGAGGGAGGTTGGATGAGATGACCTTCAGAAGTGTCTTCCAACCTCAACTGTTCTGTGACTACCGTGGTGCATTTTTCTGTCAGTTAAATTGAACCATTAAACAAGGCGAGGTTTGCCATTTGGTTCGTGTTTGTTGCCTCAAAGCAAAAGAAAGCTTGAAGAAGTGATAGCTTTCCTAGGAAGAGAACTCATGTCTTTTTTTAATCCATTTCCATTTTTTAAAAGCTTGAAATGACCATATTTGGCCTAATCTAAGGTTATGCCATTGAAATAATGTTCCTTTTTAAAAGAGGAGTCTTCTAATTAATTTGTGATTCCAGCATGGATTAAGATTGCCAACTCTAGATCTGAGAGTACCAAAGCAGGCGAAGTAAAACCAGGTGTGGTAGTTTCAGGTATGTAATCTGCAACATGTATCCCACTGTTCCTTCAGAGCACTGAAAGGGAGTGGTGGTGGCAGTGGTTGTACTGACAGCTCTACCAAGAGTTATCTCATAAGGCAAAGGAGTATTTTAGTTAAGAACTTCCAGAAATGTTGAGATAGATGGCAGTCCTTAATTTTTTTGTGTGTCATTTTTTTTCCTGTGAGATGTGCACTATAAACTAAAGTTGCTGGTTTGGTTAGAACTGGGCAAGGGAGCATATGAGTGCTTGTTTGTTCAGGCTGAGCAGCATTATTTTGACTTCAGCTATCTGGGAGATAATGAGAAGTGAGCTGTCTGCACTAATACTTGCTTGGTTTAAGATGTATAGAAAAGAGAGAACTGTCATGTTGGTGGTTTTTTTTCCTTCCTTTACCTTGTCATGGAAGTTCAAGAAGGAGAAAAGTGCTACAGCGCTTTGTGACCTGACCTAATGTGTAAAAGTGGAGTAGGGAGTAGGTTGTCATCCATGTGTCCCCCTTCTTTGCCTGCTTTTCCTCTTAATGCATGTCTCTGGCACTCCAGAAGTATTTTGAAACCTGAGCTGCAGTGACTGAGCTGCAGTGACTAGCTGAGCTGCTAGTCACTTACTGTGTGTAGTTTGAATAAATGCTATCTATATTTAGCAGTACTAGAGCACGGTAAACAGCATGTTATAGGAAGCATGTCTTAAGCTAACTGGTAGGTCATTCCTCTGTGCCTGAAGCAATGTATTTCGTCATTGCTGGTGAGAGTTTTGAACAATTTTGGCACTGTATATGCCTGTTGAGTATGTGTTCTGCATCAGGGTGTAACTTGCCTCTAAAAATTATTGGTTAAAATGTCTTTTGGTAAACAGCATGGGAAATAAAACATGGGAAAATAAAATGGTCGTGAATCCGAAGTCAAAGCTTGATATACAGAAACCTGATTTCTGTAGAAACTACTTTGGGACTGAGGATCCATTCTGTAAAGGGTGGCTATTAAAATGACCCATATTATATATAAAGCCTTATGAAACTCATCTGCCAGAGAGAGCCTGATTCTCCTGTGTTGTAGTTGCAGGGGGACTAATGCACATACCCTAACACATAGAAAAAGGTAAGGGAAATTGTCTTTTGGGTTTCTATAGCAGGCAGTGCTGTGGAACTGTAGCTTCCTGCTTGTCTAACTTTTGCTGGAGAGCTTAATTGAGATATTGCTTGATATAACATAAATATTTCAGAGGTAGGCAAGGGATTCTTAGTGCTCTCAGCTACAATTCCCAGTAGTGCCTTTTACATTCTTGTGGCTCTCTAAATTTGTCAGCTCAAACTCCGCCAGAAACGTCAACTAAACAAAAATCACCGTTTTGTTCCTTTTGACATGGGTGTTTATATTAACTGTACCGTTGCTTCTATAAATTAATCCAAGTTGGCTTTTCAAAAACTAAAATATCTCAATTAAAAAAAAAGACCCATTTTATCTTCATAACTCTGTCACAAATTCATGGTTTGTGGTAACTCAGATGATGGGGGGGAAGACTCCTGCTGTTGCATGACTAAGGCTTGAATGAGCAATTAATTTGTAAATGTCCCACCCTACCTGAGGCATACTGGTGGTCTCAGCTCAGTTCCTAGAGCTCTGCTGACAGCTAGCCACAATCTTTTTCTGTCTTTTCAACTGGCATTTGCAGTTGAAAACCTAACTAACAAATCTATGGAGAATAAGGGGCCCTGACGCTACCACTCTCTCCCACCTATCACATGAGGTGAAGTTCTCATCAGCAATATGTTGTGTGGAGGCTGAGCAATTAATTTTGTAAACACTTAAAGACTATTTAAAAAAATATTCGTAAACTATGTCTTCTTCAGCCATCTTGCTCCTCGCTAAAAATGAACATCCTACCCTCTCCCAAAAAGGATTCTCTGATAATGAATTTATTTAAATAAATATCAGACATTTGTCATGGCTTTTGTTATTAAAGGCATTCTTACTATTTGGGTTTTCATGTGCACTTAGTTGGGTAACTTTGGTGACTTCTGGTTTCTTCTTCAGAGGCCTCTTTCAGCTGTGCATTTCCTGGATGTGCCATGATTTTTTCTGTAAGGACTATATTGAATATAACATTCTCACCATACAAATGCTGAGGGATTGAAGACCTGCAGTTTTCTGTACCTCCCAACAATTCAGTATCACTTTGTCAATGTTGAGTTCATGTTTGTCACAGTTACATGAATAAATGTTTTGATAGGCTGTCTCCCTCTTCATCCTGAGAGCCCCTCTCTGAAGTACTTTTTTGAGTAAGAAAATACATCAAAAGCTCTGTACAATAAAAATTTTCTGAGTGAAGAACTGCACTTCACTGTTTCTGATCTTTCTTGGAAGTGCATTATTTAAATGGAAGCTTGCACTTGCCTCATAGAACAAGGAAATAAATTTTAAAGCCACTGTATTTTTAAATGTACAATAACATGCATTTAACTTGGGCTTTTCTGTAAATTCTTTACAATAAGCATTCTTATTAATAAAGAGTATGCTTTCTAGTTAGCTGCAGTATAATGGGGATAGAAATGCCCCCATGCAAGACGTTGCTGACGGGAACTTTGCTTCATGTGATGGGTGGGAGAGAGTGGTAGTGTCAGGCCTCCTTATTCTCCGTAGATTTGTTATTTAGGTTTTCAACTGCAAGTGCTAATGGAAATCACAAAAAAAAAGAGATTGTGGCTAGCAGTCAGCAGAGCTCTAGGAACTGAGCTGAGACCACCATGCTTCAGGTATGGTGGGTCATCCTAATGTCTTTCTGTCACTGTCTTACGGGCCCTCTCCCTGTTGCCTGTCCTAAGCAGTGATCTGAAGGTGTGCACCACCAAAAGTCATTGCAGTGGGAAGCTTCTTGTATTGGAATGCACAGATGTTACATAGATGTTACAGGGAGAGTGGAATGAGCTAGAAATACCTTGCAGTACTGCCACAAGTATGGGTCGAACTAGTCCTAAGTCTTCAGGCTCTTCATCTTGATAAAATTCTTGAGCTTTTGAAAGTAAACACTACTGTGTTTGAAAATGATGGTGGCAGCTTGCGGGAGAACAGTATCTGTCCCCGGTACTGCCAGTTCACCAGTAATTCTTTAGAGATCTTGAATCAAACCCAGCTCTAGATGCTCAGTAAGCAGCCTAGTCTTCTTCAGAATCAACATAAAGCTGCATTCAAAACTAAGCAGAACGTTTTGGAACATAGTGGAGTCCCTAAGCTTATTTAGAAGAGCTGAGTGCCTCAACTGTCCAGCACATAAATGGTTTATTATCAGTTTGAAGGATAATTCTGAGGAAAGCCTTTATCCACTCTTGAGGAAACCAGTTTTGTTTCTCTGAGCTATAACTGCAGTACCTGTATCAGGTGCCTATCTGTTCCTCCTCACAGAAGTGCTTGTGTAGGATGCTCGAGATGTGTTTTGGCAGAACCGGGCGAAGCAGGTGCCAGGCTCAAGGGCAGTCAAAAGTCACGGCTAGATATAATTTCTGTGTTGTGGAAGTTGGCCTTGTCCAGTCCTATCCGCTTTGTATTAAGGGTCAGTTATGTGCTCTGAGACCAGAAATTTTCCTAATCTGTACTTTTGTGTGGTTGGTGACACAGTGATGAAGCTGGGTGCAGCTTGTTTTTTCACTCTGTTCAAACTAGCAAGATAAGGAATAGTGAATACATTTGTTTCAGGAGCAGTTGCTAGGTCCTACTCTCATGCTGCCTAAACTTGAGAAACTTCCACAAAATGTATGTGCTTTTTGCACCTTCCCAGACAGAGAGACACAGACTGAAGCATGTTCAATGGTATTGACATTTCTGACTGAATGACTTGACCCTCTGTGCTAGTTCTTGTTGTTCGTTGGTGGTTCTTTTTCCATCTCTCCATGAATCCTGTTGGGTTTTTGTTCCAGCCAATTCTTATGTCTGCAGCTCTCAGTATGGTGGCTGTGGAGAGTTCATAGGGGATTTTTGTTACAACTCGGTAAGCCTATTTATTTCAGGAAATCTTTATCCTTGTTTATTTCAAGAGATGGAGAGCTCATATGGCTTCTGAAACTACTTCAGCTGAAGTGTATTGAGGTAATTATAACAAACAGGTAGTTTTGGTATGACTGTATAGGTAAACATAAGCCAAGTAAATACCATTTCTTTAAGTACACTTCTGTTAGATCTGATGTCTTGACAAACTTCATACCGTAAACACAGTAATGCTTGTAACGTCATCTGAACCCACAAGATGCTAAAATATTTCTTTTAAATATCTAATTTTGAAAAACAAACCACTTACTGTTGAATTTTATATTTTGCCTGAGCAGCAATGAGGTAAGTCTTGTAGACTTTTCCATGATAGCCTTATGTGAGCACTAGAGTATTGGATGTAGCAGAAACCTGCTAGAGATACGAGCACCCGGAGGTGAATGTCTCTCAAGCCTATTTGGGTTACATATCTCCATAACTTGCTAAAAGCCTTTATATGAATAAAAAATACTTTCATATACGGGAAGTCTGAAGGCTGTGTGGTGCTAAAAGCATCAGCTTTGCCTTGCTGTCACTTCCTTAATTTCACAAATAGCCTGGGCACAGTCACTTTCCTATTTTAGAGCCTTGTGGCCTTTCAAGTAAGTATTGATTTGAACTTAACTGATTTGCCATTTCCTCTTCAGTATACACTTATTTCAGATGGAAAATTAAGCAAACTTGAAGTGCACAAGTGCTTCCTTGAAATGGTGAGGGAAGAGAGAATGACTTCTACTTTGTAGCTTATTTAATGTATTTATGGGCTATTAGTGCATTGCAAGGACATGTTTTGTATGTGACTGAATTTTTTTTAAACTTTTTTCTCACACAGCTCAAACTACATTGGTAATAAGTCAGTTCAAAAGTGTTTTGGGAGTTTGTTCAAGAGTGTTTGGCAGTGTTTCTGCAGGTACAGCTTTGGTTTTTAAGTGTTGAAAGTTGAGGCCCATTTTCTCTTTTCACAGGACTGCTAGCTCTGTATACAAGAAGCCTCACTTTCCAGAAAAGTCTTAAAACTAATAAGGAGTTATTTACAAATGCAGGAAACTTAGGGATAAGTTTGTTTTACGATGTTTCCTTGACTTGTTCTGTAACTGTCAGGCAAGACCATTTACTCTCTGTACTGCAAATATGGTCTCTGCCAACAATGTTTCAAAAAAGTGGCTGGCCTAGTGCCAGTACCATTATCCTGTCATTATTCTGACAATAAAGAAATGCAGATGTGCCCAAGTTCATACTGCCTGAAACACTGAAGAATTAAGAATGATCAAAGTACATCTGATAGGATTTTGGCACAACCTTATCTCGGGGGAATCTGGAGGGGAGGGTGGGGTTGGTTTAGCTCCCTTTCTCATCAGCTTATTGTATTTTAAACAATGCTGGCTCACTTCTGTTGGTCATGGAGCTAGTGGCAAAAATGGACTTTCAGGTAGTAAATGAATTAATTTTATGAAAATGGTGTTCTATAAAATGGGAAGTTTTCCCAAATAATGTTGTCTTTTGAAAAGTCTGTATGCTCGTAACTGTATTGCTCCTGAAATGCCCAAGCATTATAGTAGATGGGAAATGGTGAGACATCCTTATCCATCCTGGAGACTTGGATGTCTTAGCTGAACTGATGTTTCTTAGTTCTTCAGAGTGTCTGGAGGACTTCAGTACTAGAACTGTTAGGTTTTTCAGGCCTTGCTTTATACCTTTCTAGTTGCTGGAGATTGCTTGTACCACAGTTAAATTTAGCTGAAGACCCCTGACTTAAACTTTGTATCTTGTGAGAGATTCAGCGTTCAGAAGTTGTTTCTTTGCACAATAAAGTTCATTTTAATGTTTTAAATATCTTGAGGTGAAGGCTGTGTGACTCCATCTGACTTTGCTCTTGAGGCAATGCTGTTCTGAATAGTAGGTTGTAATTCACTTGATGTGACTAGTTTGCCCTGCTTGCACAGAAAATTCTTCTGAGCAGTGAAGTGTTGAAGATGCATGGGCAGTAATTTTGAGCCTAGTTGGCCAACAGTGATATTTTGGAAGACCTGAGAGGGAACAAGAATTGATGTAGACCAATAGCACTCTTAAAGTAAGAGATGTGAAGTGGGTCTGATGCTCACTAAATGTGAGCTAAAGCACTGGTCCCAGCGAGGTGGAGCTGAGGCCTTTGTGTGTAATATTTGACACTGGTGAGCATCTTGGCTTAGGTGATGGAAACATTCAGTATCCCTCAAGAAGAGCCTGTTGTCTTCTTGTCTATTAGCTTGTTTTACATCTGGGAAACATGAGAGAGACTCAAATGAAGTAATAATCTTGGGAGAAGAAATTGTGGTTAAGTTTCCATAGCAGCATGCCTCAGTCAATACTTCTTCTAGGCCTTTTGATTCCCAAAAATGGCTTTACAGAGATGCCTTTTACAAACCTCTGCATGTAACCCCTGATTTATATCTATTGCTTTAATCAATAGTCACATCTTCCTGAAGTATTTGCTTGGCTGGAAATATTGAATTAATAATAATGGCACTGAAAGAAGACACTTGATGTATTATCAGGGGAAGAAAAACTGCCCCCACAAACACTTTACCCATTTAATTAGGCAGAAAATGGGTTCTGTAGATTGGTTATTCAAAAAGGCTTTTTATTAATGATTGTTATTTTCAATCCAATAGTAATTGGATTGAGAGAAGTTCTCTTAAGTCTGCAAAGAAGGAAGAGAATACAGATTTTAATACTTGTGTTTTTGTGTACAAACAATTAGAGCTTAGATTGATGATTTACATAATGCTTTCTTGGTTTTTAAATGCAGTGGAGAGAACCTCTCCATTATTTATCTCTTGCTGCAGGGTGGGGCTCACAGTTTTAATTATCTTACAAACCACTTTCTAGAGCTTTGCATTAGGAGTGAAAGATCTCATTTAATTTCTTGTTCCATAAAATTTCCTAGTTTTCAGCTGCAGGTGTTAATTACTGAGCTCTTCGTGGAGGTAGCTGTGTGCTTCATTTAAGGAAATTTCTTCAGAGGTCATCTGTAAGTCATCTTGAGTTCCTTCTGGAGGTTGACTTTTGCCAAGATAGACATTTTGTTGAGAAATTGGGTGACAGAGAGGGATGCCAAAAAAATGGCATGGGATGTCTCTCCTGACTGTCCAAGGTGTGCAAAACCTTGGAGAGAGAGAGCGAGCATTTCCCTCTAGTCACTTTGACCACTGTCTTCCTATTATGCTTTTTATCTTTAGCTTTTCCTTTCTGTGAGAGCAATTTGGCAATAGCTGTGTTTAAAAATTGCTCGACATTTTGGTTATGTCGAGGATGCCCCCGTGCAAAACACTCTTGGATGTTTGAAAAGTTTTGCTAGCTTTGCAAAGCTGCTCTGCTGCTGGTTCCAAAAGCAGCACTTCTTGTAGTACTGCTGCTGAGCTCACGCGTCCTGCTGGGCCTGTGGTATCCAGAACAAGGTTTGTGTAGGCTGTATTCCCTCTTTCCTCCTAACTCAGTCTCCTAGGACAGGAGCAGAGATAGTCTGTGCAGGAGCAAAGCAGAGTTGACCTACTGACAGAAAAGCAGCTACTTACTGAGAAGTGATGCAATCTGTCTGCCATGGTATTAGCACTAAGACAGTGTACTGATTCATCAGTGTATTTTTGTACAGCTGTTTTTCATATGGTATTTTTATAAGTTAAGTGCAGGTACAAAGAACAGTAACTTTACACATCCAGAATTGGACCCCTCGAGTATGGTTTGCTTCTTCTCTAATGTTGTTATGGTATCACAGAATGGGCCAGGTTGACTGACAGTGGGTCATCTGCTCAAGCAGGATTGTCCTAGAGCACATGGCAGAGGATTGTGTCCAAATGGTTCTTGGGTATCTCCAGTGACGGAGAGTCCACATTCTCTCTGGGCAATCTGTTCCAGTTTCTGGTCACTCACACAGTAAAGAAGTTCTTCCTCATGTTCAGGAAGAACTTCCTGTGCATCAGTTTCTTCACGTTGCCTCTTGTCGTATTGCTCAGCACCATGGAGAAGAGCCTGGGCCTTCGTCTTGACACCGTCCCTTCAGATAGTGAGAGACATTGATGATGTCCCCTCTGTCATCTCTTCTCAAGGCTGAATGGGCCCAACTCTGTCTTTCCTTGCAAGAGAGATGCTCCAGTCCCATCATCTTTGTCACCCTCTGCTGGACCCGCTCCAGGAGCTCTGTCTCTGTGTCTTGTCCTGAGGAGTGCAGAACTGGACACAGTACCCCAGACTTTCTCACCAGGGCTGAGCAGAGGGGCAGGATCCCCTCTCTTGACCTGCTGGCGATGCTCTTCCTAATGCTCCCCAGGACACCTTTGGCTTTCTTGGCCCCAAAGACACACTACTGGCTCAGGTGCATCTTGTTGGCCACCACGACCCCCAGACCCTTCTCTGCACAGCTGCTTTCCAGCAGTGACAGGCCTCCAGCTGGACTCTGTGCTGCTGATCACAACCCTCTGGGATCTGCCATTCAACCAGCTCTCCGTCTGCCTCACTGTCTGCTCCTGCAGTCCACACTTCCTGACCTTGCCTATGACCATATTGTGAGAGACAGTGCTGAAAGCCTTGCTGAAGTCGAGGTAGACAATATCCACTCTTCCCTCATCTATCCAGGTAGTTGATCACAGGAGGAAATCAGGCTGGTGAAGCGTGATTTACCTTCAGTGACTATATGCTGACTGCTCCTGATCACCTTCTTGTCATCCATGTGGATAGAGATGGCCTCAGTCAAGAGATGATTCAGTCAAGCATTGTTTTCACTGTGCTTTTAAATTCAGACCCTCATAGTAGTGAGGAAGGAAGAGATAATAAGCACTGAGTTCTAAAAAGTCTGTCATGTCTGTGATGAGAGCTGGGGCTGCAGAGGAGGCAGGATGGCTTTTGTAGCAACTCAGCAGCATTGTGGATGTCTTTGTCAGTTCATTTGCATTGGGAGCAAAAAGCTTGGGAATACATTTTACATATGCGGAAAAAACACCGAACGGAAAATAGCAATCTTAAAGTCTTGAAGGAAAAGAGGATTACTGCATATGTAGCTTCTCAATGCTTGTGGCCTATTTTTTTTTTTACCATTTAAAGCGAGTAAATCTGGTTTTATACCACAATGTGCAGCTTAATCTTAGAGGAGTTTGAGTTGCAATAAATCTGGCCATTCTTGTAGACAGATATCACATTTGCTAACCTCCAGTCACCCAGGGCCTCGCTGGTTAGGCAGGACTGCTGACCATCAAATCACACCTCAGAAGTGATGAGGATCTCTTAGTAAGAAGCGGACTAGTATTTTGGTAAAAATATTGCTGCATCATACTTTATTCATTGTTCTCATTAGCATGGCTAACTTCATGTGATACTTTTATTGTTATTGAATCTTAAATTTTTTGAAGCTTTGCTGGATTTTACTAACTAGGGAAATCTTGCTACCCTTCAGGGATTAAGGGTTTTCTTTAAGTCATGGTAAATATTTCAAATCACTTTTCACTTGTAATGCAACCTGTTTTTTAAATGATGATATAAAGAGTTTTAAAAAACCCAAACTTTTATGAACAAAATAATTTTAGCCTTCAGAATTCTGATTTCAAGGCAGAAAGTCCAGTCTTGTCCAGCTGAACTTGGAAAAGCTGTCCTATTTTTTCTGTATCCAGCGGGTGGTAGGCCCATATACATTAGAAAATAAATCAGGTCACCTCTATCTCAGCAGCATGCTTCACATGTCCTGTCCTTAGCTTCCATTTCAGCAATAAACCTGAAATGCTACTAGCAAGTATCTAATGACTTGTCCCCAATCAAGACATTTGTAAGATGGAATCCCCAAAGTATAAAGGTCATTCTGACTAAGAAAGTTACTCAGAAAATTCTGTTTGTTTTACTTATACTGATGGCTCAGTTTTTATTTGTCCAGATATTTCTGTCTCTATATGTATACAGATATATAAATATATATTTAGTGTGTGCATGCAGTAAATTTTCATGAATTTAAACATTTATTATCCATTTGAGAACTTCCTGTCTTGAAAATGTTTTTAAGTTTTTTTGCAAGTAAACTTAAATACTTAAAAGTTTAAGTTCTAGAAGTTATGACAGGCATCTTGCTTTTACAGTTTCACTTCTTCCTTTCTGTTTAGTTGAAATTCACTTACCAGAGCTGCATTTGCTGTTTCTTCTGCACCTTTGATATACTCTCACATACAAGACTGCAATCTCATAGTAGTTTTCTCTACAGAAAGACTTGAGATGAACAAAAAATCTGCCTAACAGTGTACCGTATATCATCATTTCAGGTTTTTCCCTACTAACTGGATGACCAGTCTGACCTAACCTTGAAAGTCTTGGTCCTGACAAAAGTACTGACCTTTTTAACTTGGAACAAGGCTTAGTTTGAAAAAGTATGACCAGGTATCAGGTCTTCCATTGCTTCCCAGAAAATAAGTAAATTTTATGAAGTATATATAATGTCAAGACTTGTTAGTACTTTGCAGCAAGCCTGACTGAAATTTTAAACATGAACTTTCATCAGAATATTTAAAAACCACTAAAAAGGAAAATAAAAGAATAATTTGCCTTTACTAATGGCTAGACCTGGAAGAGGTTAGAATTTTCCCATTTTTGGCACATTGGTTGAATTAGTGAACCTTAACTGCTTTCAGTAGACTCCTTCTGGTTGTAGGTGTGCTAGCAGCTAAAACCTGTCTCTCCCTGTGCATAAAGAAATGCAGATATATTTCATTTTCCATATTAATATCACTACTTCCTCAGTGTTTGACTTGGATGAATGATATCCAAGGACTAAGTGCAAAGTATCTTCTGATTACCTATGGCGTTCTCAAAGCACAGAGTGTTCTTAGCAGTGTTGTGTAAATTAATCCTGTAATTGCATATTCCAGATGCACGATCAAGACACATTTTTTGAATAGTGAGCAAGCTGATGAGCAGCAGATGCACCTTCATCCAGGCCCAGATGCTGTTCTGACTCTGACATGGCCTGAGATCTCCATGGAAAAGCAGATGATGTTGGAAAGAAGGGAGTTACATCCTATTCTGTGTTGGAAAAATTCACCCTGCTTTCAGCCAGAATGAGTTGCAACTCTCTAGCTCTAGATGAATTGCAGATTTGCATCAATAAAAAATTAATGACTTGCAGCTCAGTCTAAATTAAATATTTAAACTTCTCCACTGTGCCCCAACTTTATTGTTGCAAGAAGAACTCCAGTGTTTAAAGTTTGTCATTTGTATTGGGCAGGATCTCTTATACTCAATTTTTATGTAAAGTGGTTTAATTGCCTTACAGGTTTCAGAATTAAAAGCCTTACTCAATTAGTTATTTGCTAATTCTGTAATGTGCACCAGAGCTGAGACAACCACAGTTTTGCTAAAAATAAATAATCCTTCACACTTTCAGCTGGACAGTATTTGGCAGTCCTACTTTTGAAATCATGAGCCATGCTAAGAGCAAAGTATTTTTGTAGTAAACTATTTCTCCTCATGTTATCTCCTGCCAATAGCAAGAAAAGGAATTTGTACATATTTCTGGAGGTACAAATTAGATCCTTTGTTAGCTTAGGATAAATGACAGGTTTGGTGTATTTAGGAAATAAACCAACTAGCTGTACATGCTTTTGCAGGTGTTTTACTTTTGTTCCTCACTAAAAGATTATGTGGTGACACGTGCAAATATTCTGTTTAACATTTCATGTAACTTTAGAGAGTTTATGTTTGTAGTGTTACTGAACTGTTAGCACTACTGCCCGCTACTTGTTCTGTAACCAAAATATAGGGATGGTTTGAAATGAAAAAACAAGTGATACTTATTCACCAAAGTCTTTGCTGTATGGACAATATATACATTGGGTTATTCAAAGGAAGATGTAGCTCGGTAAGATCTGGGAATAGTCTTGGAGATCTTGGTTTATAACCTATTGTGTGCAGTCAGTATTTAATGTACTTTTTTTTCTGGCAGAGAGCACTTGGAAGCTTGTAGGGAGAAGCTCAGTCTTAAACCAAATTACATTTTTCCAAGTAAAATATAAGTAATCTTTAGGTTTTAAGAATGGAGAGAGAGGCATTTGAATGCAAAGTGCATTTGACATATTTTGTAATCAGGATCATTTGGGAAAGATGCATCTTGAGTAACTTAAAATTGTGGTATCGGGTTACTAAACTGGGGACTTTTTTTCTGACCTTTGCTTTGGTTTCCATAGTTATGCATATTTACTGTTGCAGTTCCATATGGGGCAGCTCTAAATTGCAGCGTGTAAGAACATCTGGTTATGCAAACCATTGTTGATGGAGGGAGAGGGATGCAAGGAGACTTCATGTACTAAAAGATTTCTGCCTTGAACAAAAACTTTGCATGTGGAGTTCAAGTATAGAATGAATTTTTTTCTCTTTTTTCTCACTTAAAACATTTTCTGAAATAACATGTGGTTCTCATTGTATAGTTCTCCAGATGTTTTATTCTTTCTTTAACATACATAAGTACCTAAAAATCAAGAAACGAAATGCTCATCATCTCCTTAATCCCATTTTTAAGACTACATTTTTTCTGGAGAACAGAAGAATAGAAAGGGCTTGGAGAATGCCAGTTTGCTGAACTTCTAACCATGTGATTCTGGGATCTGTAAATTAAACCTGTCTGTTAAAAGCAAAGCCCTTTGGACTATACGAATATCAAAGTATTACTGTGGAGTCATGAAATAATCATGTAGATGGAGTAGAGCAATCAGGTTTTACCTTGATTAGCTCCAAGGGAAACGCGTTTGCACTCTAGGCAGTGATTAATGTGTCTTCTGGAAGCACAGTGGCACTTGCTTGGTGTATGAACGAGTATGAATATGAATGAATAATTGGATCTTTTTGAGTAGGAACTAGTGTAGGTTTCACAGAGTGGTAACACGCTGTATGTACATTGTATTCAGATGGCTGTGTCTTTCCAGCTGAATGACTATAAGGAACCTTTAATTTGAAACAGGTTACCTAGTACTTAAATGAAAGCTGCATTTGATATATTCATTAGAATTATGTACATATTTGATATTTATGTAATGCTTAGGCTATTCTTTACCGTGGTTTACCAAGGGTGGTGGTTTTTTATTTTGGTTTGTTGTAAGACTCTTTTGGAATCTCTTTATCAGCTTAGGGGTAGCATAATTGAAGTCTTTAATACATTAAAAAAAAAGATTAAAATCATACTACTTTTTTATGCTGTAAAGCTGACAAGCTGTTGCAAAACATGAAGTGCTGCATTGTTGAATATCTAGATAAATGTAGGTAAGTACATCTAAGTGGTGACTGTCTTGGATTGAAACAGATCTATTCTTGCTCATGTGGAAGAGTAAAGAAGAAAAGGGGGATGGCAGGTAAATCTCAAGATTTAAGACTTCAGGAAACAATTTTCTCCCTCCCTTTTTTGTCTAAAATGTACTGTGAGGTGGGAGATTATTAAGGAAAAATACATAGTAGTTTTTTTGCAGTCTTGGGGATTACATCTTGTTGTATCATCAACACAGCTGTTACATTGCAATACTGTGTCATGATTACATTTTACAGGAGGGGAAAAAGAATTAGATCAAGTGATCCTTTAAGCTCCCAAGGGTTTAACATTCTGTTTTAAAACATGTTACAGCTTTAAATACAAATAAAAATAAATAAAATATAAGTAAATATAAATATAAACAAAAGAGAATAGGTGTTTAATATTTACGTTGCAGTCTTAATGAGTTAGGGGAATATGAGAACCTAAAATAAAATGTTCACAATTTACAGAGCATTAAATGTAGGATGTACAGAAGTTAATCTGGAGTTAGAGAAGCCAGTATGGCACTTCTGACTTAAGAAAGATTTCTAAGCCCTTCCAAGATGATGGTAACAAACTGGACAAAAAAAAACCAGTGGGTTTTTTATCATGTAGGTTTTTCTTGTTTTTATGATGCAGTGCTAGAGACTCTAGCAGGGCTAGAAAAGAAAATGGTGGTGAAGATGAGTAGTTGTAGGAGCTTTGTGTTAGAGAGGCTACAATAACACTTGCTATGTTTTCAGTTGTTGGGAGAAGCTTTAATGAGCTGGCATCACCTAAACCAGGATGTCATCTTTGAAGTTAAGCAGGGAATCAAAGGGCGTATCCCAGTTAAGAGATGAGGTAAAGGAGAGTGCTCCGAAGAGAGGATGGAGGTACATGGAGAAAGAGGGGGAAGTGCAAGGGTGCAAAGGGTGTGTTCTTTTCCTGCTGCCAGGTGTGTGGAGTTCAGAGAACCTGGGAGTACTGAGAGCTTCAAGTCAAAAAAAATGCAGACATTTTATACATATACTTCTGTTCCAAGGTTTTGATTTCAAGGTACTGATAAATCTAGTGGATTTAAGTGGTTTGGGTTTTGCTAATGAATTTCAAACCTGTGTTCCTGAAAGCAGACTTGTATGTGGTGTGCTCTCAGCTGGACTGCTGGGCTAGCCAAGAGCAATACCCTGAAGACTGTGGCTCGAATATTTACTTAGAAACCAGCAAATTGTTAATGATGTGGAGTTTTCCTGCCTGACATGAGAACTGCAGGAGGATACTGTGGTAGAGCTGTGTTGATAACCAGGTCAGTGCTGAACCATGTGGCACTTGAAGTTTATATTGGTCAGCAGAATTTAGTTATGGTACAGGGAAAGTATGTCAAGCATAGAGCTTAATGGGATGAAAAAGAGAAACAACTGCACAATGACTCAATCTACCAAAAAATATGAAATCATCGAAGTGGACTTTTGCATATTAAAAAACAAAACTGCATGTTTTCCTGTGCAATTTAAGTCCTAGTGTTTTGAGTCTCACTCAGTTTCCTTCATGGTTTTCCTCATTGTGAAGGCCAGATAATGTTTTATTGTGGCAGTGGTCCTAATAAATGTCAATCTGATGTCAATGATTTGTTTTTAAATAAAATATGAAAAAGGATCTCCTCTGAAATTAACCATACCCAGTGACTGGGATGTTTAGATTTGTGTTGTTAGCATATAGAAGTAAGTAAAAGGCAGGACAGATTTAACACTTAATTTACTTATAAATCATTCAGCACCAACAGCTCAGTTTTGCTACTATTAAGATCAGACATTATTACTTACATTTCTCTGGAGGTAGAGCATAAGCTAAACAGATTTTGTCTGCTCAACTGAACCTGGTCTCATTTAATTTTCCCTTTTTATTTTTTGTTTTTCTCTTTGTTAGCTTTCTGTTGCTGCTAGGGTACTGAGCTGTCTGAATTTGTTTACTATTGCTGAAACAGGGCATCTCACTTGACTTTCTCCTTCCAGTGTTCTGACTGTTGGCCAGCTTGACTTTTTCAGTGTTTCTGATGTACTTTGGACTCTCCACTGAGCCAGTTCATCCAACTAATGCAGCAATACCATTTTGCTTTTGCCAGGTCTATGCTGTTTGTAGGCTGCTCACTTGTATAAACTAGCTTTGTTGTTGGACGTGCTTAATACCTTTCAAAGAATTTTGCTGAAATAATTGTATCCTATTTTTTTCCTGCATGTGGCCACTTTCAGAGACAGGACATTAAATCTATTTTACAGAATTTAAGAATTTGCAGTAGTTATACTGACTTTGAGAGGCACTGCAGATCACCCAGCACAAGTGGAATTTGCTGTTGAATTGTACTAATTAGTGTACTGCTTTTAGATTTTTAAAAACTGAGCACCAGAAAGTGGCCAAAAATTGTAGATTGGGAGTACACTCAAATAAATCAAAGCCCCACATTATTTCGTTCCTCAGTTTCTGAAATCAAATGCAGAAGGAGTAGGCTTGAGATGGAGATGTTTTTAATCAGTAAAACACCAATTGTATTTGTTTCACCTTCATAACTGAGATTAGCCAGACTGAGCCTGGTGTCCTCCTGGTTACTGTCATCTGAAGTCCTGTGCACTTTCAGACTTTACATTTCTTGTCTTTGCAGTGCTTCAGTACTTCAGTACTACTGAGGTGTTCTTGGCACCTCAATAAACATTTTGTGATGTTCCCTCTCCATCTCATCTTGTATGTCTTCTAGACCGCTGTGTGTAAGGAAATGAGGAAGAGATTACATCCAATTTGTCTTTACTTGCTGTTGTTGTTTGTTGGGAAAATATCAAGTTAGAAATTATCCTTATGTTTAGCTAGCTATTCAGTTACATAATTAAGTGACAGAGCATCTCTTCAGTCTTGTTCTCTCCTGAGATTTCATCTTATCTTGCTGCTCCATGATGTAAAAGGGGCATGTTTTTCCTTAACTTCTATCTTGTACTGGGTCTTACTCCTTATTACCTATTGGGAAAGAATTAGTGTCTTCATTTTTGGTTGCACGTATGATTTTAAGCTGCTGGAGGTGGATGTGTGGAGTGTTTTAAGCAGTGTGGTCTTCTTTCTATTCTCCTTAAAATGTAAGCATAGTACTAGTATTAATTGAAGGTAATAACCTATGTTACAGAAATTTCTATCACTGCTTAAGTTTCAAGAGTTGATGCTTTTTTCATGTGTTTAAAAGAAAAACTTAAATCCTAAACTGTTACTAATGCAAAATAATATTTTTTTTTTTTATTTCAAAAGTTCCAACCATAGAATGTTTGAGGATCTAGGACTTTTTAAAATCTGTTTCTTGTCACTATAGCTTTCAACATATAATTGGGTTTTAACCTAATTTTATTTTCTCTTAGGCCAAGGTGCAGCAGAAAATTCTGACTTTCTTGTTCAGCCTCCTCCTCCTCTTCCTCCCACTGAAATGTCCTTGCAGAGATCAGAAGCAGCATTAGAACCCTGCACTGAGAATGTGGAAATTAGTGCTGTGCAGCTGGTTAATTCATTAGCCTTTCTGATTCCTTATGGGAATTAAATTACTGTTGGAAAGGAAAGTACACCACAGTGGGATTCTTGAATGCTGTGCTAATCAAAGCTGGCATGCAACTTGGGTCTCCCAAATCCTATATTTTTGAGAGAAAAGATCATTGCCCTACTTAGTCACAGTACTGTAACAACATAATTTTCTGAGTAATTAGCCTACTGTATCTTTTCCTGGTAGGGTCTTGTTTGATATGAATTTTTTTTTTTTTTTAAACAGACACTTAGCAGAGGCTTGTTTTGCTTTCTTTGCTGTCTTAGCACATTCTCTTCAAGGGCTAATTTAGTTTTGCTGCTTGGTATATTGACAGGCTGGCTTCTGACATGACATGGATAAAATGATNGCAACACCAAGTTTTGTGGGAATGTTGATCTGCTCAATGGGCCAATGCCAAGTGTGTGAAGTTCAAGAAGTGAACAGTGCTACAGGCTTGGGGCAGAGTGGCTGGAAAGCTGCCCAATGGAAAATGACCTGGGAGTGCTGGTTTGACAGCAGCTGAACATGAGCCAGCAGTG
>VZSE01004851.1:1114402-1275828 GCA_013398275.1 Promerops cafer
CAAGAAGGCCAGTGGCATCCTGGCTTGTACCAGAAGCAGTGTGGCCAGGAGGACCAGGGCAGTGATGGTCCCTCTGTTCTTGATTCTGGTGAGATCCCACTTTGAGTGCTGTGTTCACTTTGGGGCCCCTCACTACAAGAAGGACATTGAGGTGGTGTCCAGAGAAGGGCACCGGAGCTGGGGAAGGGCCTGGAGCACAAGTCTGGTAAGGAGCAGCTGAGGGAGCTGGGAATTTTTATTTAGCCAGGAGAAAATGAGGCTCAAGGGAGACCCTATCACTCTCTACCACCTCCTGAAAGGAGATTGTAGTGGAGTGGGGGTCAGTCTCTTCTCCCAGGTAGCAAGTGGTAGGACAAGAGGAAATAGCTTCCAATTGTGCCAGAGGAGACTTAAATTGTATCCAATTTAAGATATTACAGAAAATTTCCTTACTGAAAGAGTGGTCAGGAACAGGCTGCCCAGGGAAGTGGTAGGGAAAGTGCCAGAAAGTGGCTCTTTGTGGAAGTGTTAAAAAACCATGTGAATGTGGCACTTAGGACCGTGGTTTAGTGATGGACTTGGCCCTGTTGGGTAATGGTGGGAGTCAATGACTTTGGAGGTTTTTTCCAAACTAAATGATTCTATGATTTATCAAGATCCACTAACAGGTTGTGCAGAGTTTAGCTTATGGTTTGGAAATAGAAGTAAAATTTCTAATCCTCAGATGCTGAGAGGACTGCCTAGATTCCAAATGTGCAAATAAATACGGTGCTGCTTTAAGTGTCCAGAAATAACAATTCTCTGATGAGGACTGCTAAGCCTAATTACAGATTTTCCAAGTAAAATTATTAAATAACTGAAATGCATTAATATACACAGAATTTAATTGTACATATAAATTAGGGCCAGAAGGCTTTGGAGAGTAATGAAGATGCATATTCTCTATCCTTTTCTCCTATCCTGAGTGATGCTGAATTTAGTGCTCTGACTAGTGCACAGTGATGTATTCAATTCCCAGCTATTACTTAAATCTGACTCATGATCTCTCTAAATCTGAAGAGAGCATCTACCTTATTCTAACTCCAGCCCTCAGTCTGAGTTACACCTGTAGTTCAGTCTACTTCAGTTTTTAGTTTCTAACCATACTCCTCTCCAATTGATTTTCATTTATACATGTCACGTAGGATGCTCATTTTGCATTTTTGTATTAATCAAATTATTTCTTTTGTGAAGTGAACAAAACATTTGATAAGAATGAGAAAGGAAATCAATCTTCAGAGGACTTCAAGCTGCAGACTGAAGTATGGGCCATGCTGGCGCTGTGTATTACTGTTCCTCTATTAAACCAAGAAAGAAATCTTGCTTACTGTTGAGGTTTTGCAGTGTTTAGAGCTGGAAACAGGATTTGGAAAAGGGCAGATTTCTCAGAGATACAGGAATTAGTTTTAGTGGAAGAGGGGACTATCAAATACAGTAATTTTCAATGAAAATTTTCATTTTGAGTAATGTGGAATCTGCTGTAGGACTGCCATCATTTCATGTGGGTTCTTTCTGTAATGGGAGCAGGAGTCAAACTGGAATAATGTAACAGTTTCATAATGTCATCATCATCATTGTTGTCAAGCAATTGTGTTAATCTTTTCACTTATCTAAAAAGTGAATAATTATTTGAGGAAAACAAGACTGCCTCTTTTCTCCTTGGGTGAAAACCCATTGGTTGTCTTGTGCGTTTGGCTGTCTTTGGCAACCCTGGGGTGATCCAAACACCATAGGTTGAACCTGTGCAGTTTTTCCTTACACCTGTCTTGAACGGACTGACTTTGGGAATAAACCTCTGAACTAAAAAGACCTTGAGCCCCTCCAAAGAAGGACAGTGAAGCTGGAGTAGGGGGTGGAGCAGAAGTTTTATGAGGAACTGCTGAGGGAACTGGAGATATTTAACCTGGAGAAAAGGAGACACCTCATCACCTTGTCTCTTCTCACAAGTCACAAGTGACAGGATAAGAGGAAATGGTGGCTTCAAGTTGTGCCAGGGAAGGTTCAGATTAGATATTAGGAAGAATTACTTAATTGAAAGGGTTGTCAAGCTCTGGAACAGGCTTGACAGGGAAGCCGTTGAGTCACCATCCCTGGAGGTATTTGAAATACATGTAGGTGTTGCACATGGGACATGGTTTAGTGGTGGACTTGACACTGTTAGGTTAATGGTTTGACTTAAGCTTAAAAGTCTTTTCCAACCTAACCAATTCTATGATTGTTTGCCAGGTTGAGCTTTGAGTCTGGAAGAGTTTGGCAGCTCAAACCGTGTGCCAGAAGTAACTTGGAAATAGCATTCATATTCTGAAGTGATTAGGCTCAGTGTTTTGTGCAGCCAATTAAGTAACTGTCGTTACTAGGTGGATTTGGGATTTCTGCACAGGACAGAACTGGGTGAGTCGGTGGAAGGGCACTGTGATCTCCAATAAATATATGCCACGATGGGCAGAATTTATGAATGCCAGTACCTTGATACTAGTGTTCTGTTTCCCTTTATCTCTGTCCAACCAGGGCAGTCACAGCAGATCAGTGTCAAAGAGATATTTGAACAGGGCAGCAGACAGTACATGTGGTGCTATGTGTGGAACTGTGGATATGCAAGTTCTCTAGCCAGCTGCCCCCAAAAGGCATCTTAAAAGCATGATTTCTGCCTGAGCCTCACTCAGTGGAGAGAAGGGCAGATGAATGATTAATTTATACTTTCCTCATATCAGATGCTTATGTTCATGAAATATGAAAGTGGTTATTTCTGAGTTTTTAGACTTCTGTTGAGTATATTTGAATTGGCTGTTGGATTCAGAAGTTACTGGAGAAGGCAGAAGTAGAATAACTTACTCCATACTTGCTTAGGAAAGCAGGCTTAGTATAGCAATTTTTAGATTATGGTCTGTGCATCGTTGGCAGCTGTTAGAAACAGATCTGCAAAGGAGGCTCCTGCAGTATCTCCCTGAGACTGGGCTGGTAATCATGTTCTTGAAATTGCCCATTTCTTCTTGAAATTGCCCATTTCCAGTGCTGCCTTCTGACAGGAGGAGCAGCATGCTTTGTTTACGTGCCTTTAGTTGTTAGTGCTGGCTGGTTTTCTTGTAGCCCTCCTTAAGGTGATTATTTCACTTACTATGCCGAAGGCCCTTAGAATTTTTAGAGGTAGGTCAGGATCTTCTGTATCTTCACAAGAATATTAAGATCTTCATCTTGACTTAAGTTGCTGTGTGAAAATTGGGAACTGGAGGGAGAAGATGGAGGTGAGGATTTAAGTATCCATGAAATCATATCAGAGTTTGGATACGAGTGTTATGTGATTCCCTGTACTTTGATCTTCTGTGTGAAGACATAGTGAAGAATAAATTGCTGAAATAAGAGCTGAGTCTCAGGCTATGAAATTTGGAAAGATCACAGCTTTGAGCTCTGCTGTGTAGGAGGGAGGACCCTTAGAAATGACTGGAACATACACATATTGATGTATTATGTGTATGTATATACTAGAGTTAAAAGATATATGTTATATATATGTATATATGTTTAATGTTCTCTTCACCTGCTTTTTTCCAAACCATATTTTCACGGCATGAGATGCCTTCCATTTGCATTCATCCTCATGGTGGTTTGTATAATGTGACATTTCAGAGACCTGGCAAACAGGAAGCCACATCCCTTATCTCTTGGCATGGAAACTGCTAAAACTAGAACTGGCAGCTGCAGGTAGTTCATTGAGCATCAGCATTTTTTTCCTGTCTCTTAAAAGGATAACTGGTCCTTTACCAACAAAGTGTGGTTACTTTTTTTTGAGTTAGTGCTGCAAGATATGGGAAGGTGATTTTTTGGTTTTTTTTTTTGACAACTAGTGTTAGCAGAGACTTCTGAGCACATAAGAAGATTGTAGGGGTAATTATGGGGGTGCCTGGACCTTGAGGGTCTCAAGGAAGCTTTTTATAAGCTGAATGGGTGCTTTAGTGACATAACCGCCTGTGAAGATGATGGTACTCTGGCTTTGTAAATGCTTGTGATAATATGGCTGGGTTTCTATATGTTTTTTGTTTCTTTACTAAGCAGGTTGTGGTTTGACTGAAATGTGTACTAGACCTGGCTGTTTATCTTTGAATGAAGTTTTCTTGGATGGAAATTTTACTGCTTGCATCTCGCAGCTGTGGGTTAAATGATTTAATGATCTGATGGGCCAGAATGGAAAATAGTGCTGGAAATAATCTCAGATGTTACTGTTGAATCTGTAAAGCTTACGTGGCCATATGCTTTTAGCTTTTTCCAAATCCTAATTAATAAAAGAATGAATATATGTATGTGTGTGAATGAATAAAATCTAGGATCATCTCAAGCTGAAATGGTGCCAGGTAGTTAACTTTGCAAGGAGGGAGAATAAGAAGCTAGAGAAAAAAATCTTCTGGGTCTAGTTTCAGTAGTTCAGAATAAATTTAATTTATTATATTATGACTGAGACAAAACTCCTACCAGCACTTAGTGTAACTTTCATGAAGCTGGTTTTCATGGAGCAGGTATTGCCAAGGCCTGGAGTCTGGATCTCTGTTGGGGCCCTGTACATGGTGCCACAAACCAGCAAGTAACAGGAAAATATCTTTCACCTGCTATACCTTGAAGCGTCACCAAGGGTTCCCATTTTAACTGTTCTGCCTGTTGGGGGCCAGTGTATTATACTAGAGGAGGCAAACCACACTTCTTTGGTCCTAGGATGGCAGTGTTAGAACAGCTCTATCTCTGAGGGCAAGAAGTGTATAGATTTTCTTCTGGTTTTACTTCCACAGAAGGAGCAGCCTCTCTTGCCTTCCCAGCTGAGGCTGAAATAACCACTACTGCTGCAGGTGCCAGAGGCTTGACCCTACAGCACAGACGTGTAACTATCCATGTCCATTTTTCATCTGAGTTTTTCAGGTGGAAGCATCATATAATAAAAGTTTGGGAGGGGGGAAGACTTTCAGTGCAGTGTGCAGTGTACGCTTGGAATTTCATCTCACACCATTTTTGTCAGCAGTGATAGGAATTTGAAGCATTCCACAGCAGCAGGAACTGTCCTACTGTGCTCTTAATCTCAGTTAGCAGGGCAGCACTAGTTGTTTAAATGGATGTAGTTTTGGAGGCCCAAGCAGGTCTTGGGAGTGCAGCTGAGGATAACCACAGCCTATGCTGCTGAAGAAACTTCTTTGGTAGCTATAGGAGTCCAAAGCAGCTCAAAATACATTTTTCATTACTTTGGTTTCATCCTTGCTGTAGGTATTGTGGGAAGCAGCAGGGGAGGGAAGGAGAGGTGAAATGAAGTAAAGGGTGGTATGTTTGTGATGGGGATGACTTTTTTGACTTTACAATTGTATGGAGGTTTGTACTGAATGCTTTTCAAGTGTTTGTGGTTATACCTAAGAAACTGATTATAATTTTTTTCTCCTTTCTCATGGTTGTTAGAAGATGTGGAAACAAATTTTGGGGAGCTGAACATCAGCTGTGATTTGCTTACAGGTGGAAATGCTACTTGGTTTATTTGAGTCTTTCATAACATTTGACTTTCTATTCCCGTTGTAATCAAGGGAACAGTATGGCCTTTGAAGGGGAATAGGCAATGCTGGAAGGCAAGAAAGAGAATTTGGAGGCTTGCCTCACTTGAGAAAGGTCCCTGACAGCACAGCTAGACAAGTTGTGCTTCTATAATGAGTTTCTGTGGTTGTTCAGAAATGCTGTAAATAACACATTTACCACAAAGGATGCACAACTGGTGACTAAGTCCTACACATACTGCTTTCAAACACTGGTCCCTTTCACTGCCAAATCCTCAGTGGTGTGAAGTTGTTTGTGTATGCTTTTATCCAGCTGAATACGGAACATATTGTTCTGTTGCTCTTATAGTTCTATGCACTTTGTTTACTACCCACAGGCAACTAATTGCAAGTTAGGATTAGGGAATTCCCTATAATCACTCATTAAAATCCCCACTCAGCGTACCTTTAAGTGTGTTAGTTTACGTTTTCCTTGGCAACCTCATGTTTATGGTGAATATATTTATATTTTTGTATCTATATCTATATATAAGATAATAGTTTTGGTTTCACGTATCCTGGAGAGGTTCTTTTCTCAAGTAGCAGGGAAGTTTGGGTGTTTATAAGCACAGCCTATTGGTTTATTTTATTTTGAACAGTTTGCTGTATATGAGAGACTGGACAGAATGTTTAGCCGTGCAACTTTAAAATGTGACATTGATTTCTGTCTACAGTGCATCTGAACAGCCTGGATCAGAGGAAATAAGTCTGAAAGAAGTCTCAAAGCAAGAATCAGCTGGAATTATAATTCTTGATGTGGTTGTTTTAACTGTTCTTAAAGAGCTGTAGCAATGGAGGCTCCTGGACCATCTGGAGCAATCCTTTCCAATACAGACTGACCTTTGGAAAACATCCTCATAGCTATTAGTAAATTGCTGAGCTGTCCAGTATAGATGTGGAAAAGAGATTATTCCTCCTTTCTATAATTGTACATAAGCTTGAACACAATTGGCATGTTTTATTTTGCACCTTCTCTTTAGACTCTAATAATTTTTCTTTTAGGATGACTAATTCCAACTTTATCCCAGTTGTTTCCTCATTGGAGTGCCTCTGTCCCTCCACTCTTGTACTTTTCTTTGGATTCTTTATAATTAGACCATAATTTTCCTTAGGTGCAGCATCTAAAACTAGACAAAGTCACACAAAAAGCTCATTTAATTCATTTTCTAGTATCATAGCATGAGACTACCCACTTGGATTAGTATCCCTTCCTGAAAAATCTTGTGCAGTCAGTTGGATGAGAGACACTGTTTCCTAAAGCACTCAAGGGGCTTTGCTTAGGACTGCTAAGCTGAGTTGTACCACTGTGGTGGGTGCCATGTAATGTTGGCTCTGCAGGAGAAAATCAGCACAGAAAAGAAAATTTCTACTCCAAATTTTGAATAAGGCTCAGATCATTGCAAATGGAAATGTTTAAATATCATGCATGTGAAAGCAAAGCTCGAACTATCATACTTGCAGTGCTTTTTTTCTTTTCATTTTAATTAACAGATTCTGTCTGTACCACATCCTTTCCTGGGTGAGTCCAATATTAGTTAATGAACTGAACTCGCTGAGTAGTTGAAATTCTGTGTGCAAACTTCCCCAAGTTAGGATAACAGCACTTGACAGATGTGTGAAGCCTGTGTAAGGTTAAAAGCAAAGGATAACCAAGTTCCTGTATTCCAAAGTCTTTTCTTTAGACCATTTTGAGCCCCATCTGGTCCAATTAATATAGAAACTTCCCTGTGTTTTCAGAATAATTTATTCTAATTACACTTTGAGGAGAAAACCCTCACTGAAGTGTTTTTTTTCTGTCCAGGGAGTGGAGGAATTATGTCTTAAGTCTATGGTAACTATACTTGTGCCAGTCTCTATATTAGGTCAGTTCATAGCAACAGAGTATTCATGGGATAGTGGGAATACCAAAGAGGTAATTAGGCTAAATGTACACTCCCAAGTGACTGTTGTGGGGGGAATTGAAAGCACAGGGAATGAAATAGAGTCAATTGTAGCTCATAACTTGTGTAAGACTGACCTGCTTTCCTTCAGCATAAATAAAAGTTTTATGCTAGTTTGACTATACAGGCCAAAGTAGTACAGAGTGTGTGTGCTGTGATCCATAAACACTGGCATTTTTTGAACATGGACACATAGGCATTGTGACTTGTGAAAAGCCAAGCTTTGGAAAGGGGAAAAAATAGCCATATACATGGTACAGCCTCTTAAATAATTGAAATCAACTTCATACAGGAGACTTTATTGGTTGTGGCTGGTCTTTTCCATACGAAAGTATTTCCTCATGAGATAATTTTATTTATTTAACTGTATTTGAAATACTTGCTTCAAAAATTTTCATTTGGGCTGTCTCAGCACTTTTGGTGGTTGCTAAGGTGTGGGGATATAGTTATTATGTGTAATGTTATTTCTTGGGATTAAGTTATTAGAAACAAATGCATCAACAGTCAACAAGGATCTTCAATTTAGCCCTTCCACCTAAGAAAGGGAAAGGATCCCAATGTACAGGAGCTGGGGTTGGCTCTTAAGAGAATGTTTAAGGTCCTTTAAGGTAGGTATGGATTTTCCAGCTTTCTAACGGATATATGAAAGAGCATTTATGTACATTGTAAATACTCCATCACAAACAACTGATAACTTACTAGAGAACATTAGTTTATTTTCCCCTTTCTTTTGAACCTGTTTCAGGTTCAAATAGGACTCTTCTGGACAGTAAATTTCATAGGACTGATAAACTGTGGAAATAATCAGATTAGTGTTATTTCTTTATCCGGTGAGACTGTGTATTTTAACATTATCTTGGATAAAAGTGGAAGTGGTTAATAATATGTTCAGTCATTCTCATTTCATTTTGGTTTGGAGACATTGTGTTAATAAGCAAATTTTTTTGAAAAATCAACAAAAGAAGCCTGCAATTATTTTAAATTGTACTAAGCATGCAGTAAAGCAGAATAGCTCTGTTTGTGATCAGGAAAAGGATTTGTTCTTTATCTTGGAAAATAATACCTATTTGCAAATTACAAAATGTGCATCAGTTTTGTCTTGAAACTCAGGTCATTATACCCCATAAAACTGAACTTTTGCTTTCCCACAGTTCTGTCTCATTACAGATGTAACTGAATTTACTTCCTTCCTCTGGGAAAATTTTGGAAAGGGGAGGGAAATGCTTTAAATGTACCTTGTGGAGAACACTGGCAGCCCCAGTTTCAGTGCAGTGGTATTTTTTAAGTAGAAAGGCTGTAGCTATTTGTGACATCAACCCCCAACTTCTAAATTCAGTTTAGAATCCATTGGGTAGCTGTTTCAGCTTCTAAACATAGTGTGGTGTCCTGAGGTGTGCCACATATGACAGGAACCTGGTACTTCACAGGTTCAATGTGACAATATTTTTTAAGTAGATAGATTAAATTAGGTTGACCACATCATAAATAGAAAAAACCCACACTTCTAAGTTTCTTCAGAATCTAAGGTGTATGTATTTTGGCTTCTAAAAACATTGTGTTCTGTCCTGAGGGATCCCACATAATGAAGGAACTCATCACACTTCACTAGTTTAAACTTCGTGATTGTCCTAAAATGTAGATCAGATTGTGTCCCAACAAATACCAAGGTCTGAATTCAAGAGAAGCCTGTATTCTTCTCATGACACCCATGTTAACTGTTCTGGATATTATTCTTTTTACTTGTCTTTATCTTGGAGACTGTGCAGCCGGAATGCATCTCAGCCCTGTTTCCCAGTTGCTTTCTCCAGTGTGCATAGGAATGAGGGTGGTTTTAACTAGATGTGAGATTCACCTGAGTAGCTTCTAAAGCTGGCCCAGTTTTTTTCAGTAGAGACTTGAACAGTGCCACGTGTGGTACATGGAGTGGTGCCTGTGGACCTGTGCTTGATTAATATGTGCTGCAATTTACAAACCCTCATTGTCTCTCATGTCTGTAGCTTTACTGAGCAGTAATGGAGGGAGTCTGGAACCTTATGCAGTCTTGCACAGTAGAGAAGTGGAGGGATGAGATGACCCAGGGAGCTAAAAGACCAGGAAAGGTCCTGTTAGGGACTTAAAAGGATCATTTCTTCAATGTCATCATTTGTATTGGTAACAATTCCCAGGCAAGCTAACATGGTGATGTACTAAAGAATCTTGAGTCGCTGTCGTCAGCCAAGGTGACAAGTGTGCAGTGATTATTACTGAATGTGTCAGTCTGGCTGACACTTTTTTCCCTGCTTATTGCTTTAAGGTAAATATGTTCTCATGCATGCCTGTAACAAATGTCAGTTACAACACAAACATCTTCTCCAAGCTATGCTGTGGCTTCTTGGTTTTTTTCATACGCAGTTGTTCTGAAATGTGTTTCAGTTGCTCTGCTGGTAGTCTTGACTGAGAAAAGCACATGAATGGATCTGTTTCCGAAGATTGTTTCTCACTTGGCTGTGTGTTAAGTTTTGGTAAGAGGAGATTCCTTGCCTGCCCTTTTTATTGTTGTTTTTGTGGTGTACTTCCCAATATACGAATTAGAAAGTTTTACTTTGTGATGTTCCTGAAGAGATACTGTTTCTGTAAAACGTGCTGTGAGCAGATTGCCCCATAAAGTAGGACTATGACATGCCTTCCACTCCCATCTACTTCTCTTGACAGCTGTTTTGTTACCTTCCTGGTTCTTCTTTACATATTCTAGTAAGAAATATGTAATCTATGCTTAGATTCTCTTTTTGGATTATCTATATATTCATTCTTTCCTCCAGCAAATCCTTTTATGGTTTATTTCTGCTACTCTTAGTTACATAATGTTTACTCTTTTTTTTTTCTGTTGTTAACTGAGGCTATGAAATTTCTAGGGCCATGGAAAAAATGTAGTTCTTATTAGAGGATAGTCTTACTGCCATGACTTGGAGACTTCAGTATCCATCCAAACTTCTTTATGCTAAGTTTCGGGTGCCATACAACTCTAAAGCAAATAAGAGTACTGGGAAGTAGAAGACTTACACCTTAGAATCCTGGGTATCTCAGTAGGTATGTCTGATAACTGGTGGTGTCACAGCTTCACCAACTTCTGTACTGGGAAAAGTGGGTCTAACCTGGCTGGAGCTGGCAGAGCTGAACTCATTTGTGTTGGTCGTGAAGTTGGTCCCAGGTCTGGAAGCTTAGGCAGCAGTAGCTCAGGATAACCTGTTTCCAGCAGAGCGCTCTGAGAGCGCTGATTAGGGCTGTTGGATTGCATTAAGGACATGGAAGAAAGGCTTTGGGCAACTTTCATTTCTTTTCAGACGCGAGCTACTGCAGTTTCTTTACTTGTCATCTTTTGAGTATGTTGCTAAGGAGAAAAGAACAAAAAGATGAAAATGAGTTGCTAAATCTTGAGATACTTGCAGAGGAAAGCATACTACTTGATACCGTAATTATTCTTAAAGCCAGTGCAGTTCCAGAATCTCTAATAAGGATATCTGCATTGAATTTGTCTGTGTTGTACATGGAGGCCTAAGCTTGGCAGCCTATAGAAAAGGTAATTTTCATTTGTTTGTGTTGTTTAAGTTTTTGTATGGGTCTTAGTGCTTGAAATAATAGTTCTGTTGCCTTCTTTCTTCTTTTCTAGTAATTTTGCCAGGAAATTGTCTTCTGGAAGTTCTGTGGGTATGAATTATGAAAGAAGTTTGATCTTTGGTGTTATGCAGTTGCTCTATTTATTACAGTTTTGTTTTTTTTTTTTTTTTAAATTTCTCTTTTTCTAGGTGAGGTCAAGGTCAATAACAATTGCACATTGTAAAGAAAAAGCTTAGGTAACCTCTGCTTAAATGTACTTAAATGTACATGAGTACTTCTTGAATTTCTGTTCCATCTCTTTGAATGTCCCTTTTCTTTCCATGTTTTCCGCACTCTTTTGGTGAAAAGCTTATTTTCAGCCTCAAAGGCTGGGGTAGCTGGGACTGTTCTGCTCTCTTTCCCAGCTTTTCTTTGAAATCTCCTTTTCCTGTGAAAATGCGTTGACAGATTCTCTTTCATGTGCCTTGATTTGCCAAGTGATACATGCTGCGAGTACCACTAAATGCCTTCGTATCCGACTGTGCAGGAGATTTTTGGTATTATTTGCTTATTCATATACAACTGTTTGAAAAATTAAGCATGTACAGGCATATTGTTGCGATCTGGCCCTGGAGCAATGAAGTTGTTGTTCTGAGTTCAATACAGAGTGATGGTACCCTGCCAGCTGAAAATCTCATCTTCAGATTTTTCATCATGCTTTTGTGTCTGTAGCGGAAGCCTTGTGAATTAGCCTCTCATAGGAGCTGCTTTTAGGTGCTGCAGGTTGGGACTTCCATTTATTCCTTGAAGTAACAGGATTTTGGAGCAGCAAGCCTGCTGACCTGAGCAACTTAAAGCTCTCAGACAAGGGTATTTTTCCTCTCTTGGTAGCACAGCACAGTTTAGGATATGTGTCAATGAAGAGAGTCCCCTGGTTAACTGGGTTTCTAGGATACAGTGTATGTTCTGTTTTAATTAGAGAGTTACTCTTGTCTTCAGGCTCTCTCTCACTTGTAGAGATTTTATAGTGATAATGCAGTGTAAGAAGTAAAATAATTTTGCTTTAAGGATGTATTTTTTGCCTGTGTGCAAAATGCCGCTCACTGATCTGTCATCTGCACTAAAAAAGAGGCTAATAGAAATTTAATTGGCCTTTTCAAAAGGTTCCAGGATCTGCATTTTGGTGGACACTGCAGTGTTGAGTATAAACGTAAAGCTTTTCACTAGTCATGCAGTTGGATGAAAACTGACACCGGCTGCTTAGAGAGTAAAAATCAAGTAGCTGTGCAGAGAGCAATTAAAAAGGAAAAAAAAAAAAAAGGAAGTGGGGGGAAGGAAAGCTTTCCCATTTTAAAAATGTGACCTGGTTATCCCGTTGAGCAAATATGACGAGAGTTTTTCTTAGAATTAACATTTGTAAAGTCAATTCAAGTTTGTGTGTACTTTATCTCTAACATATGGCTTCCCACACAATGATGTCATGTACAACTAAGTGCCAAAAAAAGCATGAACGCTCCCAGCAAAAGCTACACTTTGAACTAGGATTTGATTTGCTGTTTCTGTGCCTGTGTGTGCGTGGCCAGACAGCCGGTGGTGTTCGACCACTGAGCTCTGCACGAAGCCACTGCTTTCCTCAGCTGTGGGTGATGGTCTGCAGGAAGGCACAGTGGCCATGGAAGGCTTCTGTGTCATAAGCATCTACTTTTCTCCCCTCTTAGATGTTGGAAAGGGAGTGAGTTGGCACGGCTAATTTGCATCAGAGGTGTTCTAGAGAGGGACTGTCAGCTCGAGGCATCTTGGTGCTGTAAGAGCTTCATGCAGTTCCACAGGAGAGGATTTCTGTATCCTTGGGGTTTGCAGGTGTTGTGTAGGCATAACAAACTGTTCTGTGCATGGGCTTTGTTCCCAGCCCACTTCTTAGCTGAGTCATGGTTTTCCAAAGGTTGTAATAATGTTTGGGAGGATCTCACTTTGTGCTTGTGTTTATGGGGTGGATAGTGGGGTGGCTCACTCTGACCCCCTCTGTATGTTCTCCTGCCCTTAGTGCCCAATCTGGTGGTCTGCTTGTTACCTTTTGTTACAGAAAGCTTTCCTTGGGTTGCATGGTTTTTGATGTCTTTCATGCAAAACAGAATGTGTTACAGTGGTATGAAATAAAGAGAATCTGTGGGTTCTTTTTCTTTTAGTCTACCATTTACTGTAAATTACTACAGGGTCCTGTTTCAGCAGTGGGTGTGTTAGGAAGATTCTTGGATCAGAGCATAGATCACAAGTTTTCTCCTGAGTTTTTCCATCAGCCATGGAGTGGAAGTTGGAATCTCAGACTGCCTGCAGGTCTTTAACTTGATGGTTACCAGCAAATGTCCTAAAGCAAGTTTTGAGAGTGGCTTTAATGTTGGAGAAGGAAGAAAATGTCGGTGCCAGTGCCTGGTATTACAGGTTCATTGCTATTGGTTGCCAAACGCAAGAGTTCATGAAGATTTTGTATTGTACTGTTTGACTGGAGTATGAAGCGTAGTTAGGCTGCGTTCTACTAAAACTCTTTCCTTACAAAGCCTTCGTAACTGCTGGCCTGCAGGCACAGGTTTGTCTCTGCCCCTTTGTGCTTTGGTTTTCTCCTCCTACAGAGATGGAAGCTTGTGCTTATTTGCTGTGCAGCAGGAGGAGGTTCTTGTCTACTTGCACCTGGGCAGCAGCTGACCCACAGCTGTGCATTGGGGTGAAAAATGACTTTAAGATGTTCCTCTTCTTTTCTGGCTACGTATTCAAACCTGAAGTATGTGGAGGCGAGCATGTGTGTACCTCGGCACTTACTTGGCCGGTTGCTTCCCAGTAACACTTACTTTCCTCATAGTACAGATTTTTCTGTCATGAAATTTTTTCATTAACTGCAGTGAGAAAGAGGGCTGAGACAGCATAATTTTTCAATTTCATTACTTTCTCTTTCTTTTAGCTTTTCAGGTGGTATAAGCAGCTTAATTAGTTAAAATTCATATGTGCATCTGGTAGATGATGAGAGATTGTTTTACAATAAGAAAATCAACATCTTTGGGAAAGAACTGTGGAGACTTTGTATGGTATTTTTGTCCCTTGCTGCCCTGAGGGTGCACTGGGCAGGGGTGCAGCATATGCTCCAGGGAACAGAACCTTCCAAAATCTGCAGGGAGCCCCGCAGAGGAGCTGTGAACTGGAGCTTGGGAAGGGAGGGACAGTTCAGGCTCCCATCCCCTCCTCTCCCTGGCTTTTGTGTGCCAGGGGTAATTATTGTCACTGTTCAATCCATGCTTAATGCCTCCCAGAGAAGAAAGCAGACAGCTTTTCATCTGCACATGCTTCTGTGACTGGTATTTTCCGACAAGCCAGACACCTAAGAAATTTAGTTAGAAGCTTACACGAGGGAACTATATAAATTTTTTGCAATGACCTAATGCATACAAGCTCTTTTGGTGGAAGCTGAACTAAATGCTGTTAAATAAATTAGGAAGTTATTAAGTGTTAAGCTGTAGGAGGAAGAGTTAGGATTTTTTTCAGATACATTTGCTTCTGTCGTTCTTTCTACCCTTGGGTGGTCTTGAGTCTTACACTGAATTCAATTTCCTACTTCCCATTGAAGAAAAACTTAAAATGTATGTTATCAAAAGCTTCCCTTAAATGGGATATGCTGCTCCATCCCATAATCAGGGAGATGTTTCAAGTGGTGAATATTCCTAGTGAGCTCATAGCTTCAATTTTAATGATTTGGCAGCTGCTGTTATGTAGTTAGTCAGGAATTTTGCCACAATATTTGGAATGTATGTAGTATTGATTACCTTTATACCTAAAATGCACCTGTTTGAAACAACGGGCAGCAATAAAAGAGCAATTTTTCTCCTTGCCTAAAAAACAGCTACTAAAATTTAATTTTGTTGGTCATTGTGTTAGTACACAGAAGGTTTTTTTTTTAAGTGATACATATTTTGAACTGTTTTGCTGCTAGTCTGCTGGCATTTTCTGTTGTTTGCAAGCTGTATCAGTCATAACTTAGTTTCTCAAAAATAATAGAACAAAAATTACGGGTTCTATTGTTAAAGGTTTAATTTTTATTACAAGTAAAGATTTCCTGTGTTTGTTGTCGTGCCTGTACCTATGATTTAACATCTTGATAATATAGAAAATTACTGATTTTTTAGTACATACTGGAAATTGTGGTAGTGTACAATTGCCATATCTTAATAGCAGAGTGCAGAGAAGTGATGCAACTTTTTAAGTCACATGAGACATCAGTGACAGAGGTGAGATTACATCTGGATCCTACATTTAAAAAATACATGGAAGTATATTCATTATAAATGAAGACTATAGAAAAGCATATTAGTATACATGTATATTATTACAAATATATATTTAAAACATCCTTTTCTTTTTTACAGGTTATAGAACACACATTACTTTTTAACACTGCAGCTACAGGAAGGATGCAATCTGCATCCCTCTAATTGCTTTCTGGAAAAATGACTACTGTAGATCCTGGTTTATGAACTTGAGCAGTTTTCTGGCACACAGACGTGGTATATTTTTGTCACCAAAGAAGTCTGTGGACTGCAGCAGTCCTTTGCTGTAGTCATGAGAAAGTTCTGTCCTTCCCAAATTCACACGTGTCTGCAGCAGCCTTAGCAGGGCATGGCTGTGCTTCTGTCAGTACGGATTTGGCAGTTTCAGGGGTCGCTCTGTTCAGTGACAGGTTTCATTACTTGTGAATTGCTTGTGACTCCTACTAGTTTTGGGAGGCAGCAGGAGCAGCAGAGAGCTTGCCATGCCAAGGCCACCAGCAGATTTCCTATGTTATTGCTCCTCCCATGTCCCAATGTCATTGTCTGAGCTGTGGCATTGTACTGGTGCCATCTGTGACTCCTGTGGCCCCTGCCACTAGTGCTCACCTTTCCTCGCCTTTGCTTTCGCTTGGGATCACAGCTTTGCTCTCTAAGCTATCTATTCTTTTCCATAATGTTATCAGTCTGGCAGAGTTTGGCTTGTCTGATGTGAGCCCGTCACAGTTGCCTCTGAAAGGAATAGGGGAACTGTCACCCGACAGTAACAGCTGTGCAAACAAACAAGTCAGCGTTGATATTCATCAATAGCTTTGTGCAGTCGTGGCATTGAGATGCACCAGAACATGTGCAATCTGTCTGCTTCCTTTGTCCCACGGTACAGCCAGATCGGCCACTCTGTACTGATGAGGCCGATTGTCATGCCGTGGTGTGCCTTCTCCTCCTTCCTTTTTTTCCTTTGCTTTTCCTGCCTCTTTGTGGGCTGTCTGGCTGCTCCCAAACACATCTGCCACGCGTCCCATCTGCTCTCCCTGAGAGGCACGCTCAGTCCTGACAAGCGCTATTCAAGTGGTGCACTGTTCTGTGGAGTTGACAGAAAACACTAATTTGTATTATTAATGGCGTATCACTAATGCTCCCTGCTTCTAAAACACTAAGCAAAGTAAATAGGGTGGAACGTTAACTTGTGAACTTGCTGGTGGATTTTGAAAAAATCCTACGTGAGTAGGTGAATTTTTCCCATTCCACTTACTGTAGGTAACAGTGCTCTTACCTTGTCTTAGAGCTCGTAACTTTTTCAAGACTCCGTGTGTTTTCCTTCAAAAAAATGAAACATTTATTTCAGAAGTTGTGTTCTTTCCTTCCTGGCATCAGTGGCAAGATTCTTTACATTAAGAGGCAAGGCACGTGTGTGTGATGAAATTATTATTTACTATTCCTTTGTCTTTCAAAGAAAAAATATTATCAGACCATCCAAAAAAATTTTTAAAAACCATATTCTAAAGTCAGAAAGAATTTCAGGGCTTGCCTGTTCTGAATATCTGTTGGACAGCTTAGGGTTATGCACTTAACTCTGAAGAACATATTTTCTGTGACACACACTTACTTCCAGCAGGATCGTGCCATGTGCCAGCTCCCCTGTCAGGTTGGACAAAACTAAAGTGGCTCTCTGCAGTTGAAGGAAGAAGATGGTACGCAGCACAGGCATAGATAGGCAGTAGAGTTGTTTTTGTGGAATCACCTCTAGCTTTGAGTCGAAGATTTGTGGAGATACCTGATCAAAACTGCAATTACTAATTAGTATTAGTATTCAGCTCTGTCTGGTCACATTAACTGTCAGCTGTATGAGCTCCACGTTTACCATGCTCATTATGTCGTCAGTGTCACAGCTGCCTTGTGTACTGCTGCAGAGATTTACAACATGAAGCTGTGGTGAACATGGAGTAACCTTCTCTGTTACCATGTTTGTCTGCAATGTGGAATTCACTGTAAGCAAGGGTTAGGTGTCCAAAGTACCAAGTTGGGCATGATTTTACAGGGCTGCCTGAAAGGAAATGCACATGCATATAGGGAGAGAAGTGATTCATTTTTACAGTGTTTGTTTCATAGCCTTGTAAGTCTTCCTTTAGTAAGTCACTGCTTACTCAAAATGTCACAAAGAGAAAAGTAAAGGTTGGAAGCATAAGTCAAAGAAAAGAATGAGGCCAGGGAGCCTTCTAGCAATGAAAAAAAAAGTTGAGCAACTTTTGGTCAGCTAGCGGAGCTGTGTCAGGGTGCATTTTGGTTCTGTGCTTCTTGGAAGCTGCTTTGTCTGGTACTCATGTTAACTCCTTGTGAAAGCTGTTATTCCATGGTGGCTGCACTGTTCTGCGTTGTGTCGTGTTCAAGCATCTGACCTCTGTTGAAGAGGTTGAGGATGGACTTGTTTACTTGTCTTACAAAGCTTTTACAAGAGTGTTTTTCCTTGTCTTTTTTTTCTTCACCTGAGAGCATTGTAAGGCAGTATATTTTATCATCATACCCCAACTAAGCATCATAAGGCTGGTAATGCCTACAGTGAGTTTGAGAAGGAAAAAAATTGATTGGGACTACTTGAGAGAATAGAATCTGTTATGCTGCAAAACGTTGTGCATGGAATTTGCAATAAAAAGGATGTAATCACAGCACTCCCGTGGTCAGCTGTGATCAGTGGTGCAGTGGTAAGCATTAACTCCCCTAGTTGTGCTTTTCAGATCAGCACCTTCAAAATCTATCAAGTCAGTGTGTCAGCGCTTGAAAAGTTGTGTCAAGGAGTTTAACAAACAGACCAGGGAGAAAGGGATGAGTACAGCAGTTTATCACCTCTGGAAAGTGGAGTTAGACACTGAGAAACAAATTGGTGAGATATTCCTGCAGGACTTTCCATGGGTTACTGAGTCCAGTGCATCCTCTAAAGGGTTACAGATGTAGTTGCAATTGAGCTGTATATTGTATCATTTGTCCAGCACTTTGTACTGTGTATGCTTGTTTTTACTTTAAACTGGTCCCTGGTGGCTCAACTGGATGTGATTCCTGCCTCCCTAGCCTTGTTAATGTGTGTTGTGGGTGGCTTCCAGCAGCACTGCCTGGGCACTCCCATATGAAAATAGGGTGATCAGGTGTGACATAACTTAAAGATGAATGCTTTGTGTGTAGCCTTGAAAACTATTCTGCTGTAATTTTCTGTGATTTCCTTTAATAATTCAGCTCTGAATGCTATTAATCCAGTCTCAACATTTCAGAAAAGTAATCAGCCTTTTCTCTGCCAAACTCATCTGTGCTTGGGAAAGTTTATATACAGATCTTCTCTGTAACCCAAGAATACTTTTGTAAGAGAAGAGAGTATTTTGTTTGTTGAAATATGTGGTGAACTCCCAACTTTTTCTCCTTTGTGTTTGAATGTGGCCATTACTACTTGAACTCTGCAAACTAGAGGAGTGAAAGCTTTATTACAGGTGGCCTATAAAGAGAGCAGTCCTATAGGGCTGTGAATAAACATAGGAATTGTGTAATGAAGCAATTTGTCAGTGACTGCTAACAGGCCAGACTTGGGATGAATGGTGGACAATGTAAAAATAACATGTTACAAACATGTCACAACATGTTAGCAAATCATTCTTGTTGATACCAGGTCCACGTTTGCCTTATGAAAAAGGGAACCCCTCTTCATCTCTCGTGTCACTCATTTCTGATACGAGAGGGAGGGTCTGGTCCATGAAACAGAGTTGATCTTCTAGTGACCTTAGTATTAAGAAACAATAAAATCAGGGGAAATTAAGGGATACTAAAGGAAAGCAAAACACCTAAAATTATGTAGATTTACCCTTGCTGGTGTGTTTGCTTTCTGAGACTGTTAGTTTCCATGCAGTGTAGCCTTGCACAGGTAAGAGGGGAGCCACTTTCTGCTCTTCCACGGGGCTTACTGTAGTGCTGCTGTGGAGAGATGTGTCAGTGCATGAAGAGGAGCTTGTGTTGTCCTGCTCATTTCCAAGGAATGGAGTTTCACAAGAAATCTTACTATTTGTGCTGGCTTGCTTGTGGAGGATTTTTACTTACTGGGAGGCTATGTCTTCGCCCTTGAATTCTGGGCAGTTGTCTCCAGAATTATTCTCTGTGAGGTTTGCTCATAGCGATCTTGTGCTGATCTGTTGTGTTTTGGCTTTTGTTTTTCTCTCCCTCTTGATTTAGATGAGACATCCTTGGAACAGCAGAATTTTTCCTTTTTCTCAACGGTGCATGAAACCATATCAGGCAGCAGGACACAAACGGCCTTAGCAAGAAGTACTTTGGAGTCCCAAGAAAGTAATTTGCTTCAAACAGTTTTATCATCAGTTACCACTTCTTATGATGGGACTTTACTTAGCCAAGAAGAAACAGCCAGGATTTCAGAAGGGAGAAGTAGGCAATTGGTAGATGTCTCTGTTAGGAGCAATGAGGCATTCCTAAGTGATGATGAATTTATTAGCTCCTTTTCAAAGGCACAGTGGACTCCTCCTGTGAAGTCTTTTGCAGTTTTAACAGATCATCACTCAGTTAATACAGTAGAGCCATCAAGAGAAATGTTAGAAACTGTGTTGCTAACACCTTCATTATCTGTCCTTTCTTCACTGTATGATATCTCAGAAACAGCACAGCAGAAGACTCCATTGGGTGCTGTTCCTGAACGCAGCTACACTCTTATGGAACTAAAGCCTTTTGTACCAGATGGTGAAATGCTAACAGCAAGCAGAGACTTGCTCTTGTACCCTCCAAATACAGCCGCTCCTTTCACTTCCATTCCTTCTGACACGGGAGTTGTGGCACAGGAAAACATTAATGCAAGTTTAACAGCTCTGCCTTTTGGGGCTGCTTCAGAAGGATTGCCTCTTCATCTCAAGCTGCTGGGAGAAACCAGCCCTGGGGCCCCAGGTGCCACAGCACAACATGCAGACCTGTATGGTGATGTTTACACCCATGTGAGTAGCGGGGCAGCAGAATCTCTCAGTCAAAGGACTTATCCCACTCCAAGCATTCCCTGGACCATGCCAACTTCAGCAGCCAGTGCTGAGCCTGCTTTTTTTCCTATTAGTCTTCCACTTGTGTCTTTCCCTCTTGAGTCAGCTGCCATTTCCGTGAACTCTAATACAATTCTTAATGCCAGCCTGTTTACACATGAATTCTCCACTACAGCACCAAATTTGCCTGCTCGTTCAGAAATACCAAGTCAATCAGAGCTTGTCAGTGAGCTCAAGAGTCCAGTGCCTTTCACAAGATCATACAGTTACTGTCTGTATTGTGACTCAGTTTCACTTCTGCCAGAAGCAGGCTTTGCCCCAGAACATGACGTGGGCTCAGGCGATTATGTTGAAACTTTGTCCATCAAAGCCTCTGAAGTACAAGGCATAACTGCATTTACAACTATAATTACTGATGGGTATGAATTAGAGGAACCTACACCTGAGATTTTTGATACTTCTTTTCCATCAAGACCAGTTGTTTCACTTTCTTCAAGATTTGCAGAAATCCCTGACTCAAGCATGTTTTTATTAAGCACTACAGACACTAGAACACCTATAACAATATCTCCTTCCTACCCTCAGCTCCCTGGGGAAATGTCACCGAACATCTCTGTTTCGCAGACCCTCCCTGTTCTGGAAACAATTTCATTGACTCCAAGCACTCATGCAGAACTTCCTGGTGCCACCACTGTTCTGTTGGACTCTACCATCATCCCAAGTGAGCCAGTAGCGTCATTTGCAATCAGTCGGACAACCTTGCTGGAATTGCCAGAACTAATGCCATCAGAATCTGTGGTTTTGCTTGGCAAGACATCTACAAGGGATGAACTGTCTTTAAATATTTCAGATTTTCCATCCAATCTTTTATCAACACCATTTCTTATTGAATCTAGCTACTTGTCTTTATCACTGACCATGCTAAATTCTTACTCTGTCATGCAAAGTGATTTATCAACACACTTACCTCAGACCTTGTTGACTGGGACATCAGTGCTTTCTGAGGATGTTACCAGCTGGGACTTAGCTACCACTGTCAGCTCTGCCACTGACGCCGAGGTTTCTCAGTTACATCTTGGCCAAACATCATACTTTCATTCAAATGCATCGTCCCTTCCAGATGCACAGGTTCCTGAAATAATGCCATCATCAGATTTTCACTCAGAGTCATCTGTGTTTCTGGAAGCATCCTCGGTACTGCCAGTGGGCTCTGAAGTTGTGTTTACCTCAGCTGCCACAGGAGCTACCTCTCAGTTGGAGCCTTCACTCTCCACCTCTCACTCTGTGGTTCCTACCCTGGTGCTGCCCACTTCTGACACCCAGTCTATTACCAGCAGCATCTTGCTCAGTGAAACAAATCTGATCTCTTCGTTTAGTACCTTTCCGGCAACTCCTGTCTTAAATGTATCTTCATCTCTACTTTCAACTGCTCTGGGTTCTGATGAGGATATTGGTGCTACAGTTAACCCCACGCTGCTTTTAACATCTGGCAGCAGGGGCAGTGCCCCCACAGCCCTTCCTCCCACAGACCCTGACAACTTCACATCAGATGCTGACACCATCAGCGTAATGCCCTTTCCTACAGCATCTCTGTCTGTAACATCGTCGTTTGCTCCCACACAGTTTCCTCTGACTGCTAGCCCTCCCCCTGGGTATGAAGTTCCATCAGGAGGCAGTGTAACTGCTGGTGCTGATGCATCAGCTCCTTCCACCACTGTCACCAGTGCTACAGGCAGCCCAGGGACCTTCTCCTCCACCCCTCTGAGGACCACTACTCCGTCTGAAGTGGTGGTTGTAACCTCTGCTGTGACTACTACCAGGCAGCCGTATGTCTGCGACATCACTGTTCCCGACGCCTACTTAGTCACTGCAGGTAAGATATTCCCAACATTTTCATTTTGTTTTTCAGAAGCCACTGTAATATGACCCCCTAGCTAAATTGCAGATTTTGGATTAACTAAGTGAACCTTTCAAAGAAACATGGCGTAAATTTAGACAAAGAGCTGTAAAAGCATTGATTTATCATTTACTGTTAAAAATAATAGAGTTCACTTGAACAAAGTCCATTGTGAGAGCGAGTTACAAATACATTACATTGCACAGAGAATGAAATTGTCCTCGAAAACTGCTGATGCATACGTACAAGTGTGCCGAGTTAGAGGCTGCTTTATCATTTCACTGGTTGTAAATGAATGTTACTGTCATGGTGCTGTTCTGCCAAACTGTTCAATGTTTTGACTGAGTAAGTTTCTCCTTTCAGTTGTTGCTGCTGTTTATTAAAAATACACCTGCGTGGGAGGTAATGTTGTAGTATGTAAGAGGAGAATTGGTTTAAAAAATGTTTGGGTTTTGCAACCATGTTTATAATTTTACCTTACTAGCTTATGTTTGTATCTTACCTCCTCCCATACTTATTTTCGATTGGATTTGGTGTGTTTGTAACCAGAAAAAGTGACATTAGTGTGTTTCAAAATTAATTGTCTTAGCATCTGTGTTTGCTTTTGTGGTGTTTTCATGCCTCTGCCTAGCTTGTTAACAAAACAGTGCCAGCAAACTAATCCAGGGCAGCTGCAGAAGTGCTGCATTTTCATCATGAGCAATATTTTTTACTCTTAAGACTTAGTTGCAAGAAATAAAGCGGAATGAGCGTAATCTCATCCTCCAGATCTAGCTATGCTAATGATGAGGAAGACTTTTTTAAAACGTAATTTGAGTACTTTTGTAGGCAGGTTACTGATGGAAAGTAAATGCAGGATGACAGCACAACACTTTTCAGTTGTTTGCTTAACCCACAGTCACAGTGTCAAGTCTGACTGTAACAGACATGACATCCATTGGGATGTGGGGATTTTAAAGCTCTTTCTTACTCTGTGGATATCCCTTTCATTAATTAATGTCATGTTTGTTTACTTTTTATTTAAGAGAAAAGTAGATTCATATTTTCTGTGGCTTTCTTCTGACCTTATCTGCATTCCATGCATTGCCTACAAAACTTTTAACTGTGTTGTGACAGCAGACTCACAAGTCAGACGGAATATGCTGCTACTTTCCCACTTGAATGCCCCAGTGGCTCTTTAAAAGTTTCTTTTATCAGAATGCTAAAGACATTAGCTGTGAAAAAACAAAACGAGAAAATAAAATTACAGTTCCTTAAACTTTACAGACAGTCACTTTTTAGGATACAGTCACACCTTCACCCATGTTCTTGTTGTTCATCTTACCTGTTTGATGCAACTGATCTCACTACCTGCTTTTTCATGCACTGCACAATTGAAAATGCAGCTTTGAATCAAAACCTAAGAGATGAAGCTAAAATGTATTTTCTGACTGACATTAATTTCTAGTGCTGGCCCGAAGAGCTATTCTACGAAATGTCAGTGAATCCATCAGAGAAGTGCTCAGAGTTCAGTTCAGGAGATCAGTAGAGCTAGAGGTAAGTGATATGAAGTGTGTACAAGTACTTTGGTCAATGTAATACAGTAGGGGTTTAGTTCACAAGCTTCAACTGTAATTTAAACAGTCCATAGATACTTTATCAGAGAAAGCTTTATTTTAACTTAAATGTTAGTCATGTTTTGTTTTTTTTGGGGTTTTTTTGGTTTTTTTTTTTTTTTTTTTAATATGAACACGATTTCAAATTTTTTGCTTTTAGAATGCCATCATTTTCTAGGACAGACTTTTCTTGATTTTGCTAGAGGTGAGCAAGCCGTGTCCAGAATCTACTGCTCACTTCCTTTGCCTGGTGAATCGAAACTGAAGAACTTTTACCCTTCAAAATACCTGTTAAGCAGGTCTGTTTGTTCTGCTAGCTGATCACATACTTAGCACTTTAAACAAAATGAAACCACCTGCACAGCCTTGTGCTATTTTATAAGTGAGACCATCAACACTTGCAGGGGGGGTGGTGGAATCCCAAATGCCTGATTTGGCAGATGAAAAAGGGGGGAAAATATCAGGTGTACAATAGTAAGATGTTATTTCTAAGTCTTCAGATAGGTGTAACTCCTGTCCTTACTCCTCTCACAGGAATAGCTGTACCCTTGGGTTTTTCTGAAAGCTTTCTCTGCTTTGATATTCAAGGAATCATCTTTGAACAAGATTTCAATATTGTTTTCTAACTTCCAAGTGATTGTCTAGTTGAGATAAGGGTTAAATGCTCTATTCCCCACCTCTGTCTCAAACCCTCTGAGAGAAAGAGACATAGGGGTAGTTTGGGGGTACCTTTGCTGTATAATCAGATACTTCAGTGGTGAGGAAATACTTCAGTAGAATTATTGGTGTAGATGACGTTCAGCTGCACTTAAAGTTTTGCATGTCTGTATTCATCTAGTTGTCATAGCCCAGAACCAGATGATCTTTTGTGAGTCAGTGATCTCATTTTTGTTATGTAGTGAACTCAAGTTGCAGTTCACTGAACATAACTTGCGTTTCTCCATGCACAGAATTGCTTGGTGCCTTTAATTTTGGCATCTCCCATGATCACTGCACTCAATAATTAAACAACTCCTGTCTGATGTTTGAGGATGTACATCTCTACTACTCAGTTCAGATAGGAGTGTAATAAATTCATGCCAAACTTCAGCTATAGTGAGCTGCCTCTGTAAATTATGTGTAGTTTATGTCCTTTTAGCAACACCTGCTCATGAGCTACTTAAATTTTTTTTTTATGTAAGAGATTTTTCTTCTTGTTTGTAAATTATACCTTCGGTTTGTGCAAACTGGAATAGTCAAGAAGTCAGATGTTCGTAATGATAGAAACATACTTAATTTTCAGTGACCATACACAGCTCATTAATATGGAATTACTTTCTTACTATTAACAGCAGTAGGAGAAAATCTGTTACTTAATATTTGAAGGTTAATTGGAGTAAACATTTGCTATCTCGCTTTATATTTTTTCCCTTTAAATTCCTGCCTTTCATGCCTACTGTTGCCTGGTAAAGCTCTCAATAGGAGAAAGCTTCTAAGAAGCCCTAAGGCTTCTCAGAAGTAACTGTTTTTATAAATAATGCAGCTAGTCTAGCTTCATGCTTTGGAAGATCTTTTTTATCTAAAGGAAAGACATCTTTGCTGAATCAGTTTTACTTATTCTAGAATGCTGCTATCATATGGGTTTTGCACTAAAAATAATCACTAGCAAATATGTTTTCACCTCTAACTGTGGAATACTAACAAAACTGTTGTTTTAAGAAAGAGCTGTCTATAATAGCAGTATGTTGAGTGGTGATGTAATGGAATATTTTCACCAGAATTTCTCTATCTTGCTAAACTTAATCAAATAGACCTGACTTTTGGTAGTTGAAAGTACCCAGAAATCATGTGTGTGTTTGCAAGTTATGGTAAAGCAGTGCACTTCTCTAAGCTGCTTTTTAACTGTGTCTCTTATTACAGCTCACAGATGTTCTATCACTGTGATGTAATATACAGTAAATTAGGAGACAGTCCAGTTAAATTTAACTTTGTAGTAGTGTGTGTGCTTTAAAAATAAAATCCATGGTAGTGATGGCTATAACTGCTGTTCACTTTAAATAAGAAGCAAGTTCAGCAGTGAAAAGAGGATGAAAACATTTTTTGCCCTCAACTTTTTCAAAACTTTGGCCTCTGTTACTTTATTATTTCAAACACTGTGAGTTGCTGAAGTGGAAAAAAGAGGAGGCAGAATCCTGCCAAATGAAAAAAACTTCTGTCACTTTTTTCCTAGAAAAATCCTTACAGCAAAGTGAGAATAACCAAAAATTTCAAGTTGGTCTCAACATACTGCATCTGCAAAAGAATGAGACCCCATTGTCTGAGTAAGAGTAATTTTAGTCAACGTTCTGTAATGTAAAGCTTAAGACACTTGGGTAGGATCTGTTAGACAATGTTCTCTTGACTTGACTTGCACTGGGGTGTAAAGTAAAATAGTGTTGGCAGTGACTCACTGCCAGGACCCCTGGTGCCATTAAGTTCATGCCAACAGGAAAAGGGTTTTTGCCAGCCTCATTTGCGCTTGGAAATTTTATCATGCATTTTAGCATTTTTACCTTAGCCACTTCGTTGTTGTATTTAATGTGGTTTTGGTGGTGTGTCCTTAACCTACTGGTTCCCATAATCCCAAATCAGTGAACTCTGCCTCCAAAATGTGGAGTTCAGGTCATTGCCAGGTAAATGCTTCTTTCAAAGAGGGCCACCTTGTGGACTTGCACTGGCTTCATCGCTGCTTCACCACTGCTGAAGTTCTGGCTGGTACCGTACAGGTGAGAATTGAGTGAGAGTGAGAATTGTTGCCTCAGGATCCTAAAGTGCGTAGGAGCAGAAGCTTTGTTTTATTTTTAAGACCTGTGAGCCTTTGTAGTCCATCTTCAGGAAGCTGAACACCCTCTGCAGGCTCTTTACAGGATTCTTAATAAGGTGGTGGTGAGAAAATCGGTTGTTGATGCTTTCTGCCAGATGTTTACACAGCATTACAGTGGAGTGTAGGCATGGATTAGGTTGTGGCAAAGGTGCATCTGATCAAGTATTTTAACAGACAGTAATCAACAGCAAATGCTTAGGAAACATCATAAGGGACAAAGAAAGGGTACAGTCATGTTTTTCCTAAATACTCTTCTAGCCTCTAGTAAACTGAGGCTTTAAAAACTTTCTGTACTGGATGTGCTCTCTCTTGAGGGTAGCTTGAAATGAGATAGGTTGTGTCCTGGAAACAGTAGAGTTGGGTCAGTCACTGCAGTTTGGAGCAGGGATAGCTTAACTCAAGGTGTTATAAGAGTTCTCTGATTCTACTAAGGGTTTCTGCTTTTGCAGTGGAGATGGCTTCAAAACTGTACATGGAGTTTTGTGTTCTTCTCTGGCTTTCTGGCCCAAGGTGTTAAAATATTAGTACATTTTAATATAAGAAATCCATGCTTGTGTACTTCAACAGTGACACTCTAAAATGTGGTAGTTCAACCACATAATTGTTAACTTCTAGCTGTCCTGGGAGTAGAGGTGAAACTTCAAAGAGAGAGTTGGATGGATGGCTGGGTTTGTGAACCATTAGAGCTGTGCTGAGAGCAGCTACTCTCATTCCTGAATCATCATTCCAGAGTCATAAGCTGCGCTCATCTATCCTAGATAACTTTGTAGACTTCTCTGTGAATTAGCTTGTAGACAGCATCATGCTGTTATGGGTCTGTTATTTCTGTCATATGGATTAGGCTGAAGAGAGCTAATTCTAGACAATTTCTGCAATATCTCAAGTGGAAATAGCTATTGTTTTGACTTGTAGTGGTTCTAATCTTCCTACCTCAAAATTACTGTTAAAAGTGGATTTTTATTTTGAATGTCCATTCTGGAGTTGCTGTTGCTTTTTTGATGCAGTGAAGCACAGAAGGGAACCAGTGTTAGCTGTTAAGCTGAAAAAGTTAATTCCAGAGTGGGTTGCTTTCCTGGTTGTCTGTGGTGCAGCACAACGAGTCAGAGTTGGAGGCAGCTGAGTTGGTTACAGAGGCTTGCTTTCGTGTCTGAAATACCCAACTCGAGTACATGCTGGCTGCAGTAGGCCTCTATTCCTCAGCATATATTGCTTCAGAAATCACCAGCAAATTGTCACTGAGATTTGTAATTCTAATTCCTCTTTTTCTTGCCTTTTAAGTAGTCTCATTTGCAAGTAATGGGCAACTTTTTTCTGGCATGTGTTACCCATTTTAACTGCTGTTTCTGTTTGGCAAACTGAAGCTGCAGAGATTATTTCATCATGAGATAAAAGAATAAAATTTCAGATAAGAGGAACTGAAAAGAGCTGTGCACATTATTCATATCAAACAAATTTGAGTTTTATGGATCTAAATCCATTTAAAATAAAAGTTGGATGTTGCATATATTTGTGGGCTAAGAAAGAAGAAAGGCATAATGAGCGGCATAGATTATTCTTGTCTTTTCCTTCTGCTGCTGAGGTAGTTTCTTCTAGTGAAGATGAGCTCTCTAAAATGCAGGCTTTTTAGAGGACAGGAAAGAGCTGCTTGCTGTCTCATCTCAACAGCAGTTGCCATCACTTTACACTACAGCAGAAATACCAATAAGGAATATGTGGGTCACAATTTAAGTGGCACTGTGGTTTTCTAAGGCCTGAAGCTGAAGTTATCTAACATATCCCTTCCCCAGCATGGCATCTGCAAGGTGCTAGCATCCCTTCAGTGAAGAGGCCCACATTTATCAGAAACTTTGGGTCTCTGGTTTACATTATTTATCTGTGAGGCCATCATATTGGATGTCCCAAAATACTTTTGAAGTGTGACTGTTACAGGCAAATAAAGCAAACTGGAGAAGTAAACGAAAAAGGAAGAAAATCATGGTGGGGAAACAGGTGTTCTTAATATTGAGAGTTTCTCTGAAGGAGGGAAGGCACTGCAATATGTTTAAATAAATAAAACCCTTCAGTTTGTTCTTACTTAGGTGGCTGAGAAATGGTGGATAAGAGTGTCTGCATGGTTCAAGGTTTATATTTAACTTGCAATCTCATTTCTTTTACATGATGTCTAAGGCTCCTCAGGGTTTTTAAGAAGATTCAAAGTCAGGACATGAATTGGAAGAGGAGAATTGTAATGTGGTAACTGTGTTGAAACAAGCAGATAGAAGTGTTCCCTGGAAGTTTTCTTGAGTTTGAAAATTATATCTAAAGAACGTATGAAGGTATAGGATGTATTTACTATGTGGTGTATGACTGAAATGCAGAAGCTATGCTAGCAGTTCAGTAAGTAAACAGGAATTTTATATGGGAAATGTTATGTACACCAGGGTAATGTAGGGGAAGGGGAGTGCTAATATGTGGGAATGTGATAAATCAGGAAGTGCTGAGATTGGTGTGTTGTACTGAAGAGATTCCAGTAGGTGCGCCTGGCACAGCGGAGCTGCCTCTGATGCACTGGAGCAGAGGCTGCAAGGCACAGCACTTGTATTTGTGCTTTTGCTGCTCTTTGAAAAATAAAGATTGCATTTTCCTACCTTGTGGTGAGGTGGCTTTGAACTGCACGAGACTGTGTAGGTCTAAAATGTTGCCAGATATAACACTGACGTGTTTGGGTTTGCTTAATTTCTGATTTTTTCTTTTTTTTGTAGGTTTATAAAATTTCCCCCAAATTTGCTTTCCTGGTGACATCCGGTCCCTTTGTTTACACGGCAATAGCTGTCATAAACGTGCTTGTGAACAGCAGTCTTCATTGTGGGGAGAACCCCATGATCCTCTCACTGCATCCTTCTTTCACTGTGCCAGACAACAGATTCCAAGTTCAGACAGGTGAGTTCTTCCTGACACAGAGGGGAAAAGGTGGCTTCCTATTGATTCACACTTTGTCATTTGCAATGCAAGATTGAGTCAAAACCCTGTGTTCTACTGTGAATCTTAATTCTTTTTGTTAATGACATAATTTACAGGTCCGTGGCAGAGATGTGATAAATTGTAAACAGTTAACCCCATCACTTTGTGTTTTTTCCAGGAATTTTTTTTGCTATGTTGCAAAATAGGTGTGCTCTTTCTCTTGCTTCTAAAGGTGAGAAGAGCAAAAAAATCCATTAAACATTTATTCATAAAATCACAGTGCAGCTACTTTGTAATGCTTGTGTCAATTTCAGATTAAATTTATGTTAAAATCTGCCTTTTTGTGTTGTCGTCATGTAGGAGAATTGGTGAGCAGGAGGATTGATTGCTCATGTATAACATGAGCAGGATGATTGCTTATATAGTATTTCAGCTTTCCATGGCTGCTGTATTGCAGCAGTTTATGTGAAGCTTGACTGCTAATAATCTAAAGCAAAATAGTACCCATGTAATAGATTCTGAGAGTCAGTGTTGCCATTTAAAAATCTTCTTTGGGCCCTGTTTGCATGGTAAAACTGCTTGCCTGGTTGGTTGACTGTGTAATGAGGTAGTGACAGGGACTGAGCATACAAGCAGAGTTAATAAATGTCAACATGGTACTTTTGTTCAGATACACTTTGTGTGTTGTTTATGCTCTGTTAATAATTGTATGGCAAGACATCACTTTAACTGTACAGGTGTGATGTCTTTTTCCACTGCCTAATGTGGTTAAATAGATAGACAGTAGATGTATTTTTTGGGTTTGAACCTTGTATAACATTACTGTTAGGATCTGTAAGCTAACTGTAACATTTCTTTGGGTAAGACTGTATGTGGAAATCCACAGATGTGCATGTAGTTAAGGTCTGTGTGCCTGATCACGTTCCTCTACACTCACTCTTTCTATCTTGTACTCTTTTTTTCTCTCTTCTGAACTTCAAGATATCTGTATGTAAATTTAACAGATTGCTTACTAAGTGTTTTGAAAGTATTAGACCAATACTAATGTGCATTAATGGATCCAATATGTACTCTTTTAGACAAGCTAAATACTGTATTTCAGGCTACAAGAAAAAGATTTGTTGCTTTTTTTGTGAAGATTTTCATGGATTGGTTGAGTACTCTGGATTTCAGTGTGGCCAATTCAGTGGTCAGGTGAGGTGAAGTTAGCCACATGTATACAGTGAAGATCTTTTAGTATACAAGAGGAAGCAGTGAGTATTTTGTCACTAGTATATTTCAGAGATCTAATTACTGCTGCAACCAGTATTAGTGAGTAAAGAATTTACTGCAGCAACACAAAATGTACTTTTAATGTATTTTCATCTGGTGTTTCACTGAATGTGTCCTGAGCTTCATGAAAGAAGAAAATGATAGCCCTGTGAATTCTGCTGCTTGTTTTGTTCACTCTCATGGAAGTACTTTCTGTAGGAATAATTGCCCTTTGCTTTCAGTGCTTCAGTTTGTACCTCGAAACGTGGATATTGGATTCTGCACCTTTAGCCAGCGCATTGAGAAAGGGCTGGCAATGGCATTCCTGGAGGTGAACAAACACCAGGAGGACTACAACTTCACTGTGCAGGTGAGAGGATGAGCATGTTTTCTGTCTGTCCCTTTTCCCCCCTCACCTTTGCTTGTCCTTTGTTTCATCCAGACAGTAAAATGAGTTGAGTGTTCACTGGCTGTCACTTGCAGTCTAGGTCATGTAGAACTATGAGGCTTTGTCATGAAGTGAGTTGGGTTTTTCCCCCTACAAAATAATATGGCACCACATATTACAAGCTTTTACAAGCTTTTTGAAAAAAAAGATCCAAGGTGATTATTTATATCCGAAAGCATTATTGAATATGATAGGGTTTATAATTTCTCAAATAAAAACTGTTTCAACCCTTACCAGAGTCACTCCCATTATAGTTTACTATAAAAGAGTAAGGTGTGGTTAAAAAGTTTCTGTTGGAAGAAAGCTTTCCGGTCTCATTGCCCTGCTGGAGACCCTGTTAGGGAATATAGGAGTTACATGACCCTGCCATCATGTGAGCAAACATGCTAGTTGCTTCTGAGGTCTAGAAATACTTACAGTATATGATGTCTGTGACAGCTGCTACTGGAACTTCACACATGAAAGGTATTGCACATGTGCAGAGCCCTGAATCACACAGCAGAGCTTAGAACTCCCTGGAAAGTCAGTAATTCAGTTTAATGAGATCAACTCCCTCTTCTGTTTGAATTCTTAAATTTAATCTAACTTTGTTGTAATACCAAACTCAGTAAAAATTTTATTACATTGTTTAACTGACACCATAAATACCCATCTGTGGTACCCTAAAATAAATTCAGGAAGAAAAATAACCTAAATTCTAGAGTACCTAAAGTACTATGTAGTACATATAGAAAAGTGCTCAGAACTTTAAACACAGTGTCACTGCATAGACTGAAGACAGAACATGCAAAAAAAATTTCTTGGACTGTCAGCTTAGCCAACTTACTTTAAATACTTCCTATTTTCGGAAGAGTTTATCTATATGAATACGGTTGCTGTGTATATTGATGCCACAAAAGGGCTTCTAACCAGTGGCAGGTTTTGGGTGTGCATGGTGCAGGAGATTTTTACCAAGAGAACATCCATTTTCAGAACATTTTTTTGCCATAGTCAATCCCTTTCTTCTGTTCCATGCAGTTTGGCATTCATTTAAAGCTTATTTATGACTAGATTTATTTTGCTGGCTGTCTTGCTAGGTGTTTTTTTCTCATCATTTTCTGGGCTGTAGCTGTCAGATCATTCTGGGTTATGATTGACCTTAAAGGATAAATCTTTGAAGAGGAATTCACATGTAACTTTGCCTCTTCTGAGACTCAGCTGGCTGAACCAATCTGGAACAGATGTTCTCTGTCTTGATATGAACTGCCCCCTCTTCATATTAGAGGAAAAATAAAAGTCTGTCAAGGAAGGGATGGAAATGGCAGTGATTTGATTTTGCTGACCATGCTTCAATACTGTCTTTTCAGATACTGAATATAACTCTAAGCAGGCCTGGGGCGGCGTTTCGACAGGGCCCTGTGAGCATTGTTTTTGCCATCCGAGATAGGTACGGTTTTCTAAATGGGTCTGAAGTCAGCGAGCAGCTCAGAAACTTGTCTGTGGTGGAATTCAGCTTCTATCTGGGCTTTCCTGTGCAGCAGATTGCTGAACGTGAGTATTTGCTGTTATCCAATACTGCAAAATACTTTTGTCTAGTATCTTCCCTCTATACAATTTTAAAACACTTTTGTGCATAAGTAATAATGCAGCTTCAAGTACCTAACTTGTATCATGAGTTCTGCAGAGCAAATCTATGCCTCTTTCTGCTCACATTTTGATGTTACAGCATCTTGCTCCTTTTGTCATCATACTTTCCTTTTGTGCTAGGTCGGTTGTACTTAACCTGGCTTCGTGAGTCCATTGGTCTTAGTCCAGTTCTAAAAACAAGAAAATCACTTAGATCAGTGTTGCTGTGAACTGCAGTCCAAGATGTGTCTCTGTGTCTGCAGAGGCCTTTGCTAATTCTCAGGAGGGTTCACTGCTTTCAGTGTTGTGCTGCCCTTAACCATGTCTGACGTCTAGAAAACCTGGGACACTGGCTACATAAGCTGGTATTTGCCCATATAGTCTGAATTAATTTGTCTATGTAGTCTGTTTTAAGGTATTACCTTTCTCACTTTTTATGTACATTTGCATTGCAAGTCTTTTTTTTTCAGACCACCATCATCCTAAACGTAGACAAATAGGAACTGCCTGCATAACAGAGCTTGCTTGACACTTGGCCTTGACAACTTATGTTTGGTTAGATTTTTAAGATGACTCATGAACATAAGCAAGATCATAGGAGAATAGTACTTGCCTTTCCTTGCTGGTGGGTGTTATTGACTCAGTCCATTAATTCCCCATTTCTCCTATCTCACCATGCTTTTTAATTTTCGGAGTTATTTCTGTGAGCTGTAGAGATGCATAACATCTGACACAGTGAGTTTTGCAATATGATTAAACATCTAGTGGAAAATCAGGTCTAATCTGGTGTTCATTATGCAGCTGTGTATGTCAGTGAAAATACTGTAAAGACAGTCACTGTCAACAGAAAAGTTGCTCTCCTTAGCAGCTTTCGATCTAGGTAAGATGATTGCACAGGATACTTCCCCATTTACTGGAAGCACTTGAAACATACTAATTTTTTGAAGCTTTTTATTTAACTTTTTCAGCATTTTTGATCCCTCTACTCCCATAATCAATTAAAAAAATGTATGAGGTTGTTGACTCATTTCTGTTAAGCATTTCTGTTTTCATTTGGTCTCACATGGAGTGTGAGCTCTGTGCAGTGGTGGGTCTATTTAGTGGAGCCAGGACCAAGTCTCTTGAGAATCCCTGTCCATAGATGACTAGCATTTCTTTTTATCTTAGAAGCCACAGAACATCTTCCATTGTGGGCTATGGTCTTTATTGCTCACTGAATTCAAATAAAATATTGCTCTTCTGTTGACTGCTTGAAAGACACTTCTCTTTACTCTGTGTCATTTCTTTTATGCATTTGCACTTGAGTTTTGGTAGCTTTTAGTCTCTGGTAATATTTTTGGGGTTGAGAGACACTTTTTTTTCTGTGATATAATACATCAGTTTATACAGCTTTTAGTTTTGTCCACATATTCTGAAATTATATTTGTAGTGCATTTGCAGGTTGCCCCTTGCCGAGAATTTGTCTTCTGGATTGTGCAATGGAGCTACGGTGCAATTAAGTGATAACAGAATTTCTACCAAGGCTGGTGTATCCTGAAAGAGAGGCTGGTCACAGGGGCAAGACATTCCTGTTAAACATGCATGTACATGGTTCTCCTTGGGGCTGGAACTAGATAACCTCTAAAGTCCCTTCCAAACCAAACAATTCTATGATTCTATTTTTCTTTCCTGATGGTACTTAGGAAATTTAAAATTACTTTAATGCTTGTATCAGGAGCTGTCCCTGCATGTGTTACCTGCATGTGGACAGTGCCTGGTCAGTGGGGAATATTCCAGGCCAGTACCAGTGGAGCCCTGTGGTTGCTCACATGTCAATTACAAAACCAAGTAAAGTAGAATGAGTGGAGAGCTCAGGATTTTTAGGAACTATTAGATCTTCCCAAAGATTGCAATGTAGAAAATAAGAGGATAAGGTGTCCTAAATTAAGGAACATTTAGTCAGCATTAGACTTGCTTGCTGTTAGAGGAGCTCATATTTACTATAGATTGAGCCCATTGCAGGACAGCACATTTGGGTTTGAACTGGTCTAGTTTGGTCTCGGTGGTGCTTTGATAGGCACTGTAGGCACTGTTCTGGAACATCAGCTATGGTGCTATTTGGTAAGTTGGCAAAGTGGGAACATAGTTTCTCATACTGCTTGAGCTGTGGGTCCTCCTGTCAGCAAGCACAGAAATGATGAATATAGTTCAGACTCTTTTATCAGTGAGACAACCACAGCCAGTTATTTTTAGCTGTTCCTACAGTTTTTTTACACTGCTGCTGTGACTAGATTTTGAGCCTGAGGGTTTTAGATCTTCAGATTCAGAGCCAAAAATCCTGTCCAAAGGCTCAGCAGCATTGGGCAGATCCTTCCTGAAACATCTTACTCAACAGACTATTGAGGGTGACCAACAGCCAGATCCTCAAAGCTACTTTGGCAGGGAGGTGCCTAAATGCTTTCGTTTTCTGGGCCCTGTACTCTGCATTCATGCTCTGACTTGCTCTACAGAGCAACTGTAGCAGGGGAGGTGTTACAACACCTTAGATTGATACAGCTGCTTTGGTCTGTGCCAATTAATATGCAAACATCTGCTTTCAGTGTGACTTTTTCTAGGAATGTTGGATATTTACATGTAAACAATCTATGTATGTTAGTCTTTGTATGTAAATATGAAATGTTCCATGCCATACTGTTCTGTGCCATTTGTTTCTTAGTTTATCAGGCATGCTAACAACTAACACTCTTGGTGGTGACTTTTCTTTTTCCCTTAAGGACTCTGTGCATGTTCTTGTAAGTTTTGTAGTTGCATCTGAAAAAATCATTTGTGGTTGAGCTGAGTGATCAACTTTGAGGGTTGAAGTTTATCATACCGAAGAAAAGCTACTTGTGCATCTCAACATTGTTAAGTGAGACCTTGGCATCAATATCCCAAATAGGGGCCTTGATCCAAAGAATGTATTTGCTCCTTGCCACTTGTTCTCTTTGCACTGCCTTTCACACACTGTCTTCTCAAGATTTTTATTCACATAAATAATATGTCCTGTGTATAGTTTTAACTGTGTGGTTTGTCCCTATGCAGTACATGATTAACACCAGGAATTCTTTGTCAGTTTTTTCCCCACTCACGTCGAGTCAGGATCATGAGTGAAAGTTGTTAGACAGATTTGGACTGTTCTTTGCATGAATAGGGCTGTGCAAATGGCCTAACCTGAAAACTTCAACTCAGAAGACTTCTAGGTGACTTCAGCAACATGTTTCTATTCAAATGTCCAGTTGACACCTTTCCCATGCTTCTTTTCCTCATATAACTCATGTTTCACTTATAACTCATGTTTCAGATTATAAATTGGTTAGGTAGTCATGACCTACATGTCAGCAGAAAGAAAACCAAGTGAATCACAGGGGTTTGGGTGCTAGTTCATTAAAAATAACAGGAAACTATTTATTTGCTATCTCTTTATGGCTAGCAGATTTCTTCAAGGACAGGTAAAGGCTAGCTGTGGAGTAGATGGCAATATTTGCCTTCATGAACTTACCTGAATAAAGCTCTTTATTTTTATTAGGACTTTAATTAGAGAGAGTTGCCTTGGGACTTGCTATTTTTTCAGTGCACGTCATCTATTTTGGCTGTCTTGGACATGTTGCAAGGCTAATAGGATAAATATAAAATTGTATGATATGGTCCAAAGACTGCAGAAATATTTGGCAATTTTTTTCTGGGTGGATTTTGGCTCAGATTTTAAACAGACAGAGTGTGTTGCTATTGCCCACATCCCAGTATTTGCATGGAATCTTATTTTTTATTTAATGCCTTCCCATTTCAAGTACTGCATTCCCCTCCATGCTTTATACTACTGTTCTCCATTTATCAAAAATAGGAATGATCAGCATGATACCAGTTCTATCCTGCATGGTCCCACACACCTGTAGGAGAGAGTCAGAGATCCTTAAGAACATCTGGCAATGGCCACGCTGCCTGAGTGATGTGCTTTAGACTGCTGTCAGTAGGTCTCTGGGTGACCAGGTGACCCTTTCCCTTTTCATTCAGCATCAAATTGATGCTGTTACACAGTATCGTGCTCCCGGGCTGCCTGTTAGAATCTTCTAATGATGCCAGCATCTACTTCATTAATGCATCCAGAGTCATTAGCAGACCAGCTGCAATCTAGCTAATAATTGCATTTTGTCTATCTAACTTCCCCCTCAGAATAACAATCAGTCAGTGCTGTTTATAATTGTTAGTTCCAGAGGACATTAGAAATCTTGCAAATATGATCTTACTGCAGTGCTGAGACTCCAGATGAGCTGAAGATCTGGGTGTCAGTGAGACACTTGAGTGACCTGTGGTGTAAGAATTGGAACCTGAATTTGCTGACTGCTGACAATTTTCAGCATTCCTTTGTCAGATTTTAGAACCTAGCCTTAGCTGGCAGTGATCACAGCACATCTTCCTGTTTAGTGTCAAGATTTTCTGCTCAAGTTGGTTTATTTTTAAGTTGCATTAATTCCATGGAAAGTTTAAATGAACAGTCACCCAGCAATTTGCATGAATTAAACCATTTTCAAGTACTAATTAGAAAAAGTGTGAAGAGCGCATTAAGTATTGAAGCGAAACGTGATTTTGAGTTAAAGAAGAAAAAACTGACAATTGGTAGGAGTTCAAAGCATTATGGTCACTGAAGGTTTTTGATTTTCTTATCATGCTCTTTCCATGTGTTGGAAAACAACAGAATCAGTTTTCAGTTTAGTTTATGCTTTTTTTATTCGGCTTCCATTTCTAAATTGAAGTAAACAAGTGCATGACTGGAGTAAATAGAATTTTAATCTAAAAGCTACAATCAGAAGAATCGAGTAGCAGGATGCGAAAAATAAATGGGTGGGTTTAAATGGACTCTGAGGTGCTTTTTGCTTGTCTGAGAATTTTGGAAATTTAGTGCATCCTGATCACTTGCATAGAGATCACTTGCACTGTTTCCTGTCCAGAAATAAAGGACCATGTTCTAACACCCTTCTGAATAGTAAGTCACTGAGTACCAGCCAGGTGGTCATCTTGAAGCTAGTGGTGCTATTATTCAAATAAAGGTGGAATTACCGAATTTTGTTTTTTTTTTTTTTTTTTTTAATAGAAGTTAGTTATAAATCTGTGAAAATAAAAGGTAAAATGTAACAAATGATTCTTTTGCTTTTACCTTAACCAAAAAATTCCTAAGCTTTTTAAGGGGCAAAAAAATCAGATTTTTGGTACACTGACAGAGAACAGCTTGTCTACAAATTCTTGCATCATTAAATTTGAAAAACTTGAATTTTCTGCTTCCCTGAAACATGGAGTAGTGGTAAACTATTCCGCAACTGTAGACATCTTTATTCTAAATTGATCCAGCATGGGCCAGGTCATTTAATTGTTATGTGCTGCATTTTTTTCTGTTCATGAAATAGTTTAAAAATTAACCTTTGTATAATGCTTAGCAAACTGCATCTGGATTAAATATTTTGAGAAAGTTAAGACCATTCCTTTTCCTTATTGCCATAGTGAAGTTTAAGACTTCCCTTGAGGAAACTGTTGGCCCAGCCCCCATCTTCACTTCTTTCCCAACATGTCTTTACTGCTCTCCAGTGGAAACCTTGGGAAAAATCTTATCTTCACTGAAGTCAGTAAAAATAGACTGTTTTCCTTACTGGGGCAAGGATTTCCCTCTGGAGCAGAGCTTTGTTTTTGAAAAATTTAGAAATTAAGAAAGCTTGGAGCCACCAAGCCAAACAGAAGAGCCATGAGGTTTCTCTACAGCAGTGTTTCTACATGCAGTTATTTGTGGGTTTTGTAAAAAAAGAAATAATTATCAAGGTGGTGTTTTTTAAAATGCTTCCCCCTGCACAAGTCTGGAACACAAATCATATGTGTTTAGTTCTCTGCTTTACATTTATTGTTTCCTTGTAGTTTCTGCCTCAGAGAAGGTCTTATTTTCATCCTGAAACACTCATGAGTTGCCTCACTGCCCTTTGAGCAAGAGTCTGATCCTGCAGCTAGCTCAGTGAGAGTCACAATTGAGACAGGGAGCTTTTAAATTCCTGGGAGCAATGACCTCAGTGCAGCAGCTTGAAGTCTTTCACGTGATAAATCTGACTGTTTCAGTTAGCTTCTTTTTGTTAGAGACAAACTCAGCAGTGTACGTTCGGAGCACTTCCCTTGCCATTGTGTCTGCATTGCCTCAGGAGCAGTAATGCATCTGTGTAAATAAGATGCTCGCTGACAGTATAAATTATGTAGTGGCTTCTGCTTCTGTGTATATTGTTCAGAATACTGTTCTTACGGATGTTTTTCCTCCATTCTGTTTTTCCTTCAGCCTTTCATTATCCTAAGCTTAATGTGTCCCAGCTGATGAAATCTTCCTGGGTGAGAACAGGTACGTACGATCTCTGTGAGTAAGTAAAAGTGCAATTAGTTTTGTTTGTGGGATAACTGGCCTACATAAATATCGATAGCTTAGGGGTGCTGCATTTTTATGAGGTAATAACATGTCTGAGCTGAATAAATTCTAAAACCAAAGACCCAGTGACCTGGAATATCTGGGAAATATAAATCCCTGGTCTAGTATTAACTACTGAAATTCCTTGATAATGCACACAAAGCACTTTTTGTCTATAAGGCAGTTCATTCATAGTGAAACAACTCAGGCTGTCGGGTATAAAGTGTCTACTTTGCATGTTGTCAATATGCCACATTGATCTTTTGGTATCTATTTTAAGTGAAAATTAAAATTTTATTTGTGTGACACTTTCGACCAAAATATGCCCGGAATAAAACAGAGTGAAAGTAGATGAATTCTGAGTACATGAGAGAGTTTCATCACATTTCATTATCTCTTCTGATTTGTTCACAGAAGATCTCTCCCAAAGTCTTCTGAATGTTTTATTCTGTAATTTACAGATGTGGTTGAGCTGTCATGTTTAGGTGCTCAAAGGCTGTTGAGGTTGTCTTCGTGCTGTAGGTCTTACCTGCTCCTTTTAAGCCTGACTGGAGAGGAGGCTTTGCCTACCAAACTTGTTCTCAGGATGCAGGTGCCCCACTGGCTATACTCTTGTCCTCCTACAACTTTTATCACCTATAGTTCACCTGTTGTATAGACTTGCTCTTTTTTCCCAGGTTTCCCTATCACCTCCCACCAGTCACCACTTTACTCTTTAAGCAGGAAACCAAATTGCACCTTAATTTGTGAAGCCCACATGGTTTGTTTCAGAGAAGAAAGATTTAGAATTTCAGATAATGCTCACTAATGTGGGAGAAGCTCCTATGTGTGTCTCATAACCAGTGGCATACTTCCTTAGAGATTTGTGTTGGCTTTTTGGCTACACCTGCTCTCTCTCTTGCTCAGCCTTAGGTTTGTCCATTGCTGCTGAAAATTCTCTTAGGTCCTGCAGTAAAAAAAGGGTTCTTCCAGCTCTGAAATCACATTCCCCTGGGTTTTGATAAGCTTCTTGCCTGTAAGATATTGAAAGCCAATTGCAGCAACTTTTTTTTTTTTTTTTGGGCTGTAGAGGAATTTTTTTGTAGTCTCAGTTCTTGCAGGATTCTGGGAAGAGCTAGTAGACTTTGGCTGGGTCAGTGCTTTCAGTCAGTGCTTTATATTGTAAGGGTAATGAATCATGACATGGGAAAACGATAGAATCTATGCATGTAAAGATTTTTAATATCAAATTACCCAGATATATGTGCATGTATCCCAATAGTGATAAAAAGCTGGGATATGCAGTGTTCTCCCTTTGTTGTAGAATACAATTCATGCTATTAAACATAATTTATTGATACTGAAATCCAATACACAGGCAAGAACAGTTTTCAGCTTGGTGTATGTAATAGCCTTAGGTCACTGTCTATTTTGCTATTTAATTCTGAGATACTTAGTCTGTGATTGAATTTAGAAGACAGATACTGTTGATCTCAGTGAGAAATCATGAAAATGTTTCCTTTTTCTGACATCTGCAGTGAAAAACTTCCAATTGAAAAAGTGGCTTTAATACATTTGGTTTAAAAATTTAAAAAAATAAAATTATTTAATTGATTTTTATCTAATTGATGACTTTTTATCAAGCACCACACTTAAAAATAAAAGTGGAAACACAGAAAAAAGCGGCTTTTAAAAAATACAACCATTTTTAGTGGAGGAGAATTAAAACTGAATTTATTTGATGCAGTCAGCAGTGAGTTGGTTTGCTGTCCTGGAGGACCGTTCATTTGGATCATTTGAATGACTGTTGCTCCATTCACTCCACATTCCTCTAACTGGATGCCATCTTGATAGTAAAAGTCCACCCTTTTTTTCATTTTTCCTTCAGGGATTCCTCTCAGCATTAGCTGCCCTGGTGACCCAGAGTACCTGGTTGCCAAGTGAGCAGGGCTGAAAATAATTTTTTTTGTGCTGTGATTGGCATACTTGTTAATCTTATCAGGGGAAGTTGCACTTGAATACACAGCTTCATTCACGTGCTGCTGTTCTACATTTTCTCCATGACTCTGAACCCTTGCCCTCCCCATCTCCAACTCTGTATCACTTCTGAACACAACACTTGACTGCAACTAGTTGAAGCAGACAATTTAGACTAAGTTTTCTCTTCTAGTAGTTTTTAAAAATTCATTGAATGCTCATGATTTTATGCACTTTTAGAATTGAAATAGTTTCCTTATTATCCTGGTTTCCTTATTATCTGTCTAGCCTGGTTAAGGTTCCAAAAAAATCCTCTGCCTGAGTTCCCCCCCCCGACCCCCCCAAATTATTTATTTCGACCTTCTGCCACCAAATGTCTCCCTTTTCCAACATGTGACCTCCAGCTGAACAGGTCAGAATTCCCATTTAAATGCACGTGCTCTCAGATTGTCCTTGAGCTGTCACAGGGCTTGTAATTGAAGTTGTGGAGAAGAAACTGAGAAGTTTTACTAATGAATTTGTTTTGTTGGGTTGCTTTCTGTGCAATGCAGTTCTCCTGGGGGTCGTCGACCAGCGAATTCAGGAGGAAGTGTTTCGGGCTGAGATGGAGCGGAAACTCGCTCACCTGTTAAACGAGGCTTTGGTCAGAGGGCGGATATGGAGACGGGCCAGTTTTGCAGGCAGCAACATTGTGCAGGTATTAAGAGCTCAAAATCAGAGGATGAAAAATAAAGGATAATAAATCGCTGAATAAGTCAACATTAGTGCCAACAAAGTGTTCAGGTTTTGAGTAGAGAAATATAACTCAAAAGCATGTGTCACCTTTAGCTAGTTGGTGATACTTGTGTTTTGCACCTAGAACATGGTTCTTCTTTTAAGCACCACATATGTCTTTTAAGCTAAACATAACAAATGCAAATTACTGATTAAGTGCCTACTAAAATTTCTGATGGCTTCTTAGAAACAACATTGAAAATTATTTTACCAACATCTTATTTTAAAAATGTTCTGTCTTGTTTGGCTTACATGAGGTGCCTAGCAAAAGGAGACAGGATGATCATCTGAAAAATGTTTATCTCCAGGGACTGTTACTTCACAGCTCTCTGTGATGTTCTGGCAGTGGTGTAGAAATACAAAGTAGAATCGTGTGGCTTGATGCAGCAATCTAGTACATTCTACCTCTTAACTTCTTGTCACAGTACTCCTGGTCACAGGGTTGGATTTCAGGTAAAAATGATTGATCATACCAAATTTTGCACACATAGCAACTTCTATTATCTGGATTCCAGTGCTGCTTTAGAGTTTTAGAGTCACATGTGGATTCATTCACATAAAGTCGAAGAAGACTTGGATATTTAATTTAAAGTTTTAAATTCTGATGTGTTCTTTCTAGTCAGTTCAACAATCGGAGAGCCAAAGTACTTTTTTAATGGCTCATCTTCTTAAAAATTACCTTTTCCAGCTAATTCATTGACAGTTGGTTTACCTCCCAGATGCCCTTTTTGCATTTCAGACCTATTATCTTTATTTAATTAAATCCTACAGTTTTTGCTACCACTTAAATTTCCAGATGTTGGGATATTCTTACTTCTGCTTTCTTGTCTCAGAAACATATGTTTCAGTAATAGAGATTTTATTTTATTTTTCTTCTGTACAGCTTTGAATTGCTGCAAATAGGTGTCTGCTTCAGATCTCCTATTCCCAACACCTCTTATTGCACTTTGTTCATTACGCCTTTGTCGTCCCTTTGCATATAAATTAAACAAATATTCCTTAGGTTGCTAGCAAAGATACCACAGCCTATAAAATGTGTATGTTTAGATTACAATTTTACGACTTTGCACAATAAACCTCAGGTAATTTTTTTTACATGCACAAAATTATGGGCACATCTTTTTAGATAAGGAGTAGTATTTTGGAAAGTGAAAATACAGCATTTTTCTTTTGACTTTGTATTACGTACTGGGACGGAAGATGAGGTCTGCAGCTCATGTTCCAGACAGCAGTGCTGCTCATTTATGCCACTCAATTAGTGCAAAGAGCCTGCCAGCTGCTGTCTTCGGGCAGAGGAGGATTCTATTCATTACAGTCAGCACATCTTACCAGCACAGGGCTTTTCCAGGTGCTCCCAGCCCACACTTACAAGTAGGGTTAGAACTGTCATAAAGAAGATATGGAAGAAGGGAGGCTGAAGAGATGCCTTGCAGTGAAGTGTGTGTGCTGGGTGTCCTGCTTTCCTGGGTGAGAACAGCAGGTACCTGCAGGTGCCACGGCACCTTGGTAGCTTCCTTGGCAGGATGTTCAGGTGTGTGGCAGGTGAGACAGCCTGAGAAGCTGTTGTGTGCAGCTGGACTGATGCACCTGACTGAAGGATAGTTTCTTTCAAGGGTGTTCCCCTGTTAGCTGAGGATCTTGTCCATAGGCATCTGCTATAACCTAGTGCTGTTAATTCTGTTCCTCACAGCCAAGTTTATAAGCTCTGTTTGAAGTGTGTTTGTGTCTTCTGGGAGAGCTGATAGTATTTCTTGTGCTTTATATTCAGATTTTCCCATATATATTTCTTGCACACACATCAGTGACTGCTGTGATAGTAGAGCACAATGAAGTGAAAATAAGAACAAAGGCTTCCAGCACCATAAGTGTTGCATAGTTTATTAACAGAACATGCATATATATGTATCCATTAAAGACTAGACTCACATTTCACTTGTGTTGTGACCCTATAGACCAGAGATTTTCCTGAGGTGAAATATATTTATAGTGTATTGAAATGTGACATTTCTAAGCTCCGTGGAAAATCAGGACTGCAGGTCAAGAGGTGAAGCAATTATTTGTGAATGTTACTGCAGGCATATTAGTTTCCTTTCACATGCTCAGGAAATAGAAGTGATACCTTGTGAGGTTTAGATTTCATTTCTAAATGCATGTGTTAGTACTAAGAATGTTAAAAATTATGCTTTAAACCTAGACACTGAAGAAAAAACTTTGGAGGGTACCCAAATAGGAGGCTTTCCCCTCCTGTTTGACTGTCTGTGCTGTTAACAGGTGGCACTCCACGATAAAAAGAGAAAAAAGCCTGTAACCATTATGTACAAAAACCCCTCTGAAGCCTCACACCTGATTGTTACACTTCTGATAGTTCCACTGATTTTTGTGTGACTTTGTATTAATGTTTCCCAGAGTAAGTCATACATATTTTCAATATTCATCTTCTATTGCTGCAAATTTGAAGGCACATGCTTACTGTGGTTTGCATTGCATCTGCACAGACCTGTGCTATATTTTGTCAATGGTTTACTGTAATAATTCTCATTACATTTTTTAGGAATTAAATGGCTTAATTGTAGTTTAAAAATACACCAGCAGCTAAAATTTTTTAAAAAAATTATTTTCCTTCATTTCAACATGCTTGGTCCTTTGAACCTAATAGAAAGTGAAAATATGATCCTAGTAAATTAAACAAAGAGGAATGTTCTGATTTAAAGAACATGTTGGGCAGCATTTTAGTTGCAATGTGTGTGAGGAGTAGCAGCTTATGAGAGAATGTAATGACTGAATTGAGCTTTTCATTAAGGCAAAAAATTCTCTTGTTTTTGTTCTAGACAGCTTATGTGTCTCTCCTGTCTGAGGAAAGCCTGTCTTGCTGTGAGTTTTTAGGTTTTTAAATAAAGCCTTTGGGCACTGCTGCTGCTTCACCTTTTCCTCTGAGGCTTTTGGCCCCTCCAACAGCCATCCCAGGCCGCAACTGGCCCCTCTTGTCAGGTTGCTCACAGCCTGTTCTTAGCTCTGTGTGCTGACCACAGTACAGCTTGAATTAATTTCCCAGACACTGAAATCCTGCTTTTAATAAGACAGAAAGGGGATCTTTTTCGATTATGTTTTTCCCAATATGATGAAGGAAGGAAAGAAAGGAAAATAATCCTTATGCACGAGCACTGGAGATTGTGTGCACATATCTGCTTGTTTCTTAGTGCTCATGCCTTTGAGACCCTGAAACAGTTCACCCAGGGGTTCCTTGCTCCTGTGGGCATTGCTGACCAGGACATCCCACTGGCTGGCTGGGACTCTGCGAATGCCTTGGAAGCTTCCCCACCACTTGTATTTCTGTGCTTGAAATGACAAACTAGATTTTGTTACCAAGGCAACTCTGTTCACTGACCTATGATATTCACTTGAAAACACTTTTTAAATTAAATTTACTGACACCTGAACACAGTTAAACCTTTCCTCTTTGGAGGTTAAATGCACATCTAGTATCAACAAAGATGATATCATTTATGTACACAGAAGTTGAATTAGTCTTTTCTTCATTTTTTTTCCCTTTTTTTCCCCCTGACTTTCTGCCTCCTGCATTTAAAATTCTTCTATCTCCTCCCTCCCTATGTTATTCCTCACTGCCAAAATATAAATGTGAAATGTTTAAATGCTTCCTTACATGTGTGCTGCTTTGCTGGATGCCTGGCAAATAGTATTTGTCTCTGCTTGCATTCTTAGCATTCTCAAGGACAGAGACTAAACCAGTCTGAAGCTGCACAAAGAGTGTAATTTGGAACCATGTGTCACAAAACTTAGAATACAGAAACTCTATAAAAAACAGGCACAGTGACTGTGTACCTCAATTCCATGATCAGATTTAAAACAGTTCAGACTCAGTATGCCATTTCCTGTGTTTCAGCAAACTCAGAGGCTAGTCACAAAAATCAATAAATAAAATTTAGTGAATCAAGTGTGACAGAGATGAAAACTGAGGTACTGATATTGTCACAGGTACTGTATTTATGTTCAAGTCTAATTGTCTTGTATTTGCTTCCAGACTATCCTGCTAGTCATCAGCTTTCCCAGAATAGAAATCCATAACCATCTCCCCACGGTTTTGAAATTTTGTCTGCACCTTCTCTCTGCGAAGCTTCTCTCGCTGTATGGTGTGAGCAGTCATAAAATATTGTGTATTCACAATGATTTCAGATAAAACTTAGCTTAAAATAGTGAGCTTAGTTCATCAGCACTAGCCTGCACCTCCACTGAACCTTTTTATGCTTGTTCCCGTGTTCTCTATACTGTGCTGAAATACCTCCAGACTTCTTTCTATCTCCACTCTCACTGTTCTCACTCATCCCTGTTCCTCAGCACAGGGAGCCATATGCTGTTGTTTTTAATTCTGTGTTAAAATCTGTACAGTTTCAGTTGTGACAACTTGCACTGGAATCTTGTCCTTCTTACCCTCTGCCTTTTCTAAAGGCAGCTGTGGAGAAGTTCCTTTGTTAACCCATTCAGTCAGCTTGGGACCATTACCCAATGTGTGTAACACACATAATTATACTCCTTCTTGGATTCTTCACAGGCTGTAAAATATATGACAGTTCAGTTTAAGAATTTTCTAATTTTCTGTGATTCTGTGGCTTTGCTGTGCACAGAGGGGCTTCATAAAATTAAAATGAAGAATCCATTGATTTTTAGTCCCACTTGGCCTTTCAACTCCCTCACTCTCCATGTGAGTTAAGTGCTGTTCAGGAAGGTTTCATCTGTGCTGCAAGGAGATACCTGTCTGTACACTCTGCTGCTCTGTGCACTGAGACCATGCTGTGGCAAACCACCTGAAGCAATAAGATAAAGCTGTGGGCATTTGTTAACTAATTGTATATATGAGGTCCATGAAGCCAGATTTAGCTTTACAGCTGCCAAATATGTGTGTTGAAACCTTATTTATTGATGCTGTTTTGTTACCTTCAGTCAGGGATTTGTTTTCCCTTAGCTGGTAGAAGAGGGAATGGTGTTCAGGTGAGCAGCAGCATCATTTAATGGGCCCTGTTAGCAGCTCTTGCTGTGTTTCAGAAATCTGCACATTTTCCTGCTCTATTTGTAGATATTCTGTTGCTTGCATCAAATATGGCTGACACCGAACACTATTCTATGCTTTCAGTTGATTTGTCCTAGAAGACTTTTATGACAATTGTGCCTTCTCTTGTTTCATTTTTCTCCCCTCTTTTTTTTTTTGATATATATATATATGCATCTTGCTGTTATCATTCCTGGGAATTGCTTTTTTAGGACATGTTGAGTTGCTGTTCCCCAAAACCAGAACATCATTACTGTTGAGCTAGAAATTGTACTTCTTTTCTTCAACATGATTTGTTTATTTGGAAACTAGGAAAGAAAACAATACAAAGATTTGCTTTTGTAAGCCTCAGACATGCAAACATTTGTGTGTTTGCTTTACTTTAGGCCTATGGGCAGTTTCTGAGATTATAATTTATTAAATATGTACTTTATAGCAGAAGGATAATTCTGAAGGAAGCAAAATACATCGCTCTATTTATGTCAATTCCTTCCAGAGCCCTTCAAACTCTTAAAAAAAAAAAAATCATGACAGAATACCTCCTACTGTTTTTTGTCCTAATTCTAGTTTGAGCTCACCATTACATGGTAAATGGTTAAACAGAGGAGAGATGTTATATAAAAAGATGTAATTTTACAGGAATTCAAAGTTATGTGGTTCTCATATGCAATGTAGATGTTTGGTGGTTAGAGAGTTTCTACAGGGCTTCCTCATAGCATGCATTCTTTTGATTATTAATGTCTTTAGATGTAGGTAGGAAGAGTTGCTTCCCACAGTGTCAAATACATTCCTTCCTGAAGAAACGTGGATGCCAAGGGGAGCTGTTTGGAGGATGAAGGTGACTGTGCAAGTGCTTAAGTTGAAACAGAGCAAACAGTTTGATTTGATGCTAACAGAGTATTTGCCTGTGTAGCTGCTTAACATTTAGAAAAACTGGAGCACAGAGGGGTGTGTGTGTGTGTTATGAATAACAAATCAGAGTAGATATTTAGAGAAGGGAAAAGTGCAGTGACACTTCTTGTAGCCAACAATTGCTAAAGGTAGTAGAGGCTTCCAGGGTGGCACAGTGTTGGTATCTTTAGAGTGAAAGCAGTTCTCTTACTTACCAGATGTGTACATTGTTACGAAACAAGTAAGGGGGGAAAAGGAAAGGTTTGCCATAAAAATGTGTTTTATAAGGGATCAATTCCCTTGAAATTTTCCTTTCAGTTAGAACAAGGGGGAGAGAGTATGAACTCTAAGACCAAATGTACGTGAGCTCCAAATAAATACAACTTAAAATGTAAAAGCTTTGCAATTTCTTTTCAGATTGTGAACGTGTCACGCTTAGTTGGTGTTGATAACCCCGTGGAGCTGATCTATTTCGTGGAGGACCAAGACGGGGAGAGACTGAGCGCTCTGAAGTGCTCAGACCTGATGAACAGAGTCGATATCCAGCGGGCTGCGATCATCCTTGGATACCGCATTGAAGGCAGCGTTGCACAGCGTAAGCCCCGTCAAAGCCACAGCGATGCCACCAAAGGCAAACAGGAAGGGTGTCTTTAGCTTCGGAGGTTACGGCACTGCACGCTGCCCGCTGTCACAGTGTTCTGTTCTTGGGGTGCTGCATCTTTGGCGCTCCTGAGGAAATCAGTTTTAGCAGTGAGCAGTGAGCTAAGCAGTGTTGTTTTGCCTCTTGAAGAAGCTGCTGAGCTTAGGGCTGCAGCAGGGTCCTTAAGTCCAGCCTCACTGCATTCACTCCATGCTTGTGCTGGAAATGTACTGTGCTGACTAAAGACCTTCCTGCCATTTTGATGTCATCCTGCTAGTCTGATATTTCTTTACAGTTTGTCTTGTCCAGGATCTTGCACAAACCCCACAGTTGTGAGATGGGAGGGCCTCGGTATGAAATGGATGTTTCCTTTAGCTGAGTAATGGCAGTGTAGTTTAACACAAGTCACTGCTTTTTTGTCTGAATTACTTTTTCTGTGAAAGATGTACACTAAGGGTAGTTGGAGCATTTATTTCTTCCATAGAATATGATTGACCTTGGTTTTATTTGTCCATCAGTAATATATAAGTAATATCATCTCTTAATGAATATAATATAAAAGTAATGTGATTTTTTACTTGATACCCATCAGAATAAATAGGATAGGTTATGTAAACTCATATAATTACTTTATTCAGGAGGCTTGGTATATAAATAATTTTCAGTTAGTAGCAAGACAGAATACCTACTCAAAATTCCGTGTTACAGTTAGGAAAAAAACTTAAAGGTATCTTAGGAACAGACAAGTATGATCTGCAAAATACCTCATTGGTGTGAATGCTTAATTACCTTTTCTCATTTCTATGCAATGTGGAGGCATAAGTTACATGGTACCACAGGGTATTTTGCCAACAGAACAAGTGTGTGTCTGATATTTAAAATTCTCTGCAGAAAGAAAAGAAAGAAAATAGTAATAATTGTACCATCTGTATGTGTTTCTATATTTTGTCCCTCATTAAAACAGTTGTGTACAGATAGGTCAGTAGCTCATACATCTGCTTAATATCCATTAATGGACTGTAGTGCTGGTTAGACAGAAGTGAAAAATGTTGGAAGAATAAATTCTCTTTACAAAAATGATAAATGTTGAACAAACTTCATAAAGTGTTCATAGCTTATGTTGAAACTTGTTATCTTTGACCTGTCATTAGAAAGTTCTTGTAAGAGTCACAGAGTTATAAAAACCTTTAGATGCTTCTATTGGAAGAAACTAGACCATAAAAAAGTTTTTTTTATAACTGAAAGCATAATGCCAGAAATGAGCTGTTAGATGTATAAAATATAAGAATTAAGTTCTAGGCTCATCATTGGAATGGCTACTAATAAAATGATATGTAGAAAAAATAGAAATACTCTTCTTAACTTGAAAACATCATTTTCAGAAAGTGCATCAATTTGACTAGAAATGTATTATTGCTATGGGTTTTAGTCCCATAATTAACCACTATGCAAAATTAGCAAATAAAAGTTTTATCATTTATTTTAGTTTGCCTTTTACACGAATGACTTGTTTGATTACACTTTCCAGCAGTGTTGTTTTCTGCTTGGGGCTGAAAGATTTCACACACTTAAAATGAAACAGAGAGAAGAAAAAAGTAATCACCAATGCAGAACTATACACCTTGTGGAGGAGGTTCAAATTGGTTTTGATAACAAAACGTTAAAGAGAAGAGGCAGCTGGTAATACTGCCTAAAGCAAGAAACAGGCAGCGATGTTGGAAAGTCTGTTTTACCTTTGCTAGTGTTAATTCTTTTAAAATTTGTTTAGATACATTTCACTATGTCAGCTTAGTTTTGGGATACAGGATGATGTGGCAGAAGTGCCATTTTCATTAGTATTTTAAGTACAGGTCTTCAGAAGGTGGGCCAGACAATTGATCTCCTGCCCCATGCTTCCTGAGCATGACATAACTTATAGTGGTATGACATTTCCTGTGATGTGCAGCTGGTTTCTGATAAATTCCTTAACTAGCATTTAGAAGAACATAAAAATACATAACCTTGAAGTGTCCTCAGTTTAAAACATTACCACATAATATTGCTGTCTTCCTTTTAACTGTACAGCTGTGGAGAAGCTGAAGGAGTCTGCTTCAGAGACACAGAATAGCAACCTCTGGATTATCGTTGGGGTGGCAGTCCCAGTTGCCGTGGTGCTCCTGATTGTTATTATTTTATACTGGAAACTCTGCCGAACAGACAAGCTGGAGTTTCAGCCAGACACTGTGAGCAACATTCAGCAGCGACAGAAGGTAAAAGGGGAAGCTGTGCTGAGAGGAGCTTGAGTATTCTGAGAAAAAATGAATGTGAGACTCTGGGGAACACCTGGCATCCTTAACTACCATGTGTAAATGCAGTTTCAGAACATGCTAGTTTAGAGGGGGGGGGGGGAAAAAAGGAGAAAAGTAGTCTAATGATAGTTGAAGTCAAGAATCCCATAGTGTTTTATTTATTCTCCTGGGTATTTGATACTGCATTAGATAGATCCATCCTTCTGAAATGTGGGCACTGAGGCTGAAAGGAAACTTTCTTTATCACTTCATTTCAAGGCTGTGTCTGGGACTGAATAAGGAGAAATGTACTGAGTCTTGAATCACTGACCTTGTTTTCCCCAGAAGGCTGAATTTTTCTTTGGAGAGCTTCTGCTAACTAAATCTGACAGCTAAAGTGCACCACTCATCATACCTCATACTGAAACTAGAATTTGCTAGAACCTGTTCTGGCTGCTCCATGTTCTGCCAGGGCTCTTTTTGTTGCAATTGTGAGAACCTGTTGCAGTGCTAGGACATTAATTAGTGGATATGTGTGGGCCTGCATAAGTGAGCTTGTTGGCCATTGTTGGTTAGGATAGTGAGAAATTCAGTACTCTTGTCCTTTTCTTGCCCAAGAGTGTAAATCAAAAAATTTGTGATCCAGGTTTGTCACAAAGGATGTATTCAGTAAAAAGAATGATAAAGTGCCTGAAAGGTTACTTTATTTTTACAACCAAAGAGAACTTATGTGTGTCAGAAATGCTTGTTACTGACTATACCTTCAGAGGCATTAATAAAGGCAAAATAATCTGCCTGTGCTAATCCTGTGGTTCTGTACTGTGACCTCATGTTCAGTCACAGAGTTTTCTCCATCACAAGCCTTGTCTGTACACCATGCTCTCTTTCAAGATAATTAATGATGTGAAAGATGAGAGAAACAGAAAGCGCTTGCACTTCCAAAGCAGTCAGAACAAATCAATAGTAACTTCCACTTGTCTTGCTACTGCAAATTGTGTGTCAGAATCCAGGCTGGCAACAAGTGGTACTCTTTGATGAACGCCACCCCCTGGTACCCTGTTTCACCTCTGCTGTGGTAATACATAACACACATTTTTGACAGAGGAAGTTCCCCACAGTAGTTTTGACTAATTTGAGAAGGGTCATACAAAAGAGGCAAGAGAGGACCATTACCCTTGGTACTGTTTGATCACATTTTCAGTACCTCTCTGCTATCACAAGCTTTTTTTTCCAAGGAAGCAGTTGGGTTTTATTGGCTGTAAGGCCAGGAACATCTTTCATATAATTACTTCCTCTTAAGAAAATGGCTCAGTTGCTTTTCCCCACTGCTTCCACAATATTCTTCATCTTAATTATTCATGAGACGGAAGCCTCAAACTTGTTTATATGCAAGTCTCATTTTGGATTGCCTAGGGAACATGTCACTTTGCCTTCTTTGGGGAAGTCGCTGTAAGCAAACTAGAAAGAACCAGTAAGGACATCTAGTTCAGTCCTTGTTCCACTGGAGGTAAAGCAATAAAAAGTGTCTTAAATTTTTATCACTTTGCACATCAAGCAACTGGAGGAACCTACTTTGCAAACCATTTCCTTCTTTCCTTGGAATAAAAGCAGTACTCTGGCTTTGTTACTATCAGGCTATCATTGAGATTTCAGATCTTCAAACAGTGGGTTGGAATTCTGGGTTGGAATAGGGCATGTTAAACCACCACCTAAGACCCCCAGACAGTCAAAACAGCATACAAATTATTGGGGACATTTGGTCTTATCCTGCCCTCTAAAATTGTTTGTGTGTTTTATACTTTTTATTACACTAAATGCAAAGAAGTGATTAAAGGAGTGTCATCATCAGTGGTCAGGGATTTGTCTGTAAATAAACACCATAAAAATGGACTAGGCTTCATCTTCCTCACCACAGCCACAATTATTTCCATTCTCTATTTTCAGAGCTCGACCTTGGTACTGAAGGAAGGTGAAAGCCTGCACTACATCTGTAAATAGAAAGATATTTACTTTAAAGATCTGAGTTTTTCTTTTGGAATCTATGTTTCATGTGTAAAAAATGTAAAGATGCATTTAAAGTGTGCTAGCTCTTCTCACTTCCATTAATATTTAACAAAAAATTCATGTAAATATAGAGTTTTTCATTAGCATATATATGGCATATCCATACTGGAAATAGAAGAAAATACTTTTCAACCTTGTAATAAGTCTGTAATGTGTTTTGTGCTTGAAAATGTCTGTTGATTGGAAGATAAGAAACTGAGACACCTGTTTCTTCTTCAGCTGATACTGGATATCATACTTCACTGGTGGATCTCCAGGGGTGTCACCAGTGTTTCAGTGTCTTCAATTAGCCCCTTTAATATAGCAGTTCAGTGGGCAGCATAATAATCCGTTAGAATTTACAGTAGCAGCTGATAGCAAATTATGTTACCTGTGACTTAAAAGCCTGGAATGGGCTTGGGAGTGAGGGGGAAAAGCCTGTTGGCTTTGTGCCGCAGAGACAAGACTAAAAGGCTGGTTCCTTGGAACATTTAGAGAGAGAACTCTGTAAATGTACTGTAAATGCAGATTGCATAAGTAATCCACACGTTCTGCAGGAGCTTTTTATTCTTAATTAGAATCTCTCTTACAAAGTTGTATTATCCTCTTCAGAGAGATTCTTAAACCCTACAAATTTTACTGGATTTTATAGCCCCATGTGTCAGTCATATGTTTCCTTTCTTCTCTGCTTTCATTGAATTGTTCCATTCTGCTTTGAAACTCCTGGATTTTCCTGAAGTATTTTGGTATTCACTCAGACAATATAAGTTTTATTTTTTAATCTTTTATATATAAAGGTTTACTTCTACAGAGTAGGTGTGATTTCTGTGTTCCTACGGCCACCATTAAAAGTAAGTCATAAGTTTCATAACCTCACAGTCTATCTGCTGATGAAGGAACCCAGTACTATTATCTGCTGGCAGTTAGACCCTCCATGACTTTTGGCTGTATGGGGTATGGCTGCTTGGGTACGCCTTGATGAGGTGAGGGTCACAAGGTAGTTTTCTACACAGCAATTCAGTCACACTGCCAGCATATCATGCCAGCACAGCTTTGGTCCCTTAAATGCTCTGTGGACACTCCTTTAGAATAGCTGGGTCACAGTCCCTCACTTGTGATGGTCAGTAATAGCAGATTTCCCACTTGAGTGGACATGGCTGTGTTGAAGAATACCCAGATCCTGTGGTGACAAGTCCACAGAAGATTGCATGAATACTGATGTGTCACAGCAGCCTTGAAGCTGGGCTTGAGTCCAGATGTGCTGCTTGGCCCCACCCTTAAGGCCAGGTCATTCTCAAAGGTAGTATAGATAATAGCAAGGATAATGTTTCTATATTATATATAGAAACATTATCTATTATATATATATATCTTATTCTTAGATAATGACACAGGGAAGGTGGACTGTATACAGCAAAGGCCTGTTCTGCACATTGGATGTACCACTCCACCAGTTTGTGTTCTTTCCATCTGGCCTTCCAGCTTCATTACAGGATAAGTGTCTTGCAGACAGGATGGCACAAGGATCCTGCTTAAAAAGGCTCGTAATGTTACTTCCTGCAAATAATATAGAGAGGGAGGCTGTTATTAAGGGATTTTTTTACTTATCTGTTGCCTCAGTGAATATAAATATAAATACATGAGAGAGAAAAATTTTTTGCGAATTGATGCTAGCAAAAGCAGGTTGCATCATAAAATAAGAAAAAATAAAGGATCTTGAAGAGATTGTGATTTGCTAATCCATCCCTTTGCGTCAAAACAGGATTAATAATATGTGTAAAATGTTAGGTTTCCTTTTCCATTGTGGAGATTAAATGGGAAAACATGCTTAGATCAAAGTTATTTTTATGCTTTTTAAACTGAGAGTTAAGGAAACAGGGGAGAGCAGTGAATCTATGCAACATTCATTGGTCTGTGCAAGGGTAATTCTTTTGAAGAGATGATACTAAGATATTTAAAGGGCACATCAAATATTCATGACTTGTTCTGTAAGCCATAGCTTCCTACTGGAAATTCACCTTGATGTGACCTGGGTTGTTGCACTGGATTAAGATGTCTTTGCCTTCTTAAATAAAAAGATACACAAGTGGTATTTTTAAATAACAAGATTTTTCTCTCTTGCCATTGCCTATATCCGCCATAACATTGTCCCAACCTTTTGCTTCTCCCAAGCTTTTTTTTTCCTGCAAAAAAGCTGTGCCTTTTTTGGGCAACTGGATTTTTTTGCCACTGGTTATTTCTCTTCATGAAAAACTCAGTGAATTTTTTTAATGCCCAAACCATCATTTTGCTCCGTACCTGCACTGGGCCTCTGATGTTTTTGTGCAAAACCACTCCTTTCCTCTTCCCCAGAGAGAAAAAAAACATTTCACGTGTTATCCACAACGGAAGCAGAGTCAGCAGTATTATTTCTTTCTCTGCGGACATCCAAAAATTAAAATGGAGCCTGGTTCTCTAGGGGTCTCACTTTTCTTTCTGTGTACAAGCATTTGAAGAAAAATGTCAGATCCCTTCCTAGGACTTCTCTGAGATAATTTCAGCTATGGACAATTACTCAGGGAAAGGCTCCCTGCCCTAATGGCAAGAACTGGACAAGCTGATTGCTAGTTTAGTTAGAGATGTCCTTCTGTAAATGCTGCCTGTACTGAAGTCATTGCTTTTGCAGTGATAGCTTTGAGTGGCTTGCTTAGTTCCTTGTTTATCCAAGGGCGCATCCTAAAACCCATGGGGAAGAATGCCTGCTTCTCCAGTCAGATGTCACTCCTCTCCGGAGCCTTCTGCATGCCACTGTGCTTCTTAGAGACTGAATACATCCTTCACTGGTCACACTGCCTGTGTGTGTTTACACGTGGCAGAGGTGGAGTGGGTTGGTCCCCACAAAGCCTTGGACAAAGTTCTGCACCTCCTGGAGCTGCAGCACAGGTAATGCCAGTGCTGGAGGGCTGCCAGTTTGCCTCGTGTGCCAGCACAGCTCAGCTGAAGTGTCATCATCTCCTGGGGACTGTCACCAGCCCTTGCATGTCTGATCTAATCTGCTCACGGTCACAGGTAATGAGTCATGCCTCCTGCAAGATGTCTGAGAGGCATTTGTGTGGATTTTTATTTCCCCCGCTAAGCAGGAATATCTGATACCCAAATGTCATGTGTCAGGTGTAACTTTACACCTCTGAATTGAGGGTTTTGCTTATTATTGTATAGTCTGTAGACTATCTCTTGGATGTTCCCAAGATCAGAGGCCAGCCCTGCTGGAGGCTAAATACTAGGCTTCTGCTCCTGATGCAAAGAATTCTTGTGATGTTTTGACATCCTGTAATCCTTTTGTTCATCTGTATAATGTCAAGACAACAGCTCTGCATTGCAGAAAAATTCAGTCAAAAGAGACTCATGTTAAGAAAGGCAGCTGACACCAATCTTATAAAAACTACTTGAAAACTGACATGAGTTTATGCAAGAGATTCATGTTTGCATAACAAATACCATTCATTTCTAATAGCTACCTTGACTAACTATCCAAACTGTTGTCTTTTTGGGGATGGCATACAGGATCTCCTTCAGAGTCAATAGCTGGATTCTAACAAGGGATGCAGTATTCAACATCTTAATTACTTCTCAACAATACATTTCTCTGATGGCAATTCCTCTGAAAGAGCTCTTTTGTAGTAACTCTTCTTCTGTAATGAGGATTAACTATTCACAAGTGGTAGAAATAAAATACTGCATTTAGATATACTGCTTATACAAATAGGTATAAAAAGTAAAATATCTCTATCTGCTTTCTTAGAAACATTTGAGTATCTGTCTTCAGATCGTTCCAAAAGGCCAGCTAGCCCAGATGCTACAAGGAAAAGCCTAGAGAAGGAGAGAAGGACAAGGGCGAGTGTATATGGATTGCTTTGCCTTGAGTAACTCTTCAGCCTCCTGTTATTTGTGTCTCAAGGACTGTGTCTAGAAGTGATGATATTTAGCAAGCCTCAACATACTTCTTTTCCATGAACTTGTTTGGTCCTTCTGAACTCATCTCAGCTGCTGACAGGGATTTCCACAGCATGTTACATGAAGAACCACATCATCTTGTTTCAGCCTGCTTTTATCCTGCTGCTTCTAAGTTTTTTGTGATGGCCCTTAGTCCTTGTATTGGAGGGGACAGGGAACAGCTGATTCCTAGGCACTTCATCTTTGCCAATCCTGACTTTATAGACCTCTGTCATATTGCTGTCTCCGTCATCTCTTTTTCTAATCAGAGGAGCTCCAGTTTTCTAATCCCTTCTTTTGAACTGGCATTTGAACCTTTGAATAACGTGAACATTTTCTAATTCTATTCCATTCATTTTGAGAGGGGGAGAGTAGAATTGAATATGCTATTCAAAATGTAGGTGATCAGTGGATTTATAGAGTCATGTTTATATAGTGCTTGCTTTTCAAAAGGAGTTAAAGAAAAAGAATCTGTTTTCAAGATACAGGTAAATGTTGTGCCATCCTAAGCATAATTAACCTCTGAGATGAGATTAATACTGGGGAAATAAATTTTTCTCTCCTAACAAAAGATGATAGAGAGTCTACTGTGGAATTTAGCTGTTCTGGGAGCATGGCAATGCACCGACATTAAATCATTGTTGCCTAAGGTTTTAATGTGCTACCCACTTTTGGTTGAAACTTGCAGTTTCATTTCAGCAAGCAGAATATTTCTGCAGTATATGGGAATGTACTTCCTGTGCATGTTAAACCCCTCTTAGGTATATAAATGTGTGAGTCATTAAACACAACAAAATACCAGCATGAAAAAGTAAATGAAAATTGCTGACCTACGCTCTGTCTTGGAAGTCTTTCGTTAAAAGTGGTAGCACTTTCCTCATTATTTGTAGAGAGGATGTGTTTTTGGACTGTGTTGTCTATATGCTCTGTGCAGATAGCGAGAGCCATGTTAGAATGTATTTGTTTGCTTCACAAGTTTAGAAAAGAGCTCCCTTAATTTATAATTTTTTTGTGTTGTGCTATCTCTCTTAGAGGTTGCAGTCGGTGTTGGAGATATATCCATGGACTTAGAGGAGTAATAGTTTAACATAACTTGGGGACGAAATTCAGGTGCAACTGAGACAGCAGTGACCTGCCGATTGTATAAAGTTACCAATCTTCTAAGTTACACCTGACACTTCCATCCAACCAGTGTGCAAAGGAACCTCACAAACTATGATTAAGATAGTATCCACCCAGAGGCATTTCTCTCTGAGAGGGAAAGCTAAAACTGTGTGTGATTCAGGAACAAAATTCTGCCTGTTACAGCAGTTACCTCAGCAGCCTGTGGGCATATATGTACTCAGAGTAATGGGCTTTCAACAACATGATCCCTCTTGTATTTTGTGAAATTTTCTGAGCTGTCATGGTAATATTAGTGTGGCAGGAAGAAAGGCACAAAGGAAAAGAAGATGGATGATGAAAATCCGTGAGAAGAATCTGTCTTAAGAATATATTTCAGGACAGGTGTCTTGAGAATCTCAGGCTTTGTAAAGTTTTGTAAGTTTGGGGGTTTCTTTATTTGTTTTTAATCCTACTCCAGAAGCAAAATTCCTGAGGTGGTATTTTCTGTGGGGTTCCTGCTTTCCTTACTATTTGTTTGGTGGTAAGCCGTAACACAGTTCTGACTTCCCAGCAGAGGGAAGGAGAGCCAGAGGCTGTACACCAGCTTGTTCTGATTTTCTGTGCCAGTGCTGGCTATACTTTTTCCCAACTTGATGGGAGAAACCCAAGCAACTCTAAGCATATTTCTTTTCCCTAATGACAGGTTTGCTCAACTGCTTTACCTATTCCCAGAAATGGTAATAGTTGACCAAAGTGCTGCTTTGATGACAAACGGGAAATGTAATTTGTATAGAGATACTTGGTCCAAGATAAGAAAATGGGTGGCATTTTGTACATGCAGCCTCTTTTTTGGCCCTCAGGTCTCAAAATCCTGCTTCTGGTTTGAGGCTTGCCATGGAGGGCACAGGCTGTCACACTGCTGTATTGGGAGGGTGGTGGCATCCCAAGTAAGATGTAATACAGGGAACTGTCATTGCACATGCACTTCTTTTTACATACAAACACTGTTACCAGGAAGGTATTTAAATTAGAGACTTCTTTTTTTGTTTTGGTCCCTAAACATATTTTCTAAACCAGCAACAGTGAAGGAACCCCTCTGCACATTACTCAGTGATGCATAGTGTTGGGGTTTTTTTAAGAAGTTTGGCATATGGTACAAATAGTTTGCATCATATCCCATGTCAGAAAAGAGACACAACAGCACAAAAAGACCTCAAGAGATACAAGAAGGGCTTTTTTCAGTATTTTGAAGGTGGCTATGGAGTCAGAATTCTTCTATGTGATCTTCTAATACGCTTTTTTTCCATGAATGAAGGGGTTTTGTGTCTTAAATCAGATATGCATTATTGTTATTGAATCACATGTATAAATTGTGTGCATACTTTACAGGCAGTCCCTGGCCATCATCCCAAAGGGGTTTATGCCGAAGGACAGCAATGCAAACAAAAATACAGAGTTTGTACTTATGTGGAAAGATATGTAGGAATGGTAATAGAAAAATGGGCTGAGTAAGAAAAAAAGACTCAAAAGGTGAACATGCCTCAGTACATCTAAATTCTTATTTATTGGTAGACTGGAAGGTGTTTTGAGTATCTTGTGGAACAGTGACTGCAAACCATATGGATGAATGATCCTTGTGGGAAGATGATGTAGGTGACCTCTTGGTTGAGAGAGTAGACACAAAGTGAAAAAAGAGTTAAAATAAAGAAGATGCTACCAAGCACACAAGCAACTACAAATTATTATCCTTTTAGATGCATCATGAGAGTAATGCAGTGAATTCACACTAACCCATGTTATGGTGCCCTGTGGATATGGACAAGAGTTTGGTGGTGTGAATGTCAGGTTGTGAAATCAGTTGGCAATGTGTAGGAGCTTTAAGCTGTCCTAAATCATACTGACTTACATCTTCAACCCACATTAATTTTAAGAACAGTGTGTCTCATTGTCTTGCTATGTTTAAGCTTGTAGAACTTGGGGTTTTTTTCCCTGAAAAGTTTCTTTATCCTGTAACATTCTGTATGCTAGCGTGATAGCAAGGTCGTAAGTCAGCAGGACTTCTTTATAGGGAATCTTGTCCTGTTCACAGGTTATGCTCTGACACTAAGGCACATGCTTAGCTCCTCTGTTTCCTTAGAAATGTATGTTAACAGCCTCTGCTCAATTCAGCTGGCTCTACAAGGAACGTGGCAAGACCATGATACTAAATCAGTAGAAAATGGTCTTAATACGTTATTCTTCATATTATGTCCAAATTCAAATGCTGCTTGTAGGAACTACAGGGAGAATACTGAGTTAAGTGTATTTCTTTTCTTCTTCTTTCTGCTGAAATTACTCGCTGACCTGTGAGCAGCATTTGCTTTCTTGAGAAGATAGATTGTTGACATTCCTGGTGTGTCTCTGCATCCAACAAAACAATATATTGGCAACCATTTTGTATTTCAGTGGCTTGAACAACGCTGAAACTATTTATCTGCATTTATGCAGTAAGAATTGACTGAGGTGCACAGATTTTGTTGGCTTCTGCAGAAATTATTTGATTTTTCTATGAATTGAGCTTCAAATACTGGTCTGGGTTTTTTTTTTTCATTCAGTATGTAACAATAGAATTAAAAACTCTCTTGACTTAGCAATATGAAATCATCTGTCTCTAAGATTTTGGCAGGTTCTGCATTTGTATAATGCAATTCCTTGTGAGTGCAGTAATTTAGACATGTTCATTTTGGTGGTAAGTTTCAGAGTAGTTTATCTCTTTCTCTTTCAGTAATATATTTAAGATAAATGGAAAACCTCTAACAACTTACATTTAAATCAAGAACTCTTTTCCAAGACTGGTTTTGTGCAATCCTGGGTAAAGGCACCTGAGGCTGGTGAAAAGATCCTCATTTTCAGTACCTGAACAATAATAATATCAGCACAACTTAAAAAGTGGTCTTAAAAAGATACTGCATTCTTTTCTTGGTGGTGATTAATATATGAGTAGTAGATGACTGATCCACACATGGTATCCTTACTACCAGTCCCAAGATGGGCAGAGGTGATGCAACCTGCTACATAACTTGATGTAAAGAAAAGAAAGAATTCAGCAGGTAGCACACAGAAATTTCTAAGAAAATGTCAGAAACATCTTCAGTCAAGAGTAACACCATTCATTTCGCTGAGTCAGTGATCTGACTGTCTGGTCTTGAAGAAAGGAGAGTTTTGATTCAGTATCCGTCAGACACTTCTCACTGAAAATGTGGATTTTGGCTGCTATCATTTCTCAGTTAAAAGTCATAATGTTGCCATGGTCTACAAGGAGAGATATGAGAAGCGTAGATTGTGTTTCTAAGAAAACAAAGCAGGCTTATGTCAATGTATTTTCTACAGTAGTAATCCTATTAGTATTTCTTTTTTTCAAATAATGTTATTTTTAATAAGTGATTTTATCATTTTTTGAGGACCATATTTTTGTATTCAGTCGTGTATCATGTTGTATATGTATGTATTGTCACATTTTTCTGTCATGTTTTTTCATTCATGTGCACAAACATATACACACGTGCATACAGTCTTTGTATTGGCTGGAGCAGGTAGTGCCAACTTAAGTTTTTTTCACAGGATATATCTAGAAGTGTTTGGCTGTATAGAACTCTGTAAGACTTGAAGCATTCAGGCCATTTCCATTCAAGTATCAGTTTCATACTGAAACTATTTTTTAAGATGAGAAGAAGAGTTTGTTTTCCAAACAACAAGGTTAAGAGAAAATGAAATGCTCTGACAATTTAAAAATTGTCATGGAGAAGCTCTAGTGTGCTTTCTGAGCCTTAGGGGGTGTAGGGTGTGGAAGGAAAGAGAGCAAGAAAGTTGTTTGGTAGGAGGGAAATGCTTTTGCTGATTCTGTGGGGGACTGCCAGTTTCTGGCTTAAGTTTTAAAACTTTAGGAAAATGTTTGCATGGGGTTGACAAAGACTTGTTCACCAGTTAAATTGTCAGAGGATTACACCAGTTCTGCACTTGTAAGGTCTGTAGAGCCGTACTGGAAAGCTGAGAGGGTTTTTTTCTCTGTTGTGTTACACAGAGCTTGTTTTGACACCAGGTGTTAAAAGTGTAAAGACTGATGAGCCTCAGGTTCTTGAATGCTGTAAACTGGCACTGGCAGCTGACAGGAAGATGGAGAGGCAAGAGAGTGGGGCAGAGAGAATGGTTCTGCCTGTTAAGGAAGAGTAAGACCAGCTGAGGAGTTTACCTGGATCCAACTTAAGAAAAATACAGCTATAGGTTCTGTGGTGCCTGGGGTGGTGATAGCTGAGATTGGCCAGTCTTCTGTTGCCAGCAAGTGTCCATGAAACCCTAAAGTCTTAACCACCCTAGCTGTAAACATGCATAGAAGACTCATCTTGCATCCCCTTCTCCTTTCAGTGTGTGTTTGCCAGCTTCTGCATGAAATGAGATGGGGATCTTGCTTTTGCAAATAACATTATTACATTCTGCCCAACTTTGACTGATAGCAGGAGGCCCAGTCTAAGCCAAGGATCCAGCAGAGGGGGAGAGAGCAAGAGGGTTCCTGTGGAAGAACTCAATTTATGATGTTTTAACTCAAGACTTTATTGCAATGCCTGTGTGTGAGAGGATCCAGTTGTGGTAGTTTCAGATAATCTTAACTGCCATTTCTTACAGTGTGAGTGCTGGTCTTTGCAGTACTAACAGCCTTTTAATTCAGCTGCTGTGTGGTCTGTCTGCAGATAAACATTCATGGATACATATGCTGTGGCACATGTGCTTGTACACATAAATATATCTGTTCCCATGACTGGGCTTAGATAAAAGGTCATGTTGGACTGCAGCTACAAATAAGACTATTCAAAGTCAAAAGATGAAAATTTTATATTTTTGTATTTTTTTTTACTTCCAAACAGGCTTACAAACTCAGTCTGTTGGAGTGATTCTAAGATAGGTTGCAGTTCATGCTTCAGACATGCAGCAATCTTAGTAAAACCATATTGGAAATGCCAGTATTCCTGGAATGTTTGTCTCTTCAGTTGTCCATCCTCACCCCACCCATTACACTATTCAAAAAGCAGTAGTAACTTTGCAGGTTGGTAAGAAAAGGGTAGAGCACCACCAGACTTTTTTTGTGGAAGAATTAAGACTGTCATCGTCTTTGGAGCTAAGGGGACTGGAGTCTGTGGAGGGGAATCTAGTGAAATAAAGGATGTGATCATCAGGAAGCAGCAGCAGGGCTGTGCAGGCAGGAGGGGGGAGTATGAAAGGGTTAGAGGGGAAGCCACTAAGGTTCAAAGGAAGAGTGTCATACAGAGGAATATCTTCTAGGAGAATAGACATAACTTCAAACAGGCCGTGAGTGAGATGGGGTAACTAAGAAGTTTCAGTAATCAAAGTGGTGCAAGCTGGCCTGATAATTCTGACAGCAGAAGTGAAAAGCTTGTCTTCAGAAGTATTTGGGGGAGGGGGTGGGGATTTTTTGAGGGTTTTGAGGGAGGGGTTTTATTAAGTAAGCAAGATCCTGAAGAGAAATGTTTAATATCTGAAAGGGAAAACATTTCAGGAGGGTTTCACTAGATGACAGTTATTAAAAAAAACGGAGACAGTTACACCTTCACCTAGTGTAGCTCACAGTGCCTTTTGGAATCAGTGGTTGCAGTTATTTGTGGAAATTCAATAGCTGAATCACCCATAATGCTGAATTGAAGGGACTGTTGTAAAGCCTAGGATAAATGGACATAGCAGAAGACATCCAGATTTGTTCAAATAACAAGCTTACTCATTTTGTGAGAAATGAACTCCAAAACCTCAGCAGATTATCTGTTGGATTTTACAGAAGAGCTTTTATTGCCATCTACTGGCTTAAATAGGCAGCTTGCTCGACTGCATTGCCCTTGCTAAGAACCATTTGGAAAATGTTTGCTTACTGAGAAAATATTTTGAAGAGATTGTTTCAGAATATTCCTTAGGCAAGCTTATCTTTGGCATGATATCAGACGAGTCTGTTTGCAGTTAGCTATGTTGGCATGCCAAGCTTTATGAAAGGGGGTTCATTTAAACATCTGGAACCTGACGCACCCATAAATGCACTCCAGCACATGCTTCACTTTGCAGGAAATCAGCTTTAGGAACATACAGAGGATTTTGTACGTGTGGTGTGCAGCAGGTTGTGTGTGCGTGTGCTTTGGAAACTGGAGTTGTCCACGTTTCTTTCTACTTTCAACTTCCAAACTACGTAAAATTGAGTGGGGTTTTAAGAAAAACTTTCTCCTAATTAGTTCTTCAGATCTTCCAATTACTCCAACGCCCCCAAAAAATAAGCAGAGAGGTTGAAACTTGGAGCCTTGATTAAGTCTGAATCAAGTCATTGATAAGGTGAGATTAGCTTTTTTTATAAATACAGTTATGAAAGTAAAAGGCTGAATTCTGTGTCTTTCTCAAGCAAGATGCCCATTGAATGAAGTCTTTAGGATAATTTCTCTAAATCCCAAAGCCTTTTGTATATTTTTCTGTCGATTCAATATAAAATTCCTAAGAGATTTTCAGGTTTTTTTTCTGAAGGCATCAGTACTGGCTGACAAGTCATTGCCAGACTGCTGTATAACTCAGATCTTCAGTGTTTATCTTTCATCATATGAACTAGGTGTTTGTACAAGCACTCCCAGATTTGGGGAGCTCAAAATGAGGAAGATCAACAGTGACATTTTTCAAATTATTTAAAATCCTGCATCCATTTTGGCTGGAAGAAATGGAAATATGACCTGATGGTGGTAGCCATTTCAGTCTGTACACAGGTGTCTACAGCCTTGCACTCACAAGTACACAAAAAGCTCCTCACACAATGATTAAATCTAAATAAATAGTAGTAAAAATAGTAGCAGCATCAGAAGTCTATTTTTTAACTAGATTTATTGATTTGGAATTTTAAACTGTGTGTCATATACTGCAGTAAAGTGACAGAGTTGTGGAGAGTTTCCTTTTCTTTTCCCTGGTGCTCTCAGGTTCGTTCCTGAGACTACCATAGCCTGACCATCCTCTCAGTGGCCATTGTTTGCAGATCTGAACCAAAGCCTTTGTACTCATTGTCACTTACTGTTCCTGTTTCTTGTCTTTGTTCTTTTCTCACAGCTACAAGCCCCCAGTGTGAAAGGCTTTGATTTTGCTAAGCAGCATCTGGGCCAGCACAATAAAGATGATGTCCTGATTATCCATGAGCCAGCTCCTTTACCAGGACCTATTAAGGATACTACCCCATCTGAAAATGGAGATGTGCCCAGCCCCAAATCCAAGACTTCCACAAAGCCTTCAAAGACTGTTCGACACAGAGGGAGGTCAGTTCACAGAGATAAAAACAAATTGTAGTGGACAACAGTTTATTAAGGGCTAGCGATTGCTGTATTTTTAATGCAATTTCAGTGGAAAGAACCGTTCCAGAGCTCTGCAACTCACGTTTTCTAGTGAGCCACCGCAAGGTTGTGAGAATTTATTGTTCATTCCTCTTTTAAAGGGAACATACCCATTTAAGAGGAGTATTTAAAATACTGCAGAGCTGACTGGAGTCAAATCATTGCTTGTTCACTGGAAACACCAAGTGTATGTTTTCCAATGCAGTCTCTTTCTGAGCTCTAGCTACTAAGCCTGCGGGTGGTTAAAAACAAATGAAAACCACTGATGAAGAATAATGTGTTTCAATCACATTAATAGTGATCAATATGTGCATGAAGAGTTGGAATTCCCAAAACTAAGCCATATCTCCAAAATTCAGGGAAGATGCTGAAGTGTTGTTATTCATGATTTTATGTGGGGGTCTCATAGCAAATGAGCCTTATTCAGAAAAAGGAATGGTAATTCACAGCTGTGCAAATGGAGAAGGGTCTGTTAACCATCAGCAGAATTTTCCTAACCTTTTCCAATAATCACATGATATGACTGTCCCTTGCTGGAAAAAATTGTGTTTGTAGGATACATGATGTAACAAAGCTGTGCAGTAGAGATGGATCTGTGCACAAAAAATGTGGGGAAAAAATGGAACTCTGAGAAGACCCCCTCTGAACTATACTTTCCAGTAATTCTTCTTCCTCTCTCTCACTCTCACACTTCTTTGTCTTGAGCTCTGCATTCCTTGTGCTAATATCTACGTGATACTGCACAGTGGGAAGGAAAAAAAAGCAATCAATCGAGGGCAGGGTTGGATGAGCTGAGAAAGAAACTAATGGTGATTCTGACTGAGCTGCAGGTCTCTGCAGCACAGCTTGCTCCTCTGTTTAGCCCTCTGAAGCCCCAGTTGTCGTAAGATCCTTGCTTCATCTTCTCCTTGTGGGCTTCCTAAAGCTCAGTTTCCCCCTTCCAGATGCTAAGCCTGTCTTCCTAAATCCCTACAGACCTTGCAAGTAGAAGACTGCCAGTGGTACAGTGGAAGGTGGGCAAAACTGGAAAACAACGAAGAAAAATGAGCTTTACTAGTTTTGGTGTAGCTTACATAAATTAAAACAAAGTAACATAAAGCTGAAAGACAAGTGTTTCTGTGTTTCTTTTAAAAAGTTCAGAAGTGGCCTAGGACAGACATGATATGTTGGGGAGGAGAAGGCATCTATATTTATATGCAGATAAGCATAAGAAATAAGTTTAGATTTGAGGTTGCTACTGTATTTTGTCTAGAATGATTCAGAAAATTAAGCAGGCGAAATTTCAGAAGCCAACATTAAAATGATACGCCATGATCCCATTGTAGAAGGCCACCAAGTCATTCAGGTGTGATTTGCCCCTAGTGAAGCCATGTTGCCTGTCACCAAGCCCCTTCTTATTTTCCATGTGCCTTAGCATAGTTTCCAGGACAATCTGCTCCGTGATCTTCCTAGGCACAGAGGTGAGAGTGACTGACCTGTAGTTCAGACACTTGAAATGTTTTCAGAAGACAATCTCCCTCTCCTCCCTCATATTTCCTTAAGAACAGATCTTCCTTTAACTTAAACTTATGCTTAACTTCAGGCTTAACTATGGAGATGTTGCCATCGTCTCCCTACCGTGCTGATGTGCCCATGTCAGCTTGTGATTTGAAACATTTATTCCCCGAGGCAGAAGTTGAAATGTGAAATGGTATCATACTGTGTTGTGTTGGGTTTAGCTGCTTGATGTTTTGTGAGGAAATACAGAACTCAGTTCATCACAGTTCAGCTCAGGATTGTATGTTACATGCCAGGAAATGTAGTGGTGATGTGAATACACGTTCTGTATCTGTAAGAAACAACAAACAAGAACAGCTGAGTTCAGAAAGCTCAGCATCCCTAGACTCCAGCTGAGAGTTGCACCCCTTGTTTTGACTTGAGAGTGTACAACTGCATATTCCTCAGCACTTACAAGAAATGCCTGATGTTGACTCAACACTATTTATGTTCCTATAAGTTGGCGATAATTTGGATACACTGAGAAAAGAGTATGAGGGGAAATGAAGAGCACAGTGAGATGAAACAGAAAGTCAGTAGGAGATCTGGACGCAGAACTCCAGCCTCATACTCTGCTGAACCAGGACAAAGGTGATGGAGGTCATAGCTCTGCACACCCTCTCCTCCATAGGAAAAGATGCAGTGATGCAGATCTCTAAGCTCATTGAGGACCATTTGTTCTCTTTTCCATGCTATTATTTTTTTAAATTGGGATGTAACATTAATATCACAGTTCTGCAGATCAGGGCATTGTTTATGGAGGAGAAAAAGGGAAGTTGAATTCAGAACTGCAAGGAGTAGATTTAACTTCAATGAACTTGTCAGGCTGCATATAGTTACCTTAGTCTGTGAGCTCTAGGCAGGTTGATGTTTAGCCAAGAGCCTCAGTAACTAGTTCAGATACCCATCTAGCCCAAGCAAATCCTGCACTAATGAGGCTAATGCACAGACATGTGCATGCTCTCCACGATTAACTCCCTGCCAGAATAGAATATGAGTGTTCACAGGACAAAATGGTCACTAGAGATGCTATCACAAAGGCTGATCCCATGTGAAGAGACTGGCTTTGGTGTCAGGAAGTGGTGTGGGCCCTGTATTTTTTTCTGTTTATATACTGTCAGAATAATTTTACAGCTGAAGTATTTTGTTGGGGAACATCATGCTATTTTTTTTTATTTTTCTTATATTTTTCTATATTGCCTACAAAAGCTATGAGCACTGAGATTGTAATTTTTAGATAACAGATGTTCTTAAGAATCTTGTGACTGCATGGAATAAATACAAAAAAGAAGCATTTTTGAATGGCCTTACATTTGACTATTCAGGAAAATATTCACATAGATTTGTATTGTTAGCAAGAGAACACTAAGTTAGTAAGGCTGAATGTTAGACTAGTTACCTATGTGGGTTTCATATTCCTAATACAGTTATTTTCTTTCTGAAAGGTAAATTGCTAGTTACAAATGCAGAGCTTTTTCTTGTAGTGTATTTTAAAGGAAAGATTACTTAATAATATTGTCACATGTGAATTGTGTTGCAGATTTTTCAGACACAACAACGGTAACATTGTGGCAATGAATATCTAGCTATGATAATGTATTATAAATTTAAACAGAGGAAAATTTTAGCAGACTTCAGAAGATATTTTAGCACAGGATTCTTTGTGTGTGAGAATTATGCCCCTTGCAAACTTGTGTTACATGTTGGTTTGTTTGTTTTGTAATGTTCCTGGCAGAATTTCGCCATCAGATGCTGAATCCACAGCAAGTGAACAATCCAGTGGGAGGGAGACAGGAGAAGAAAGTGCAAGACCATCAACTGTTGCAAACGAGGGCAAGCCTCGCAGAGCAGTGAAGAAGGGTTTGTTACTTTTTTTTTTTTCTCCTTGTGTGCTCTACTGCTTTACTCAGGTTGAAGAGTTACTCTGGTGCTGTAACTTTTCTAAACTCATCTTTGGCTGCTGATTTTTCTGCTTCTTGCCGCAGAAAATCCCTTCGTATTTGGTTTCATTTCTTCCGTTGAAACTGAAGAGCTATACATTCCTTTCATTCCAGCAAGCTTTTGAAACAAATGGCTTAGCAGGAATAAATCTTGCCTCCTTTTGTCCCACACACACCCCCAGCAAAACTTTCCAGCTTGGCCTAATTGTGTCTCTCTCGTGGTAGCAGAATTGCAGACAGTTACATGGGCAGTAGAGGTCACAGCAGGACTTCAGACCATGGGGATGTGTCTGTAACAGCAACTTTGAAAAAGTGATATGAAAAAAAAAGACACCAGAGAGGTCAAAGTTTTACAAATGAGTTGTAATTCAATCATCAAAATGCCTGCATGATTGTACATTAGAATGATTAAAATTCAGTGCTACTATGTTAATAACACTGGTATTTTTTTATAAAGAACCATCTTTCTTCCAGTTAAAGTGCCACTATTTTTCTTTCTTATTTCTAATATATATATATATTTATATATTTGAAAAGATGGGAAAACATCTCAGGAGGGTTTGATTTCCTCCAGCCTATCTGACTTGAATTCTGTTGCTCTGTTTTAGTGTTCTCCCATTTCTTCTTACCTGGGAACTCCAAATTAATGTCTTCATTTTCTATTTGGCTTAAAACTTTATGTAACATTTAACATTTCCTTTTGGTGTAGAAATGTTACGTGTTGCTGGATCTGAATTACCTGCTAAAGGCAGCAAGGAGACTGTGTAAAATGTGTCCTTTCTACCTATCATGCCCTGACTGGGTAAAATGCACTATTCTTTCAGCATTTGGTGCCTCTAGTTTGCAAATCATAGGGACTATTTTTAGCATTCAGAAGTGGAGGCACTGTCTGCAGAGAGCTCTCTACTAAATGGGAAATTCAGTTCCCTTTTTGTGCAGCTGAGATTTGGCGCAGTTCGATCCAAGTTCATGCATTTCATTCAAAAGTAAATGCAGTCATCTTGCTGCTGTGGATTTTTTCCAGTTGCCATTCTAGCTAAATTATTTGTCATAATTACTGTGTTGTCTCTTCTTTTTCCTTTATGTTGTCAGGAGCAAACAGAGTGGGTAAGTAAACAGAGCTGGTAGTTGAGTACAAATATGAATAGGGGTGTTGGGGTAGCTGCAATTATGTCTTAAGGATGGAAGAGTTTGTCTTCTGAGTGTAAGAAAATAAAATTGCTTTTGAGCTATTGAAGTANTTATATATTTGAAAAGATGGGAAAACATCTCAGGAGGGTTTGATTTCCTCCAGCCTATCTGACTTGAATTCTGTTGCTCTGTTTTAGTGTTCTCCCATTTCTTCTTACCTGGGAACTCCAAATTCATGTCTTCATTTTCTATTTGGCTTAAAACTTTATGTAACATTTAACATTTCCTTTTGGTGTAGAAATGTTACGTGTTGCTGGATCTGAATTACCTGCTAAAGGCAGCAAGGAGACTGTGTAAAATGTGTCCTTTCTACCTATCATGCCCTGACTGGGTAAAATGCACTATTCTTTCAGCATTTGGTGCCTCTAGTTTGCAAATCATAGGGACTATTTTTAGCATTCAGAAGTGGAGGCACTGTCTGCAGAGAGCTCTCTACTAAATGGGAAATTCAGTTCCCTTTTTGTGCAGCTGAGATTTGGCGCAGTTCGATCCAAGTTCATGCATTTCATTCAAAAGTAAATGCAGTCATCTTGCTGCTGTGGATTTTTTCCAGTTGCCATTCTAGCTAAATTATTTGTCATAATTACTGTGTTGTCTCTTCTTTTTCCTTTATGTTGTCAGGAGCAAACAGAGTGGGTAAGTAAACAGAGCTGGTAGTTGAGTACAAATATGAATAGGGGTGTTGGGGTAGCTGCAATTATGTCTTAAGGATGGAAGAGTTTGTCTTCTGAGTGTAAGAAAATAAAATTGCTTTTGAGCTATTGAAGTATTAAAAAAGTCTCAGTAACACAAATTATAGTAATCCAGCACAGTTTTCTAATTTTTTTCCTCCCAATTCTTTCACATTATTGAGGAAAACATCACTGTGAAAGAAGCAAAACTAAGGCAGCTGTTAGTCCTGAAACCAGCTTTGTATAAACAAGTTGGAGATAATATTAGAATTAATGTCTTTACTGGAAGCCCAAGAAAAACACGAGCTACCTGCAAACAAACACAAATATTTTGTTGTGAACTAGTGTTTTCTCTGCCAGGATTGAGACATGGCAAACATAGGGCAGGAGAAATCTAATGGCTGTCTTTGATAATGTATAACACATCTAGTGATAAAATAAGGACTGTGTCCTCTGATAGCACTGACCATGTTATAGTAGCCAGCCTTCTGTCCATCCTTCTGTACTATGCTACTTTCCATTGGTGGATGTTTGAGTCATCAGCTGCATCCCAGGGATGTCACCTACTGGGATACCAAGAAACTGTGTACAATTTTTTTAATTGCATACTCTGGCACGGTTAAGATAGCAGTTGAAGAATCCTATTGACTTTATCTGATTTTGGATGAGGCCTTATGCACCTTGGTTGTGTGTCTCTTGAGGGTGCAGGAAGCAGTGCCTTTCTCTGTCTCCAGCTGTATTGGTTTTCATATGAAATCACAGCTTCCTGACGTTTCAGTTCAATAAATGGTTTCAACTCAGAGAGCGATGATGAACATTGATCCTGGCATGTGACCTCTATGGACTGGTTGTTAAAACATGATCTGACCAGTATTGGGGTATTAAGTACCTCTCCATTATTTTTTAGCCTCAGCTGAATTATTCTGAAATGAAAATTTCATTCATGTAGTGCCATCCGATAGCTTTATAAGGAATATTTTCTAAATGTGAATAATAATGTAATATAAGAACTTTGAAACGAGAAATTATGCTTATTCTCTCTGTCAAAACTTCTACAGGACCTCGTTCATATGTTGAGTTAGAAACCATTTCTCCTTTTGTTGTATTTATCCAGTGCTATGCAGTTCCTGATTTTATCTACTTTTCTGTACTTCCATCTTGGTTTGTATTTATAGCCACATTGAGTGTAGGCACACAGAGAGGATTTAAAGGTCAGATGCAGCTTATGATGGTTTTTTGTGTGTATCTTTTCTGCAAAAAGGAGTAACATATGATGTTACTGTAGAGCCTTACCAAAATTTTGTAGTGGGACTTCTGTTTTACCAAGTGAGCTTAAGAACCCTTTCAGCTAAGAGGCTCCTGCCAAGCACTTGTTTGTGTGTACAAGGGAAAGTTATGGATGAAATTATAAAGATTCAGAGTGAGTTTTCAGTGTAATTGAAAATATTAGACCTCGCTAACCAAGTAATATGAAAATATCCTTAAAATTTTATGTTGGAGGTCAGTGAGCTTGGGAGCGGCTGATGGAGTAAAAAGGTGAGGAAAAAATGACTAAGGTATGGGGAAGATGGATGCAGAAGTTCAGATTTCTATTGACTGCACAATTGCTCTGAGGGATTCACACTAACTCCTTAATTTATCTTGTGCCCCTCTCTATGAGGGCAATTCTTGCACACTTCCGACAGATGCATGAAGATGGGGCTGTGAAGACAACAAATGGTTAAGATGATACAAATAGCTACAGAAGAGAGATGGATCTGTTTCATTTAGGCTCTGTGTCTTGCAAAACATTTGGGACACAGAGGTCTTGAATGGAGCTGTTTACCTTTTTAAGAACACTTATACAGAGAAACCACATTTATTAATGATGCATGCCTTTTATAAACGTGTATGTTTGACAATGCTTTGATAAAGTTTGAGAAATCTGAATAGGGATTTTGCTTAACTTGTGGCCAGACTGCTTTCCAGCCCAAAAGTATTATGCTGTGAATATAATAAAGCATACTATTCCTTTCTTGTCCTGCTCCCTTGTTGTGCTGGAAGAGGGAAGCAGAGGAGCAAGTCATCTACTGTGACCTTCCACAGAAGATATGATTCACCCCTCTTCTGAACCCTATCCTGAATTACCAGCACGTGTTGCAATAGGATCACAGCAGTGACTATTTTATTTCTCTTCCTGTCTGTTGTAGTTGGATCATGTTGATCAACAACTGATTCTGTATCAGAATCAAATTAGGTTTTCCTCCTGATTTGAATATTGAGAACCACATCCCCTTATTAGAAGTCTGTGGAAAGATGTGGGACTATGTCCCTCAGCACTGTTGTGTTCCTTCATAAGGAGAGTCACAAGTCCTGATCTCTCATTGCTTGTATTTCAGGGTGAAAATCGGTTTGAGAATGTGTGGCTTTATCACATAGATAAGACAAAAGGCTATTTTGAGAGTTTACAATAGCTTTTGCAAGCCTCATCTGCATAACAGTTTCTGATTTAGGTCTAACTCAGAAAAGAAATTACTAAATCTGTGTTGAACTGCAAATGACTGGGGTGGTCCTATAGACTTCAAGTCTTTTCAGGGAGATGACCCATTTCTATTGAAGTAATTAACTGTTGGCAGGACCTGGGGTGCCCTTCCATGCATATTGGTTTTCATGTCTTTTGCTGATTGTATTTGAGTTGGTTTCACCTCTTCAACAAATTACAATATGACAATATTTATGCAGCTTGCTTATTATTAGGTGAACTATCTATCCTGTCACAGAGAAAAAATCTGCCTTAAAAGTGTTCATCAGTAAAATGTCTGTAAAATTCTGTGTGTTTTGTGCAGATTTCTAAGGGGTTTTTTGTTGGTTCCTGTATCACTCCTATCACCTAAGAAATGCATTTTGCATTGAGACATCTTCCATTGCTCTTTGAACCCCCATTTGAGCAATTTGCATCTCCTTAAGTACTGATAAGAGGAATCATTAGCAGAATGTACTTAAACAGCTTTTTATGGAGTAAAGTAAATTGAGATTTTGGGGGTTTGCAAGTGCCAAGAGCTTGATTTACAGAAATAAAGAATGACAGCTCACCTTCTGGAAATATCATGGGAAAATGTTTATAATTTACAAACCACGAGGTAAACTTGTTGTACACTAAATGTGAGTCAGCTGGAAGGCCTGTAGGGCAAATTAGACACAGATGGAAAACAGGGTATAGTTTTGTAGCACAGCATCTGTAGAGCTTAACATTTGACTGTGATAACCCTGGCAGCACTGCTTCACTCTTTATTGGTTCTGATAATTTAGGACCTCCTCAGACCAGCAGTGGAAACGAGCAGCACTCCTCAGCCTCTATCTTTGAACATGTGGATAGGATGTCCCGTTCCTCAGATGCCAGCAGACGGGTCCCAAGCAAGATCCAGCTGATTGCCATGCAGCCCATGGCAGCACCTCCAGTTCAGAACTCGGTGCTCTCTGATCGAGTAGCAGAGACCAACAAAATTAATAAAGAGGTATTTTTGAAAGTGCTTTGAATGTTTTTGGAGGATTCTGTGCCTAGCCAAGGGGGAAGTGAAAAGTATCCAGTTTCTTCACAGGAGTTCCTTGTAAATTCCTGAGGAGTTAAATCTTGACAAGTTACAGGAATAACCCTGTTTCCATCCAGAGAAATTATCTAACCTGTCTTTAAGAGATGCCTAAAGCAAAATTTAAGCACAGAGAGGATTTGGTGGTCAGGATACCTTTGTGTTAGCATCCTGTTGCTAGTCAGCAGGAATGACTTAAAGACAGTTGTGCTAATTCATGTATGAGAATTGGAACATATGGCCCACCTTGGTTTTCATTCTGTACTATTCCTTTACTTTTCAGGACTCAGGATGTTGGTTATAAAAAGAAGGTATCTCAAAACATTGTAGGGTGTGAATTTGCAGCCCATTTCATTTCTTTCAACTTCTAATTTGTTTACCTGACAGTAAACATACAAAATTTCCTGCTTTCTCTGAGGCTCATGTTACTGTATGCAGAATATGAGCATGCCTGGGGCATGAGGAGAGGTGATGCACTGTAAAACCACATCATACACTGCCTGACAGTAGCACCTTCCTGCATCCTGGTTTGGTACTGGGTGTAAGATGACATTTTTTCATAATTCAGAGTGGAAGATTACTCAAACCTGTAACTGATCTTTGTTTAGAATCTGTGTTTCTCAGTACCTTACTGAAAAGAGGCAAATGTATATATATCTAGGATGCAGAGGCAAGAGGAGCCACAAAACAGAAATCTGTCTGTATGGGCAGAAGACATATAATTCTAACTATAAACATAAAGAGCAAGTTTGACTTCTGTCCTATATCTGCCTATCTGCCTTCTTTTTTTTTTAATTTTCATGAGAGAATACACAAAAATCAAATTTTATTTGGTTCTTAATTTGCTGATGCCAGATGTGTTCCAGAACTAGTCCAGCACAGGCAGAGCAGTTGTTGCTACCTAATCTGGTGCTCAAGTGATAAGAATTACTTCAGTGGGTTTTGGGCCAAGACTTAGAAAGTGTGGTGCTGCAACAGCTTTACCCAGATAATGAGATGCACTCCATGAAAAGGTAGGAGGAGAGGCATGAAAAATCAGCCTCCAGGATGATGTAGAGCTGATAGTGCCATGTTCATCTGGGGATCTGGGCCTTTGTGTTGCTGCTGTGTTCCTGCATAGCATATGGCAGCCTCTCATGCACAGCAGAGGCACTGAGTTATGAGCTCAGTTGTCTCTTGAAGTTCTTGCTTCTTTTGTGATGAAGGTCATTAAAGGGAAAGGGTGGCAGATTTTAACAGTGTTGATCAAATATCAACAATATAATCTGTTTGCCTAGCATAGCTAACTACAGACTGGTTAGTCTTATTTTTTCAGAGCAGTGTTCCGTCTGGTAGACAGCAGGAATTTTTTGTGTTCTGCCTGCCTTTTGTTAACAAACTGCCACTTCCCTCTAATTGCACCTGCTGTGCTGGCAATCGTGTTGTGTGTAATAGTACATCTACCTGGAGAGACAATGGGGAGACTGCGAAATATCCAGGAAGGAAAGTGTGTTCATAAATTGTGTGACTTATTTTAGTCCTTCAGAGATTTGGGGGAGGGAGGCAGGGGCAGGCAGAGAGGTGGGGAGGAGAGGTTTACAGAAGAGCAGCAAAATCCAGTTTGCAACATATACAACTGAAAAAATATTCCTTTTTTTTTTTTTTTCTTCTTCTTGAAGATACAAACAGCCCTGAGGCATAAATCTGAGATCGAGCATCACCGCAATAAGATTCGCCTCCGCGCCAAGCGTAAAGGGCACTATGAATTTCCAGTGGTGGATGACGTGGTGGTGGTTGACTCCAAAGAACAGCACAGAATATATCGCAAGGCACAGATGCAGATTGACAAGATCTTGGACCCTGGAGGCAGTGTGCCTACTGTCTTCATAGAGCCCAGGAAGAGGTAGGGGTTTCAAAGATGGAATGAACAATTTTCTCTTAGAGTCAGTGCCCAAACTACATCAAAACTGTACTTCTTAACTGTCAGAGCTGAAAATCATTTTGATCAGTAGTTGGATTTGAGTTACCTAGGTGAAAAGGATTGGCTTGTTCTAGACACTTATTTATTTCAGTATATGCCACTATATTTTGATTTCAAGTTATTTTTTACAAGTTCTCAGCGGTGAATTCTTGATAAATAAGCCCAAATCTATGAAAACAGTCTTAAAACAATTTAGTATTTGCTCTGCCATTTGTTTGAATAATTCTTGTGTGGCATAGAGGGATCAAAATTGCAATATCAGCACTAAAAAAAGAAACCTGCAAGTAATATGTATGCAAGTAATATAACCAGCAAGTAATAATATTTTTATAAAGCAGGAGGGGGGGAGGTGAATACGTAAAATAAGGAAAACCTTGAACAGACTAAAAAGCTTGAAAATTCTGAATGTTAAAGGCAAATTCACAAATCAATGAGATTATTCAGAGGGAATACATAAAAGGTTATAAGGCATATCTGTCAGCCTCACAGATCTGCCTTCCTGGCCTTGTATTTGCAGAGAAGGTTTTCCCTGGGTTCTATTTCAGGCTTATGAATGCAGGCACTTTGTTCCTGGAGCACTGCAGAACCAGCACCGGTGGGTGCTTCTGCACTGATAGAAAGTAGCTTTTCTCCAGTGGTGTGGGTTCCTCAGCTGGTTTGCCTGGTGGGGTTAAACCCTCTGTACCAAGCACAAAGCCTTGTTGGCAGTGTGGTCTGTTCTGTGGCTGCAGATGTGTCACACATTGGGCTGGGGAGCTGAAATACAGGCAACTCGGACAGATGAATGTAGGAGGGAGGTGACTCTGGGAAGAATCTAAGGGACGAATGGGATGTTTTGGAGAGTTGCCAGTGAGAGTGTTATTAAGAGAACCTTGAGGAAAGAGATTTGAGCTACCTAATGGGACTGGCATGGAAAACTGGGAAGAGAAACAGGGCTGAGACAAGGATGACGTGGAGGAAATGGGGAGAGGAGTTCAACCTTGAGTGAGATGAGAAGAAAAATTTCAAAAATAAATGTGATTACCTTTGTCTCTCTCTCTCTGTTTTTTGTTTTTTTCCTGTTAAGTTCTCGTGCAAAACGTTCTCCCAAGCAGCGCCGTCGCCATCAGATAAATGGGAGTCCAATTGATGCCGAAAAGGACAGGTTAATCACAACTGACAGTGATGGGACATACAAAAGGCCTCCAGGAGTCAATAATTCTGCATATATTGTATGTATGTCTCTTGAATGGCAGGAATGTTCTGATAATGATGACAGTTGGGACATTGGCTTTTGGCCTTCTGTTTATGGTCCACATGATATGGTTAGTTTCAGTCATGTAGTTAGCATGTAAATCAAAGTGAAATAAGGATTTCATTGACATTCAGTCATTTTTAAACAGTAAAATTCTGATGAGTATTCCTTGATATTACAGAGGCCAAGAACTAAATCCTTGTTTTCATTAATGCCACTGTGTTATGCACATGAAAGTGTGCTTGACATGTTCCACAATATCTTGAACATAGCTTCACTCTAGTCCAATTTGCTGGATGTTATATATTCATATATTACAGCAAATTTCATCCTTTGCTCTTACAGAGCGGAAGACTCAGGTCTTTATGTGAGAAATTTTCTCATCTTTCAAACGCGGCAATTAATTATTAATGATAGAGAAACATGTCTTTGTACTACAGTAACTTGAAACAATTCCAGTGCAATGTCTTGAAAATTAATTTTGTTTCACATCTTAAAAAGGAAAGACGCTGGAGAATACTTCTGTTCAATCATATCCATGTCACAAACAGTATTTAGGCATCTTTAACCACTTCTAAGCAGATTTCATTAAGCCAAGTGCTAATGTTGGAAGCCCCTGGACAGTTCTTATCTTTAAAGATGGTTTAATAATTTTAAGAATTTCAGTGTTAGCTGCATATGCGGTCAGGTGACTCTGATGTCAATTTCTGCAGTTTGCCTTCAAACATGAGTGTGATGATTTTAATGTCATGCTGCAGTAGAATGAATTATCATCTGAAGCTGTTTAATTAAGACATGGCACACAGCAGGCTCAGCCCCTTTGGCATCTGCAGTGAGACTGCTCAGAATGCTAAGTTCCTAATAAAGTAGAGGCGTGTGCCTCTTGACGACTGATTTTGCAGTCTGCAGGCAGTGGTAAGAATGAGCTCTGATAATAAGTCTGCTGCTGTAAAGCTTATTTAATTTCCTCTCACTGATGAACAATAAACCCATGTGGTAAGATCCCAGGTAGTAATTATGATGCATGTCTAAGGTATTGCTGCAATGAAGCACTTACATGAATGTCATTCAGGTGATGCACCCAAGTTCAAGTTCCATGCAGGTAACCACTTAGTTCCTTAACAGCTTCCTTTCTGTGTTTTTCTAGGAGGTGATAATTCTTAATTGTTACTGCTGATGTGGTCAGTTACGAGCTTAAGACTGAATTAATTTCTTTGAACTGCAAAAGCTACAAAGAAGTCAAAGATGTAGACAGAGCTGATTGTTTTTTTTTCTGGGTGGAGAAATGCTCTCTGCATGACTTCATTATGTGCTTGCAAACCTCAAGATTTCTGTTATAGCTGAGTAACTCCTGCACAAAGCTCTGCTGCCTTACCTGAGATCAGAGTTCTGCAGATCACACTGAATGAAGTATTTGAGCTGCCGGTGTTATGTATGTGCATGCAGAAGCGGGGAGGGTAAGGGCAGCTGCTGTGGTTCTGGCAAAGAGAGTGTTGCTCAGACTGAAGGCCCACAGGGGCTTGGAACCTGGTTAGATCTTCTCTGTGCCTGCCCTTCATCTTCTTTCTGTTTCCTCCAGTCTGACCCAGACCTGCCTCCCGAACCGCAGACATCATCCTCAGCGGATCTGGGGAAGTTCCCTGGCTTGCCCTCGCACCCGGTGTCGCAGTACGTGCCCCCGCAGCCGTCCATCGAGGAGGCTCGGCAGACCATGCACTCGCTGCTGGACGACGCCTTCGCGCTGGTGGCTCCCAGCAGCCAGGCAGCCAATTCCGCGGCCGTGCCTCCGCCCGGGGTCTCCGCTGGACAGCCGGTAAACAGCTGCTGGGCAGGGACGGGAGCACGTGCACGCAGCGGGGATCACCCCGTGGGCCAGCTCAGGCAGTATTTGTGACAACACGTTTGTGATGCAGTTTAAAAGGTGTCTCTGGGCAGGGAGTTAGCACCGGTTGAGCCACGGCCACTGTTGCTGTGCCCTTGCTGTCAGGACTTGACACAAATGAGGAACATTCCTGGAACAAGGAGAATTCAGAAATGATTGTCACAAGATGGTGAACTTGCCTTCTGAGCTGTTTGGTTTCTTTTCCCTTTTCTCATCTCAGCCACAAGAGAAGATAGGAGTTTTCCTTTAGGATAATTTCAGTTCTTCTCAGTTAGGTTCTTTAACAAGTCCGTCTTGCTGTGTCTGAGAGAAAAACTTTTTTTTTTTTTTTTAATATGTGTGGCAGTTCCTATTTTGACAGTGAAAAAAAAGTGTATTTGTCGTAGATCATATTTTTCAGCAGGATATCCAAAAGCTTTCAGGAAGTGAGGGATAGGGAAGCGATGTTTCTGTGTATGATTTTTCGTTTTTGATGGAGCACTGAAACACATGGATATTTTTGTAGGTCATCTCAAGTTCTGATCAGTGAGCCCTGTGGTCTCTCTGCTGTAGTCTGATGCTGTTTGAGGTCAAAAGAGATTTCCAAATGCAAAGCTTGGTTTTTTGCTAAGTAGGCATTGGAGCAGCTCTTGATCTTCTGCAAGTGAGAAAAACTATTTCTGAAAGGTTTTTAAATTAAGACGCTGATCACACAGAAGAGACTGTAGCCCACTGTAGCAATGATTCCCAGATCTTCTTGTGCTCCTTTGTTTGTAAAACTAAAGTTCTTATGGCTGCCATCAAGTCCTACGTACAGGCTTAGTGACCTCTGCCATTCATCACTTAAAAGGCTGACCGTGGAGTTCCCAAGGTATGAATTTTGACTTTAATTTGGTGGTTTTTTTTCATTCTTCTGACAGAGATACATGGAATTTGGAATGACTCCGCCAACAGCACCAGGTCTCCTACCGAGGTAGCTTTTTACTGATAAAATTATCATTTATTATTTTCCTTGCAATTACTCCAGATTTCTTACTGGCACTGGTGTATTATTATGCAAAGTACTGTATAAATGAGAAGTAACAGGAGTCCAGATCCAGTCTTTTTTATTTATTTATGAAGCATAAATGACATATGCATGCTGTATGGAATCCAAGCCTCTGTTTAAGAGAAATGTGTTTCTAGCCCCTCAGCTATAGAGATATCCTTCCAATATTCAGTAAACCAATGAGTCTGAGCTTTTGGAGAGCCTGAAACAGTTACTCAGATGCATGTAATTCTCCCAATACTCTTGCTTTCATCTTGTTTCTGTATCCTCAGGGCAACACTCACTCACAGCAGCTTTCATATGACTAACAGATTCATTCTATTTTTAACAGAGTTGAGAATAAATGACAGAGCACAGTGACCCTCACAGAGAAAGTCTGCCTCTCACCCCTATTATTATAAAATCAGGGGAAGAACAAATTTTCCATCTTCTCCTGCCCTTGCTGTGGGAGAATTGTGTAAAGGGGAGAAAACAGTTGTCCATGTGGTTGTTAATTTCACATTTGGTTCATGTGTTTTAACCACATGTGGAGTTGGACACTTGAGTCGTGGTACTCGCTGGGGTGAGACTTGTCTCACCCTCTCCAAGCTGCTGCAGCCAGGCTGGTAAAATGGTGGCCTTGTGCTGCTCTCTCATTACCTTCTTAGAGTTCACCATATGAGATGAAATCCCACAGCTGTTCATGTCATTCATCAGACTTCACCTGAAGTTTTCACTGCCTTGGAAACTTGATGGTAAAATAGCTGTGGAGAACTTTCCTTTATTTATTGTTCTGCGACGTGATTTTGAGAAGACCAAGTAGAAAAGGAGGAGTTTCCAAGCATCTTGCTTAGTTCTTGGCTGGCGGTGACAGTTTCAGTGTGAGTGGAGCATACATGAAATGGCAGACAGTATGACGTGGTGTACTCTTTGTAATTTAGGTTACCTTGAAGGTTATGAGCTTTGAGACTGCCAGTGTAAAGCATAACTGATTTTTTGCTATTGAGGAGATTTTGTCTTTGTTTGCCTGTTACATATTCAGGGAAAATGTGATAAATTAATCATGGAAGTGCTGTAGTCCATGTTAATACACCTGAACAAGATAGTGTTTTCACGATGTATTTTTTGTTCAAAAGTTTGCCATTCTTTGACATAGGCAGTCCGAGTTTATGTAAATCACAAAAGTTCATATGCTGGCTTTGCCAGTGTCAACAGATTAGATTAACAATCTGCAAAGTCATTGATTTGAACAGAAAGAATTCCTCTAAGTTTTCATTAAAATAGAAAGCATCCTAAAGCTTGGTCAATAGAAAACAAGGAAAGAGTTGTCATGGTTCTGCAGTGGGATTTATTCACAAAATCTGAAGATAATGATAAACAAATTGATAGAACCAGTGCACCAGCTAGAGGAAGGAAAAATAACCTGAGGTCAGTGTGATTAGGTGGCATGTATCAATGTCATAGTCCATTGGGTTAAATATCCAATGCATGGAAGAATAGTTGGGTGAGCATACTGTTCTCTTCTCTGTAATAACACCATCAGCATCTTTAATGGGGTGGAACCAACCTGGGGAAAAAAATTAAATGTAAAAGACCTAGGTCACATAACAGCTAGGCAATCATAAAGGCACAATGAACAGCTTTTGCTAGAAAATGGATATTGAATCATACAACAGAGATAGATATACTGAGCTATAGTGGATTAGTGCTGTAAAATTGATTTTGGAGTGGTATCTCCTGACTTAAATGACTGGAGATAATTTTGGGATTTTTTTGGATGTTCAAAAATTGAAAGCTGAGTTTCAGTCTGGAAATAGGAAGGAGCACTAGGAAGCCTGTATGATACAGATGCAGAGCTGTATTCTGGTTTTATACTCTTACGTTGATCTTTGACTTTGAAGAGAAGCTGTATCTGTCTATTATAAAGAAGATTGAGAAGGTGAAGCCTTATTAAATGTGAACCTTTCAAGTGCAAACACATCAGCAATAAAGAATTTACTTCCCGTCCTCTGAAAAATTGGCACAAAAAGAATACATTTGCAGTAATGTTGAGAAAATATTTTCTTTAGACAACATTAAAAAATTGTAGTAATTCATCAGCTTTGAAATTCCAGCTCAACACTGCAGGCATAAAGGGCCAGATGACCATATCCTTTACTGATTACAGTGATGAACATAACAGAAGTGATATTGTTAAACATTACCTACCCATTGAAGCATTTATTTTAACTAGCTTGTGTTGTGGAAATGGTTTCCTTTGGATCTGCTGAGTGGACAGGTGGGGATTGTAGGTGAGGGAACTGGGGAAATTGCAGCACTTCCACAATGGGATTGTTACAGCTTGAAGCCCTTAAATCTCCTCCATTTAGTAACACTGCATGCCAAATAGCTGGTACTTTTATTTACAATTACTTGTTTGTGCTTTATTAGGCAATTTATTATGTCAACTTTCTTTGCTGTCTGACTGTCATATGAAGGTGGGTAATTTTCAAAAGAAAGCACGAATTAAGAATAGTCTGAATTAGATGCAGTCACAGGATTTTGCAGTAAAACAGAGAGGTGTAAAATTGAGATCTTGAGGAATAGGATACACTGCAGACTGTAGCCTAGGAGGGCTAAGATGCTATTGTGGTAAAAGGCATGGAAAACTCATCCCTAGCCCTCACTTTGTGTAGTTCCGTGTGCCTGAGTTTGGCTGCTTGTCTCACTTTGCTTCATTTACACTCACACACATAGTGAAGTTAGATGGATTAGCTTTTCTGTTGTTAACTCGTTTTAGTAAATATGTAACAGTAACTACCAGCACCAGCCTGATTGATAGGAAATACTAATTTCAGTATACAGTCAATTTATTCATATGTGCTAGTGACAGCTTTGAGTAGCTTTACAAATCTTAAAGAGCACAGTTTTGAAAACTTCCTGAAAAATTCTCAGAATACTTCATGAAGTAATAATTTTCAAAAAATACACATGTAATGCAGTTTGTTTTGGTTTAGACCAAAAGTGTGTGCCTAGAAACTCTTTGAGTAGAGTCAGCTTTGTTGCTGAGGTAAGCACCTACATCACTGCTGAAGTCTTACTTTTCTATTTTTTTTCATTGAGGATACTTTTCCCCCCCCAAGGGGAAAACAAGATCTCAAGATCTGTGAACTTTTTAATGTGCATTGAGGAGACTGCAACATGTGAAAAACACTCATGTAAATTTTTGTTAAAACATACTCTTCAGATGTAAATATCTTTCTCAACATTGAAGGTTGCAATTACATTAAAAGGCATAAAGAACTGCTGAGAGGCACACCTACGTTACTGTTTCTAATTAGGGATTTCACTTATTTTAATCTTGAGTCCTTTTCCACAGGCAGAACTTTGGGCCAGGTTTTCTTCAGCCTGCAGAGTTAATGCACAGCGAGCAGCCACCACCTGAGGTTCAGTATTCCTCCAGAGGGATGTACTCAGAGGAAATGCCATCAGTGGCACGGCCACGACCAGTTGGAAGCACTGCAGGTACACGTCACTTAAGTTGAATATGCAGTAAAATAACTGATCCTTTTCTCTATCTCTTCTTATGCCAAGGTCACCATTAAGATGTCATTCTCCTTCAGCTGCTACATGTGATATGTGGTCCTTGTCCTCAATGCCTAAAAAAAAAAGATCACAAAGTGAGGTTAACTTTACTTTTCATGGGACCTTGCAGAAAAAGGAAGTGCATTGGCCCTTTTTTAGTATCTTACAAGCACTGGTTATCACAAAGCGTATTTTCACAAAACCCCATTCTCTAAGAATGGAAAATTACTTGTTTTAGAGATAACAATGTATGCTAACTTTCCATTTCGAACTCCTTCTTTTGTGCTAAATGATCACATTTGGATGCATCCCAAATCAGCATGCTAAATAGCAAAATTTTTTAATGCTTCTCTTACATCTGTGTTTCTTATTTCTCTTTGTAGAATTGTATTATACTGCATCTCTTAGTTTTAGATTGAATTATCTATTTCTGCTGTCCCACATGAAATCACCTTCCCTGATTTGGTTGAGGTAACTTTGATAGCAGTCACTAATGCTATCGTGAATAAGATGGTAACATCACATGGCAGCTAAGCAGCAAACACTTCTAAGAATAAAATATTGTATTGCTATGCAAATGTTACAGTTAATTTTCTCCCAGATAAATATTTTCTTCCTTGAAAAAGACTAGAAATATGATCATATTCTTGTGTCAGAAGCCCAGTTTTAATAGTTGCTCTCATCTCCCTGTAAATGTTAAATGAATGAGAATAGTAGGAATGTAGTAACTATTACAGCTTAATGATAGTTATTTTATTCTCTGATTCACACTATTATCTAAATGTTCATATGTGTTCTGCTTTAAAGTTTGGAGGTACTTCATACATTTAGTTTCTGTCCCTCAGCATAATTACGTGTAAATATCGAATGTCTCAAATATTGGGGGGTTTTGAGAGAAAATAGGAAAGTGATCTAACTGTCTATCACGTAAATCACACTGTTGTTTTTGTCTTTTCCTCCCCTTTTGTACATACAGCTTTATGTATCTCTGGGTTAAATGTGTTTCATTTCTAATGAATAATTAAGTATTAATAGTAATTTTAAGAATAAAAATATAAATGACATTTCTCTGTGGGAGAAAATAAATGAAAAAGGAAAGCTGGCGTGTTGTTACATTATCTCTTGCAATTAATGGTGGCAGCTATCCTTGCATATGTTTGAAAGCAGCGGGAAGGAGGGAGGGGAAAAAAAAAGGAGAAAGGAGGAGTTTGGCTTTCAGGCTAGAAGGAGATACAGTGTGTTCTGACCTTGTCGTTAGTTAAGGACAGCATTGTTTAATATTTAACCACAAAGCAAAGCTGGGAGAAGCACACTCTTATGTAGTCGTGTATTTTATTCTTCAGAGCCATGGAACAGGAGGCAGTCTGCAGAGTTAGAGTCTTGCCAGTGTGATGCAAATAAGCTGTGCCACAGGAGCAAATGTCTTCTCTTTGCTGCTCAGTAATTGACATGAAAGCATTGCCAGAGCTTTCAGTAAGCACTGTTTTGAAAGGGCTGGCATGTTTTTGGAATGAAGAGTAGCCCATGTCAGAGATGCGTGTATCTCAGCCTCTTCTTTCAGTGCAGTGCCATGAAATGCATCACACTCACATGAGCTGCACAAAATGCACGTAACTTTTCTGTCTTTATTCCACACTGACAGCCTTCTTTCTGCTGATTTTTGTTAATTGCACAGAAACAGAGCTCCATTTTCTTCTTGTCTCCTGCTTCCAACAAAGTTTTATGTTATCATGTGTCTACCCTGCAAACTTGACTGTGTATAAAGATGAAAAAAAACCAATATTTGCTTTTAAGGTTCTCAGATACAGCACCTCACTCAGGTGGGAATTGCTAGCAGGATCGGAGGTCAACCAGTGGAGATCCCCTCAGGCAGAGCAGGGCATGGCCAGCCGGGGGGGCCAGGGTGGCCCCAGTATCGTGGAGAGGATGAATGTGCTAGGCGAGATGCAGTGAGTACTGTTACACATTTGCATAGTTTCCACAGTAGTGATATGTTTGGGTATTTTTTTCTTGCATTACTGTTTGGAACTTTTTTCCCCTGGAATACTTTTAGTTGCTTCTCTGACATTCTTTGCTTTGCTCTTCGAACCCTTGTTAGCTCTTCTGACTACTGCTTGCTGTTCTTTCACCTTTGCTTCTCTAAATGCTTTCTCTCATTCTACCCTAAATGTTTTTTTCCCTCACTTGAGGCCTTCACCCATTAATTGCAGTTCATCCAGTTCTGCTTCTGAACTCCAGCAGAGGTGGATACTGCTTTCCATTCCTTCTTTGAAATATGCCTCTGTATTTTGAGATCCTTGTCATTAGAAAACATTGAACTAAATTGTCCCAGGCTACCATCCTGTTTTGTATGCATAAAGTTTTTATCTTCTGTATCAGTGCTAACAGCAAGAGTCAGGGCAGCAGAAAAAGGTACATACTTGCACATAACATTAGAGGTGTTGGTAAACAGGTTACTTTCCTGGCCTAAGGCAGCAGGATGTGGTGAATGAATACATACTCGTTTATCTGTGTTGCCCAGACAGCCATGGTGATTTCATGTTCTTGGCAGCTGTGTTTCTAGAGGTTGACATTTCTGATTCAACCAGATGTATAAGGTTGAAGATTGTGTATGGCCTTGCCAGGAGAGAGACCCTTGCCTGCTACCAGTCCCTCTTTGGTGTACTTGCATCCTGGAGCAGACTGACCTGTGACAGGTTTATTGCAGTACTCTTGAGAGTGACAACTTTATGCTTCTTCTTTCGCTTCTTAGTTTAAACTTTGGTTTCTTCCTTGAGGAAAGAAGGCAGGATGTCCTCCTTCTGCATATTTAGGACAGTGTGTGTTCACACTACTTGACATTGCTTTGCAGTATTGCATGATCATGACATAGCTTTGCAGAAAGGAAATGCGACAGGATGGGCTTATCTTCAGATTTTGGTGAAATTGAGCTGCCTCCACTCCAGGTAAACTCAAGAGGAGCAGCATAAAGTTTTTGAGAACTGGGTGCACTGTTTGATACTATTCAAAAGCTTCAACTGTCAAAGCCGAAAGATCTATTTCTCTAATTTAATGTGCTTTCTGTGCTTGAAACTGTGGCATTTGAAGGCAAGATCATAATTTCAGTTTAAATTGAAAAGAGCACTTGCGTGAGGAGATCTTAGTGTCTCAAGTTTCATTTTCAGAGACATCTCTGGGTTACCATTTATTGACCTTTTTTTACATTTCTCTCTCTTTTCTCAAAATGGCTTTTCTAGATCTGTGGGTGTGTTCCTGTTCAGGTCATTTAAATCCAGGCTGTTTTTCTTTTGGTTCCTCTCAATTTAAAGATTTCCTTGGCTTTGACAGAACTTCTTGCTCATTGGTTGCTGCAATTCATATGTTACTGCAGTGTGATTTTTTTTCAATTTGTAATTAAAAAACAGGCAAAAGGAGGAGATCATGAATGAAAACTTATTTGATTTGGTGTCATCCAGTTGTAGGAGAGCTCACGTATTGCCTGAACTTCCTGTTTCCTGTGAGCATTTTTTTTTTTTAAGAATTCTTCCCATTAAAAAAAAAAAGCACCTTGGTCTTGTAGCTTTCTGTAGTTAAATAATAACCTTCACAGTTTGGATTTTTTCACTAGGTCAGAGCTCTAAATTTGTCTTTCCTCGTTTTGGCAATGAGGCTTTACTTAATGACGGTCATGTTCCTTATGGTGCATTATTCAACTGATCCTATGCAAACCTTGTCTTACTGTTCCCTCATTCTGAGCAAGCTTCTAAAATTAAACTCTGCATTTAGGAAGATTGAAATCTAGAGCATTCTTCTTGCACACAAACTGGAGAAGGATCTGCATTTGTCTTCCTGCAATAGTGCTTTTCCTCACAGTATCCTCACCCCTTTATTCCTGAAGTCAATATGTGATTTTCTGCTGGAGTATGACCTCTCACTTTTACCTCCCAGCCCAAAGCCAGTGTGCAGGGTACCATCAATTCACCTTAATTCTCCATCCAGAAGGCTCAGGGCAACCAGGAGAATGACAGCATTTCCCTAGCTGACACAAAATATGCTCCTGAGCAAGTGCTCATCTGAGCAGCAGAACAAATGAAGCCTGGCTTCTTACAGATGGGTTCAATGTCTTGCATATCTCCACCTCCCTCCACCACCTGGCATCACCTCCTACCCATCTACAGTTCCCTGTAGCTTTCCACTGTTCTCCCAAGCCTTCCTCCAGGTTTCCAGTGTTTCCCCAAAGATACTCCTGCCCTTTCACTTCCTTTTTCTAGTCAGCTGCCCACTCTAGTGTCTCTAAAAAATCTCACCAATCCTAGTTGTCTCTCACGTCCCCATGATAGGCCCTGTGAGATACATGCTGGCTAAGAAATCCAGCAAAGCACAGGCTAACTTGACCTTTCTGCCACTCAGAAGCAGATTCAATGATAACAAATTAGGATATAACAAATCAAGTTATGTCTAATTAGCTACCTGGTTTTGTGAATTTTATGTATCTGTTCATACATAAACATATACACATGTATGTCTGGGTATATATTTATACATCTAGTTCAGCTGATATTGGCCAGAGTTCAACAGGTATTAAATGGAGATTAACAAATTTACACTTTCATCTCATAAATCTTCATTCCTTAAGAAGGAAGATTCAATAAAGGTATTTTTGTCATTTGTTTCATAGTGCTGTTAATTATCCAGAAGTTTCTAAATAAAAATAGAAAATGTATAGATATTATATAGAAGTATATATTTTTGCATATATAATGTTATATAATATATCTCTGTGTGTTTCTGTTAGTAAAGAAGTTAAAAAACCAGCAAAAATTATTTCAGACTTTTTGCTTCTGTTATTTTGCTGTTGCAGATTAGTAGAGGTTAGGTTTCTAAACCAATGTGGTATTGATATTTTAAAGGCCTGTTTAATTCTGCTGCTATATGTTAAATCACAGAAACACACCCTTTTATTTTTCTGAGATATTTAAGAAAACCTTGATAAATTTAGTGTAAAAAACAGCCACTGTGATCATCAGACTCCCTAACTTCCCTTAAGTAACCATTCTTAGAGTGGTAGTTTAGTGCAGTGTGAGATAGGAGCTGAATCACATAGTGCATTTTAATGTGAAAGTAACCTGAACATAATTTAGGTTGCTGTTAAGACTCATGTATCAAGGAGTGTTTCCTTTTAAAATTTTTTAATGTCATCTCTTCTCTATAAACCCGCAGAGTACTTGTCAGGTTTGCCAACTCTAGACTGCACATATGAATTAGTTTCAGGTTTCACTGCCAAATGAATAATTCTGAACAATCAGGAGACCCATTCATTCCTTTCTGATACTGAAATAACCTCTCTTTTATAAGAAATAAGACAGGATGTTACTTGGAAAACCTTTACCTATCATTCTTCTATTAAAGCCTCTTTTCCTCTTAATCTGTCTCCCAAAATTAACTGTGTAAAGGAGGAGTGTCGTACGTGAGCTGCACAAGAGACTCAGAATCTATTATTAATTCTACTTTATATAAAATTGCTTATATTTTATTCCTTTATATTATGAGAGGTGTTAAGGAACTTGCTCCCATGCATTTTTGTGTTCCCTGCGCTCCGCTCCCACTGTCCCTCTAGGTCCACCCATATCCTTCCCAGGCTCTGCTTTGTAATGTCTTCATTCCCCACCCTCTCGCTCCCAAACCCTCTTCTGGCTGACCTTGCTGTCCTTTCTTCCCCCATCAGGCTGCTCTCTCTGCTACTCCTTAAGGCTTGTCCCCAGAGAAAGGTAGTGCTCACTGACTTGTGATGGCTGTGGTCTGAACCTGCTGCTCCCCCTGAAAGGGGATCGCGTTGCTTCGCTCCCACTTGTGCGTTCGAGTCCTCTGTGTCCAGTGTTTTCTTCAGGCTGTCTCTCAGCCTTCAGCAATATGAGGCAAGAAGAAACACTTGCTTCAGGGTTGTCAGCTGGAATCTAGATTTTCAAAATGTACCTTGTTTGTGTCCATACTGGGAGTTGGTGCAGTCACCTGGTGTACTGTAAATCCATGCTTTGTTTTAGTGTAAGCAGTTTGTCTTGCAGAAAGGCAAGCCATAAACTCAGGCTTCTGTTCTCTGTTCCTCGTTTTGTTAGAAAATGCATGTTACTGAACAAAGGCAGAATTAACCCCTTCCTGCCATGAAACAATGATTGTCCCTAAGCTGGGATAGTGTTTCTCAGATATTGAGCGTGGAAAAATCTGATCTTTCAAATACAAATAGTTTTCTTCTGCTGCTTCTTCTGTTGACAGTGTTTTCCTGGGCACTGGTCAGTCACAGAGTCCTCAAAAGTGTACAGTTTGAACAGGCCAAGCAGGCAGGAAAAGGAAAGGTGGAAATAGTATCTCTGCTTATAAATAGTATGGAGAAATGACAGCCAGGAAAAAAGTGATTTACCTGCTGTATTTTAGGAAGTTGATGGAAGTGGATGGTAAGAGAAGCCAATTCTGTTGATTTCCAGTCCTGTGGAGTTTCTCCCCACCTCCTTCCATTTCAGTTCCTAAACATACTGTAGATTGGAAAGGGTGTCTCTGAACTTGAGGCAGTCCAACAATTTTGTGTACACTTGTTGTTTTGTGCTCCATAGGAGACATCAATCATTCATGTAACAGGAAAACTGTTGCAGCAGATAGAAGCATCTCCATGTTGCTTTCCCCCCTGTTCTTTGCCTTTTTGCTTTTTTGTCTTTTCTGGGACAATCATGTTTATTCAGAAAATACAATAATGGTTTCTCCCTTTTTCCAGACGCATATGCATGGACACCAAGAATATTCCTCCTCACCAGTATTCCCGATGCCGAGGACTTCAGCCAGGCAGCCCTCAGCACCTCCTGCTCAGCTTCCACACAACAGCCTGCAGGGCCAGGGCCTTTGCTACACCACCAGTTCCACTGAGGACCTCCAGCCAGGTCACTCATCAGCCTCTCTTATCAAAGCAATTAGAGAAGAACTTCTACGACTTTCTCAGAAACAGACAACAGTGCAGAACTTCCATAGTTGATTTAGCATTCCATTGCAAATCTGCCAGGTATCTGCTTCCTATGGAAGCAAAGACTTAGAGGGAATCAGCAATGTTGTTCTCACAAAGGAAGGAACTTCCACAACTCTGTTGACAGCGCTCTGGAAAAATCAAAAAAGGCAGCAAAATGAGAATAGTAAGGAGAGATGGGGGACAAACATGGAAAATCATCGGTGTCATCACAAGTAATATTAATTAATCTGCTAATATTACGGTGCTCCTCTTCTCTCCTTACCCTCATTCGGGCTAACACATAAATAAAACTTAGGTCAAGAACTCAGTACTCCAGCAACAACAACAAAAAATGATAGGAACAATCTCCAAGAATGATAGACTCCTTTTTCTAAGGAAGTAGGTGGAGTTTTGAATGAACTGGGATGACATTTTGCAAGAGATTACAAGTATTCTTATCTCTCCAGTGCTTATGGGGAACTAGTTTGTGTTGCTGTTCTGCAGGATTACAAACTGTATCATTCAAGGGTCTTGAAGGTCCCATCTCACTTTGGTTGTCAGTAACAATGGGACTTCTTAGAATAAGTCTTTATGAGTTACTTGTATCAAACTGGAACGATAATTGTTACAGCTCTGTGGTTCCAAATGGAGCTACCTTCTGCACTCTTCCTTGTTTTCCTTCTGGTGCTGAAGCTTCAAGTGTTCCTTCATCTTCAATGTTTGCAAAGTGAAACATTGGCCTTGTATAATTAAGAAAATATTTGTAGACTCATTCAGGCTGGAAAAACAAAGCAAAGCATCCAAACAGAAAGGGCTTGGTATCTAATTTGTTTAAAAATTACTGAAAACCGGAAGGGGAATACTCAGCCACAGTTGAATCTGGGGAAATGTGTGTGTATATCTTTAAAAAAACATATTTGCCTACTAAATGCTCTTGCAAGACCAGCGATAAACTATTGCCACTCTGTAGTTTGCTTTGTGGACAGAAACCAATCCAGCCTGACTGGTACAGGGTCACCAGCATTATGTTATAAATTGATGTCCTAAATCATTGCTTATGTTTGGATCTGAATAATTTTAGTGGAAGTCAGTGACAGTTTAGAGCATTAACATAGGCTTAGATTTGCAGTTTTGAGACAGTTTCTATATTTATACTTGTTTCCACTGTCCCTTTGGACAAAGGGTAATCATTATCCCCATGGTAAGAATGGTACGTGCCATGGAACTGTTTGTTGCTGTTTTTTCAGAGTTTTAATTTAAAATTAGCTACGAATTTACTAATATTCGCCATTGCATAACTGTAACTGGCATAATACATATGGACATTTTGCTTAAGTCATGATTGGTTGAAGTGTTTTCATTTTCAGGTCAGAGTGAACTAAAGCTACTAAACTGGCACAGAGATGGAGGGCAGGCTCAGTGTTGGTGAGGAGGCTTGGGAGCCCTAGCCTAGGGCAATGGACAGCAGAAGAATTAGGTGCTACAGTGTAGGTGTTTCAAACACGAGCAGATGGAAGTGGTCAAGGGTCTAAGGAACAGAGATCCGCCAGAGAGAACACTGGGCAGCTGGGCAGGGGCTGTGTTTGCCTCACTTACTGGGGTAGAAATGGCAGTGGTGAAGTACAGGTGTGTAACGCTGGTATGGTGTGGTGGTCTTTGGCTACCACATCTGCTCCTAGCTCCAGTGCACAGTTCAGTAACGGCAACAGGACTAACTCAGACTGAAATGAAAACAGCTGGGAGGACGTGGTGGAAGAAGTCGCCTCCGTACCTTATTCATGAAGTGTGTGCATCATACTCATGGCCGAAGCCAAAACCTCGGTTGTTCGCTGATGTGCGAAAAAAGGTGTTATGTTTCCCTCTTTACTAGGAAGCTCAGTTATTTTTCTGTTTACCTATGATCACCAAAATGCTGTATGAAACTGTTTTTAGGGACTTATAGTGATGAAGCAGTGTAAATTAATTTGCAGTTCCCTGGCCTATTTGTAAAGCCCTCATGGGCACTGGTTGAGGTTTGAAAGGAATCAGAACACCAGCACGGTTGTAACAGCAGTACCAACAGGTCATTATGATTTGGATTTTTTAAGTTTTTTGTGTGATAATTCTAGGATAAAAATAAACATTTGTTTTCTGCCAACTTTGTAAACATGAATGTTGCCAATACTTCTGCAAAATGCCGGGTTTTGAAGATTGAAGAGTGTATCAGGCAGTGTTCATTTGGTCGTTTTGACAGCGCTGAAGACTGACTGTTGCTAAGTGTTCCCATTAAAACCATCTCTTTCAGACCCCACATCCTTCTCCAGTTTAATTCTGGGAGCTCGGAGACTGATGCTTATAATATTAGCACATTACTGTGACTTCATCTCAAGAAAATGTGGTCTTCTAGGAGGTAAATTAATTTTGTCCGGTTCCAGCTATTTGAGAACAATATGTTCTCTGTGAAATAAGAGCTTTGAAATTTAGAGGTACTTAAGCCACTTCTTGTTCATTTTTTTGCTAGTGATGGTGATGCTATTGGGAAATTCCATCTTCTTATATTTGGATGTGTATCACTTCTCTTTTCAGTCCCTAATCTTATGAAGAAAACAGGACAGATAAGTACTTGTAAATAAAAGAGGCTTTCTGATGAAGAAAACCCTCTTTAAAACTTTCAACAAGATAGTAAACTATAAGAAGTCAGGAAGCTGTGTTTGGAAGTTATGTTCTCAGATTGGCTGGAGACCTGATCCAGTGTCCAAAAAATTGGTATGGCCTAGTCTGTATCTTCATATCGAAAGAAAAGTAAGTCCAGTTAACAGCCACCTCCAGTTACCAGTTCCAAGAACGGCCTTAACAGGGGAGACCCACACCTTTTGCAGCTACAGGAGAAGCTGGTTTTTTTGCATGCTACAAAAGGCTTCTATGGAATGCATGTGCCAGAATGTGTGTTTCCACTTGGAAATTCTGGGGGGAGAAAATCTGTAAGCTTCTGCATCCCCATGTGCTTGAGTTCTTTTGCCAATTTTTTTTTTATTGCCCTATTAAAAGGCGGGAGGGGGGAAAACCAAACAAACCTTTTTTTCCCCTGAAACTTAAAGTATCCTGTATTGAAGTATCTGTTAATGAATCTACCGGTTTCTGAAAACACCGATCAGATGAAAAGTTGGTACAGGCACAGAAAGCTGTTACCAACTGTTGCATCCATTTTCATGACTAAACCATCTGGTTCATGGAATCCTCGGGCTCTTCCCTTTCTTCACAATTTTCCTTGACATTTGTGTTTAGTCTATGTTTAGTTTGGCATATAAAAGAACTTGGCAAGATGAGAGCTACATAATTTAGTGTGGTTGGTTTCTTTTTCGTGGCCAAAATGTTGACCTCCAGCCTGCTTCTTGATTATTTTTGGAGCTAAGTGAGATGGTAGAGTTATTTTTCATACACTCAGTGTGGAAGGTGGGGTGTGCTTCAGTACTGTAAAATATTCTCCACCAGGATGTAACATGTGGTCCTGCCAGTGGCTGTGGGCTTTTGACTCAGGGAAGAGAACTTTGCTTTTAGGAGGAACGAATTGCATAGGTGCTGGACTGGTAATGTTAAATATGGCCACTTTCAAGCAGTAAGTGGTTGGATCAGGCTTCTTATCTAATGGTTGGGGAGCAGCAGTGTCAGACAAGGTCTGTGTGTATCACCCTGCACCAAAAGGCTGGTGTGTTGGCCGCCCCAGTATGGTGCACATTGATGGGCACAGGTAGATACACAGAGTGATCACCCAAAAGTACATGTTGCTGCCAAGCCAGTGCCTCTAAACTGGACCATGAACAGCAGGGTTATGGCATTGTCTTAGAAAGAGGCTGTGTACAGCAGTTGTAACTTCCTGAGAACCACAACAGCTCATGCTGCTGTTGTTAACTCATGGCTTGAAAACACATTTGATTGATTACATAAGGAAGCTGAATGTATATTCAAGCCCAAGTGAAGTCACCAGTTGTGTGATGTGGATGACAGTAGGCAGCTAACTCACTTTTACCCTCACTACATTCCTCACTTTTCCAACTATCATAGTTTTTAGCTCAAGGAAGAAATGTTCATTTTATGTTCCATGCCTTAACTAGCAGTTCCTTGTAAACAGGTGCCAGTCCTTGAAAATTCCCTATTTTGGCCAAGAACTTTGAAGTGGCATTATGAAGAACATCTGTGCCTTTGAGGTGGGGACATGTTGTGGGCCATATTTTTGCAGATGCAAAGAAATAAATGGATATTTTTTTCAAAATGTAGCACTAGTTCGGTGTGTTCTGAATATGGACAGAAATCTGGAAATTGATTAAAAAGAAAAAGGATGACATCTGATTGTCAGAAGGCAGCAACCAGGTCTCCAGGACCACTTGTGACAGTGCTCTGTAAAGAGAGAAGAAATTTAAGGGATTCCCCCTGGCCCCACTGAAGCGGAGTCCATAACAGCCCCTCTTTGCAGTCCTTCACCACTTGCAGTGCTGGTTTGTATGGGTGAGGAACATCTTTTATCAATGAGACTCCCAAGAGCAGTTCACTATGGCTGTAGAGTTTCTCCAGGACTAGATGTGCCTAGAAACAGGCAGCAGCTTTGAATTGCTTAAATGTGAAAATAAAAATCCATTTCCCTTTTGTGGAGGGTATGTTTTTCTCTTCCTGTTAGATTTTATTTAGAAACGGAGGAGACAGGATGGGGTTGTATTCTGCTGTCACCAGTAGACGTGTTTCAGTGAGGGCAGAGCACGCTCAGCTTGTGACATAGGGTTGGCAGTTCAGATCCAAACATTGCTCTGCATGTTGCCCCTGGCTGCATCTGCATGACTTCCACTGAAAACCATGTAGTCACATGTATGCTTTGGAAGAGTTCATCCTACAGATTCTTTAGTGCAGTTTGGGATGCACTTGGCAAGATGTTCTAGCTTTGATGTACAAGTCCCAGGGTGAGTTTGCTCACACAGTGTAAGAAACTTGAGAAGCAGCAATCTCGTGGAGTTGCACTGCCTTTTTAAAGAGACTTTTCTGGAGTAGAGCTGCAGTCCCATGAATCCCACTGAAGACTGATAGATTAAAAAAGAAATTACATTAGTATTAGGAAAAATACACATTCTTTGCACTTCGTAGTTTGTAGAGATGGAATGTTTTGTCTTGATTTTGTATTACTTTTTCTTGGTACTTTTTACATACCAATTTTTTTTTTCTTTGTAATGGCCACTCCTGTTTAGTTTTGAGTAGTTCTTACTCCATAACTGGAATTTTGTGTTTAGGCTGTTACATCCAAAGTGGAATAAAGTATTGGCACATTTGAACAAATGCTCTGAAGAATCTTTTGAAACAAATGCTAAACCTCCTTGGATCCCTGACATGGTGGTTTTCAGGTTCACTTGCAGAAATCCTTTTACTGCCACGTGTAGAGCAGTGAAATGAAATGAGAACTAAGGAGTTGAAAGATGAAAATTATTGGTTTGCATTTGCAGATATATTAAAATATACACACTTCTTCTGAACTCTGTAGTGTTCTCACGAAGACGACTCAAATATTTCCATCCCAAGGCTTCTTGGAAATTGGTTTCCTCATCCAGGCTATTGGAAAGTTTTAGTGCTGTGCATGATTTAAAAGCAGTAGCTGCATATTTTTTGTGTTTCAGGAACAACTTTTTTGTATTCGAGGACAATTAATGCTGTGTTATATTTGGCAATGCACACCGCTCTTTTGGTCCTAAAACATAGACCTGAAAGAAACTTGACTAAAGAAATAAAAGTTTTAAAAATATGTGATGAAAGCACAGAAGGCTTTTATCCTTGGACTTAAGGAAATAGGAGAAAGAGTTGTGGATTTGCCACTGTCAGTAGTAATTCAGCATATATGAAATAGTTCAAATTCAGTGTCGTATAGGTCATCTGAGCATCCACAGACTTCTGAACTGATTGCTGGATTTGTGTCCATGCAGTCCTGGATAAAAGGGTTTCAGGTAAGTTGCTTTGTATTTTGCGTGGAACACTCCCAGTCAAGCATTTCCCTGGGTGATTTTGATCCTGACAATTATTTCTGTTTTCTGGCTTGATGGTGGCACGGGAATCTCCTGTTTAGAAGATTGGTAGATGTGCAGCCATGTATTTACATTACTGCTGCATCCTCCTGCACTTCACTGCTCTGTGGGAGAAAATTTGCTGGGGTGCTGGAGATGATGTTCTTGCTTTTGCAGAGTAGAACTGCAGTGAAGTTACAAGAAGTTGTTTTGTCGCTTCCAGCAGACGGCATCACTGACACAACACTGCCTGCAATAATCTTGCTCTGCCAGGGAGCAGGGAGTGCCCTTTTGTGCAGCTGAAAAGGCACTCAACACTAGTGCCAATGAGCATTTTTCAGTCTTCTCAAGGAGGAGCTAACCTCTCTTACCTAACATTGTCACGTCTATATAGGGTGTTAGTATTGCTCAGCTAAAGCATGGTGGTTTCTTCATGTATTTGAGCCCAGAGGGTTGCTACATTAGAACTTGGATATTTTTAACTGATCTGACTTACATACACAATGCATTGAAATGCCATGAAGGAGGAACACTCTAGAAGAGGTGGGGCTTTGCAGGTGTCTCCCTTCTCCCAGTTAGACAAAGCAGACAGAGCTGTGGAAAACCTGAAGAAGTACTTAAATTTTTGCTCCAGAAGTCACACTGTCAAGGTCATACTGTCAAATTGGACAGGAAGAGTCACAACTCTCTTAGGGCTGTTTTTTTTTCCAAGCAGTTTGCAGAATTGAGAGACAATACTGCATTGTTTATGTTGTGGTTTATTTCTGGATGGTTATTGCAAACTAGTAGTTGGAAATTAGCTCATTGAACATGTTGGATTCTGGAACAGAAACATGCAGTGAGCTTTGAGTTCCACAACAGATACTGTTACCACAGATGCCACAAAATAAGAAGAATCTGGAGTGGAAGGATAAGGGAGGGTGGTTGCTTCCCAAGAATGCCTATATTCCATTCCTTGGCATTAATTAATGGCAATAAGTTTTTGAAATCCTAGTTTTTGTAATGACTTTATCAAAATTCCTACAGAGTCCCAGTACAGAGCACCTTTTCTTATGAATTTAACCTCTGTCTTGTCTGTGTGTTTCATGTGAGTAGGGAGCCCGGATGCTTGCCAGTTTTCATTCCTCTAGTGATTTGGCAAAGTGTAATCATTGTAAAGTGCAATTGCTTAATATGTAGCTCATTCACTAAAACCCCAAGGATCAAGGCAATGAGTAATGTGAGTCATTACCAGAGCAGTGGTATCTGAAGAGATGAAGAGTCATGCATCAAGTACCAATCCATTTAGTCTCGAATTAAGAATTTTTTTAAAAATCACTAGTTGGATGTGATTGGTATTATCTTCAGGCAAATTAAAGCAGTTACCCTGCAATGCTGTGCTGCTGCTTTTCTCCTTTGTTATTAAAAGTGCTGCTCAGTAACATGTTCTTAATGCTCTGTTTGTCTGTCTGAAACACTTGCAGACCAGCAGCTTTCCCAGGTGCCATCTGCATCTCCCTTCCCTTTCCAGGCACTACGTTATCTTCATGCCTGAGATTCAGAAACTTAGTGCAGAAAATAGGAAGAACTCTGCTGTTGTGGTCAGCAGTGCTGAGGTCCAAACTTGTGAATTTTATTCACACTTTTTCTTTTCCCAGTCATCCAGGTTTCAAGTATTTTCTTGGTTTTCTTAGTACTAAATCATAAGAGCTGGAATAGATTTTTTTTTCTCCATCTCATTCCAGTGAAGGAACTTTTTGGTCCTGGACAGACAATAACTATGAATGACTGGAGCATTAACATTTCCATCATCATTTGGAGCTATCACCTTACATTTTAATGTTTGGAGATGTGCAAGTGCCTACACACAGCTCAGTGCCATGAGGTTGTGTGTAGCAGTCTGATGGGGCACCCAGGTTTAACACAAAAAGGATTTATGCATGCTGATAAATCAGCTTTGCCTCCAAGGTTTCCTGTGGGAACAAAAATGACAGGCTTCCTGAATTACAGTGAAAAAAAACCCCAAAGAACAAAACAAGGCATGTGCTGGATGTTTGTGTAGCTCACTTGAAGTCAGCAGGGGTTGGACAGCATTGCACTAGTTGGGATCTATGATTAGAGGTATTAAATTGTGAGTGATATTATTAAGAATGTGAAATAATGCACAATAAATGAGAACATGAGTCTGCAACTCTGCTCATGGACCACTTTTATAAGGCATTGTACTATACAGTCATGTATATTTAATTTGTCTATTTGCATGTTTAATTTGTGCATCAAAACCAGACCACAGCCTTCAACTGTGACTCAATTGCTCTTAAATGAGGCATTATAACCCACAACCTGTGTTCCTGTGTGTTCCCTGGCTAAAATTATTCCAGGAAATGTAACAACAGACTACAGATAATTTTTACATTTTAGAAATCAGGTATATATAATCCATTTCTGCCTACTAATTTCTGTCTTTATATCAATTTCTCAAGTCTTTCAGATGCAAATTTTTAATTCAGTACTTTCTGTAACTGAACTTTTAAATTTTGTACTTTCTCTTTCAAGCCCCTGGAACACAGACAACACCATTAGGGCTTTTCTCCTCCTTTTGCAGAGTGGGTTGTTTTGCATTGTACTTGTGATTGCCCATAAGATCAGTACAGCACATAGTGTGTACCTCAGAGAGTCCCTTTAAAACAGTACTTTGGGAGGGGTTTGCCCTATATTTATGTAGAAACAGATAAGATGTTTACATTGATAGCCTTGGAGCCTGTGGAGCACTGCCACCTTGTTTAGGGATCCCAGACACAACTGGGAACAGCAATGCCTTCATGAGATTCATTACAGGACTAAGTTTTTCTAAGTGACTCCATCAAAGGACTTGAAAAGAAGCAGCTGTAGGTCAGACCTGACAATGTCAGATGTCGGAGTAGGTGATGCAGTAAGAAACAACCCTGTCACATTAGATCAGAGGTTTACAGGTCACTGAGCTAGAAAAAGTATACATTTCACAGCAGAAATTATCTGTAAGGTACTCGATTTTTATACCTGATTTTGTGGAGACTTGGGTATCACCTTTGAACACGGGCACACAAAATCCTTGAGGGCACTACATTATATGACAAAATACGGGTTTCTTTCCTTTTCTCCCTGTTTGGTTGAGCTTGGAATCCTCAGAGGAAACTCCAAGAAGCAAAACCTTAGGTTTAAGGTTTAAGTCTACTGCAATCCTTGAAGGTAGCTGCACTGTTTTGGAGAGTGTGAAGAACGAACAAGCCGTGATTCTAAAGGCAGACTTTAGGAAGCCTTACAGTTGCCCAGTGGTTACGAAGCTCTTTGTGGCTATTGCTCTCATAGGACATCTAGAACTTGCATCTAGAACTTGAAAACTCAAAGACATGCAAAAGGTATGAAACATATCCCCTCAAAGATGAAGAGCAGTGCCATATCCAGCAGGCACTTCTGTGTTCCCAACCGAGAGAAAAATGCCCATAAGTCTGGAGAAGGTAGACGTGAAGGCAGTAAGTGGAGATTTTTTCAGTGTCTTTCACATTGCTTTCAGACCAATGAACATTTTCTGTTATTAAAACTAATATAACAGGAAAAAAATTATGTATGCAGGTAGAAGAATTGTAGTACATGAGTGATTGCAGTGATTTAACTGTCAACTCACTTTACATTTTGGTGTTGACTGAGAGCCCTTTGTTTCTGTAAGTTTGTACATAAATGAGAGGGACTTTGTTGTTTTGCTTGGTTGTTTGAGGTTTCGTGGAAAGAAGTTGAGTGTCTCCAACACTGAGATTTGTTGTGTGAAAATTACTTTTGTTTTAATTGCTGTATATTCAAGTGTTGAGAATTAAGCCCTTCCCTTTCAAAACTTACTTTCCGGACATGAGCATCTCTGTTCAGTATTTCACCCTGAAAGATTTCTTGTCTTAAGTGATAGTAGTGCTAGGGAAGGATGTATTTTCTTTCCTCAGTGTCTAACTTGTCCCTGTTCCTCTTGATGGGGGCTAGTTGATAAGGGACAACTGCCCATCACTTTGAAGTGGCCAAATTGTCCTGATCAAAGTGTTATTTGTGCCAGAATCAGTTGGAAGAGTCTTAAACTGATTTCTATCTTTTCTCACTCATGAAGTTACATACTGATGAGCTGATGGGAGAGTATAATTATTTCTAGCAGATAAACAACTCTAATGGTACTTTTTTAAATTTAAAAGTAACTTTTTATGTTTCATTTCAGTTGATCTCTAGCATGTTTGCTAACCTTGTGTAGGTCTAGGTAGGTTTAATTCTGATTTATTGTTTTAATAACAGAGAGAAATAAAACTGGTGCAACTGCACCAAATCAGAGTTTGACTGTAGTGAAGCAAACCCTCCTGCATGAATATGTCTTCTGAGAATCCTGTTCCTAACAATTTATAAGTTTTATCCATATAAAGCAGTCAGTGAGAGTCTTTCAATCAGTGTTTATTATCATCTCAGATAAATAGAATCAGTTTTGTGCATGAATTGGATATGTTGGTTTAAACCTGCTTGCCACAGTTCAGCTTGGCTTAGTTTCTCAGGCAGGTGGAAGCTGAATAAATACAACCAACATTCAATTCCTGCAACACAGTTCACATCTAAATGGCTCTGGAAAAATTAGTTTTACTTTCAAACCAGCCCAAACCATCCCTAAGTTTCCATAAGAAACTCTTCCCATGTGTCAGTTAATAGACTTTTAAATATCACAGGTTAGTGAGTGAAAAGGACTCGGTAAAGTCAATTAATTACTTCCACTTACTGATGTAGCCTGGCCTGTAACTTAGTAATGGCTCTGGTAATGTTGATGCTCCAGAAAACAGCTTTATTTGCCCTCGTTCTGTGTCAAACCCAAAGGTCATGCACCAGGTTGTCTTGAGGCAATGTGCTATAGGCTGGTAAGTGGTCCCTCAGCCTCTCCTCCTGCTGCTGTGCTCACAGCAAGCACGAGAGGGCTCAGGGAAAAGTGGGGGTTTTTTGCACTGTGGCACATATGTGGTGGCTTGCAGGGACTTGCCTGCTCCACACCTTGGCTGGCAGCTCCAGCCTGCTAGAGAGGGTGAAGCCTCGGCAGCTTAGATCTGGCCTTTTTTGGCTGAAGGTTCTTTTCTTTTTTGTTTCTTAGCAAGTGTTTGAAATGCTTTGTCAGTCTGCCTGTGCCTCGCTGCTCCCCAGTGCTGCTGCTTTCTGGCTTCCTCTGCTTCAGGCCACCAAGTATTTGGGTTCATCAGGCCGGAGTTTCATGATCTTGTCCATGCAGAGCAGGATGAGGGTTAGAAACCAGAGGCTCCAGCCGACAGCCGCTGCAATCCACCCATAGTCATCCATGCCTGAAGGGCAGCATGTGGCCGCTTGCCTGCAGAAGTCCACACCTGGTGGAGGAGAAATGAAGTGAGCTCACAGGAGGCCAAGTACGTGACAGGTTTCCTTTACTAGAGGAGGCAGATGGCTTCTCCCCTATCACTCTGCCTTTGCATCTTTCCCCTAAACCTGGCTCTTAAGCTGGTGGATGACTCTGGAGTAGTGGTGGTATCTCGGGTTGTTTGTGGCTGGCTGTTTGGGAAAGACCTGGTAGGGCAGGGGAAAGAAGTGCTCTTAGGAACCTGTACAAAGCCTACAGGCAGGCAGTCTGGCAGGGAGCTTTAGGACACAAATTAGCTATCAATTAGTCTGTTCAAAGCTATGAGTCTGTCCCAATGTACCTATGTTATCATACCATGACAGTGAAGGAGTCTTAGAAATGCACCCTAGACATTGACCCACAATGAGAAGAGATAAATCCCTTTCCAGGACAGCCTCTCAGTCACTGTGTAGACTCATCACTTAACTTTAACAGGTAGTAATGATTTATGAAGACTTACTAAGACATGGTGGTTCATACTCAGTTGTTGAAACATTGGAGATGTCTTCAGCTGCTGCCAGAAGGAAAGCACAGGAGAAGAGGTAAGTTGGATTACAAAAGTGATGTTAGGCATCAAGCAGGAAAATCTGAAAGCCATTGGCCTTGTAGAGGTCTGTAGGATGGAAACAACTTGAAGTAAGTTCTGCCCCTAAACATTGCTGCATTAGGATATGCTTCCTTATCCCATCACTTTTAACACCAGCTCCAGAGACCTGCTCCAGCAGCATCCCTCAGGAGCCGGCGAATCACTGCACCTCTGCCTTGGTGTGACCCTGGCTGAGCCATTCTCTCGGAGCTCAAATGAACCACTGTCCTTGCCCAAGCTACAGGGGCAGAACAAGCAAGCACGGAAAGGGGAGACACCATTCATTGGCATGGAGAGATCCATGGCCAGCAGGCTGTATGTCTGTCTCCTTTTGCCCTTAGAAAAATCCCAGGGTGCACAGGAGTCTGGCGGAGCCAAGGGCTGAGCCCACCTTTGTGGAGCCTCAGCAGGTCCACCGAGGCCCCAGTGGGAAGCTTTGGCTTTGCTGCAGGTCAGAGCATCTGAAACTGCTCTGGCTGGACTCCAGTTCATAGCAGCGTGGTAACCAGCTCAGATTGGAAAATACAACATCGAGAAATAAGTAATGAGGGAGAGGCCTGGAGCTTTGATGAAGGTTTTGCTTCTTTATCCTGCTTCCTACCCAGAATCACCACACACACACAGACACACACACACACTCTGACACAACTCTGTGGCTGGTGTCCAGCTCTCCAAATCTGCACACAGTGTCACAGGCCAAACCTTCCTTAGTCCTCCTAACACTTCCTTGCCCCTCAGCCTCAGCGTGTTCCCTGCAGCACTGCGGGATCAAACCAGGACAGCTGCAGGATGCCTGCAGGGGTAAAAGCACAAGCTGCGCTGGTCCCTGTGCATCAGCACCTGTCTGTCCCCTGCTGCAGAAGGAAGGGAGTCAGAGAAACACCTCTTCCTGTGCTGCCATGAGCAGCACAGTTCAAGTTCAGCCAGGTAGAGTGTCCCTTGCACAGACAGATGAAAAATGGCCTGGGGAGGCTCCAGCAGTGAGGACTCTTGCTGCATGGAGAAGCCCTAATGTGCTGCTGGTCCACAGACCAGGCAGAAGCTATGAGAGAACTATTTCCGGTCAAGCCATCACTCTGAGCTGGTAATTTGGAATGTAATAGAGAAAATCAGCTCCAGCTTGATTTCACCAAAGGCTGCAAAATAATAGCTCAGGTTTAGTTTCAGCTGACAAAAAACAAAACAGAATGAGACACATTTGACCAAAGATTAGCTTTGAGTTCGGTGTTTTCCAAGTAACAGCAAGTAAACTGAGGTTGTCCTGTAGGACATGGTCCCCTTGGGGTCACCGGCTGTTGCCTAGCTCTGTTTTGAGCTGACCCATCATCAGCAATACCAGAGCTTTCCCTGTGGCCTCTGCCATGCTCAGAGTGGGCCCTTGGGCAACCTGCTTCAGGGAAGGGTCTGAGTATTCCCAATTCTTCTGTCTGATTCTCGAAGGATTTACAGAATGACCTTGGACAAGCCCATAATTTGTTTTCTCAGTTAATAAGTACCTCACAGAAGCACTGGGAAGAATCATTAAAACCTGTGTATGACCTGTGGAAGGAAGTACTTCAGAATGCTGAGTGCTGGTTTGTGTTTTTAGATTTTGCATCCCAAAGAACAGGCTGTCAAAGCCAGCCCATCTTTAAACAGCTGGCAGGTCTCATCTGGTGCTGATATACAAATGCAGGCAGTAGTCTGGTGGGAAAGGAGCAGCTCACAGGTCTCATTTACATTTTGGTTTCAGGCAGCTTCTAGAATTAAGGTGGCACCAAAGCCACATTTACTGTAAAAAGCTTGTAATGAAAGCTAAATCAGACTACAGTGATCCTAATGGGTGGTGTTGCAGGTGGTCCTTTGCCTCAGCAAGCAGGAGAAGGCCAAGTAACTGTGGTCCTTGTATCCTTGCCATTCAGTGGAGCAACCTGCAACTCAGTCACATTTACAGTGGCTCTGTAAACAGCTGGCAAAAGAACATCTCTTTACAATGATGCTATGATCAGTCATGTCTAGTAATTCTCATCAGCATTAATTAATTCTAGCTTTTTATACTTTTTAGGTGAAGCGAGGGAGTGCCCCCTCATTTTTAAAGAACAAATTACTGTCGGTGGGAAAAGAGCAGGGTATCAAAACTGGAGCATAAGAGAAGAGAAATACCTGCTGAGCAGGAATCCCAGAGGGCAGCGGTGAGGAAAAGCACAGCGAGGGCTGCCCAGGGCTCACAGGAGAAGTGCTTCATGCCGAGGGTCCCGCTCCCACTCGAGTGTCCACACAGAGCAGGTCGCTGTCGCTGGCAGATCTGGAGCAGCAAATCCTCGATGAGCTCAGGGAGCCGCTGTGCTGGACAGAGGGTGGAGCAAGGGAGCTTCCTGCTTCCAGGACACCTTGAACTTTCCTGCCACAACCAGGTGAGGAAAGAGAAGGGCTCTGACCAAAACAGCTTCAGTGGGAGGTGGATACCAGGAGGTGGCCCCTGGAGGTTAAGCCTGAAGGTTTCTCCCCAGGATATGCTGCAGCTGGAAGGAGGAAAGGCCTCCAGAGCCAGCCCTTCCCAGCAGGGTCCCAGGTAGCTTCCGTCTTTTGAGTCTCTTTTTGGTCCTGTGAAGATGGTTTAATAGAGCCAGAAAGGAGCAGAGGATTGGAGTAGAGACTTTGTCTCCCAGTTCGGCTATTTTTTTTGCATGTTCACTGGCTTGACTTCTGCAGTGATGCTTTTTTGGAATAGCTGTGTGGAATCCCAAAAAACAGCAGCATTAGGTCTGCTGCTGTTCTTTCCCTGTGAGCACAGCTCTCTCCCTGCCTCCATCACCCTCTACAAAGTGATTCTGGAAAAGTTTTTCTTTTTTCTTTGGTGGTTATTGCACCTCCTCCTTGAGATGTTCAAAGCCAGAAGCTGAGCCTTCCTGTGAGCATAGCTCTGTCTGCAGACCAGGAGGGTTGATAGAAAAATGATATTCGCTGGACAGCAGGAATTTTTCTGCAATCCTGGTTGGAAAAGCCACACTGTTAAAGTGCATGTGGTGGTGTCCTGGTCTGATGAGCAGCACACTTTGCTGTTCTTCCCCAGGCTGTTGGCTGTGCTTGCTCCTATCTTTGACGTGATGATGTTCTTGTTAGAGAAAACATCAGGCATGAAGTCAGGCAGGAAGGCACTGTGAGAGGTGAGCTCTGCAGGGAGCAGGTTGCTGGTGCTCTTCTGCAGTGGTCACTCATGGCTTTGGGTGCTCATGTGAGAAGGGACCTGTCTGGGGCCTGCTGTAGATTTGCAGACATCTTAGGGGAGGCACAGGGCAAGGCATATGGGGCAGCAGTCCTTGTAGGATGGGAGAGCATTTAACAATTTTTTCTCATTTCCCTTCCACATGGCTGAAACCCACAGGGAAGGACATAATAAGCTTCCCACATGAATGGCACACACCAGGGTACAGCTCTGCAAAGCTATGAGGTTGATTTGGTCTCCCTTCATTTAAGAAAAACCTTGACACAAAACCCGGATAGGCTTAGCCCTGCCCAGTGTTTCTGCGGGGTGAACCCACTTGTCCTCACCACCAAAAATGCTCTGCTCCCACACGGCTGTGAATATTTCCACGATGCATCTGGACAAGGCAGCCAGATGTTTCCCCAGACAGAGGGCACACTGAGCCGCAGGTGAAGGCAGGTCAGCTGAGACAGGCGTGTTCACCCACCTTGTCTCCCTGTTTTCATGTCAACACGCCACCAGTGCTGACGGAGTTGGGGCTGTGCTGGCTGGTCCATGACAGGCACGTCCTGCTGCTGCTGGGATGCATGGCCCTGTCCTTCTGTCCTTCAGCTGACACCCGAGGTGTGGCACGAGGTGAGTCGTGCTCCGCTGGCAGCCAGGCCGGGGGTGTGACCCCAGCAGCCACTGCTCTGGGCTTCTGTAGACAAGACTCACAGCAGGAGAGATGCTGTAAAATGCTCAGAGCTGCTTGAAATTCACCTCTGGGGTAATTTTCATCTCTGGGTCATTTCAGTGTCTCAGTCCTTTTGTGGAGGTTGCCTTTAATTTGTGTATTTTTCTGAGCTACCTGTTGCAGCAAAACCAAACCTCAACTCTTTAAGTGGGAAAGGCCCTCTGCTGACTGCCAGATTCACCTTTCCCTTCTGAATTTCTCACCTTCTATTCCCAGTGAAAATTGACCTGGCAATTAATTTTACAAACTAAATGAATTCAATAGTGTTCTGTGCAGCACAAAAAGCTTGAGGGGAAACAAAAAGACAAAACTGCTCTGCTATTGCATGAATGATTCAATTTTTAATGAAATCTCTTTTGAATTTTAACTATTAACTAAATACCCTTTGTCAGCTTGTAGGCAAACGTCCCCATTTCTAAGGGATGCTGAAAATGCATTTGCACAATTAACATAATGTGTTTCTTTTCTTTTCCAAAATGTGTTCCCTCCGTGGCTCAGAAAGGGCTGCTCCAAAGTCTCCTGAAGCAACGAACAGGCTGTGCTTGGCTTCAGTGATTTTTGGATCAGGTTGGAAATGAAGGCTTTGCTTGATAAGTTCAGACACAATGGGAGCCCTGCAAAATAATTTCCTGACACAGATTTGGATTTCATTTCTTCTTTGTAACGCCTTTATATTTCAGTGCTGTGACTACCCAAAGAGCGATAAGACACTCCAGAGCCTTCCCCTAATTTGTACTCCACTCTCCCTCCACGAGGGTGCCCTGGCACGTGAGGCACAGCTACAGGCCCTGCAGAGATGGTGCTTCCTTTCCTTGGGCTCCCACTATCATGCAGTTCTCAAGACAAGACTGTTTACTCTAAAATTAGGTACTTCCCCAGCTCTCCTCTTGGAGATTGTTCCACAGTGTGTAGGGCTGCTGGGCAGCTTTCCCTGATGGTTATGAAGCAGGCAATATCTACTGTTGCGTAGATTTTGTGCCACAGAGAGCTTCATGGCTAAGATTCTCTGGTGACCGAAGCACTGCCCTTGACACATCACCAGGTGTGGCTCTCAGTTGTTATCTTTATCACACACATACACACTCACTCTGTGTGTGTGTATATATATTCTGTTTATATAGGCAACTGGTTTCTATTTTTCATTCCAAATGAAATCTGATGGCTGCTGCAAAAAAAGCTCAAAATCTTAAACCTGCTGCCAATAATGTGTCCATCAGGGAGGGGGCCAATTTTTTTGTTGTCTTCACTGATGTGAAAAAAAAAGCCATGTAAGATACCTGTGAACAGAGGGTTGATTTTTAAAATTCAGAGAAAAACACGTCAAAACCACAAAGGTTTTACTCTTTAAATGGAAGAAGGGGAGAGGGGACATGCTTTCTGTCGCACAGAGAAAAGCAAGTCTAGCATTTTGGAAAACTGCACAACGCTGCCCTTTGTGTTTCCCAGCCCAGGCTGGGTTTGGTATTAGACAAATGTTGAGCCTGTGGCCCTACTGTGACCTCATGCTGCTCATTTGGAGACCCCAGTGAGAGGGCTCAAGACCAGGCAGACAGTGAAGGGCTCGGAGAAAGGCTGCCTTCAGCTCACCCGGGCAGAGCTGCCTGCACCAACAAAGAGCCCACTGATGGGGCTTCTCCAAACGGTGCCTCATGGCCAGCCATCATCATGTCATCTGCATTAATAGGATTATTATAAAATAATGTTCTTACTTCCACATGCCAGAGGCATGAAACAGGATATGCTTTCTTCTTCTCTCCTCTCTGCTTCTCACCCAGGAAGTGTGGGGGGAGGGCGGCAGAGACAGCTTTATCCCTGCTCACTCCTTGGCTAGCAGGCTGGAGCAGCCAGCTTAGTGCAGCTTGCTTTGGTGATGAAGTGTGTTTTGGGGGCCCTTTTTGCTCCCCCAGCCCAAACAGCTTTTTGGGGAGAAGCTGTAACTGGGGGGCTGAGTAAGAGCAGCAAAGGAGCAAAGAGGAAGCAAAGCCTGGTGTCATCAAATTAACATGGGGAAAAATGTGCTATGGTTCAGAGGTGAGGGGAGTAGCCTGAAAAGCTGTTTCATTTTGTTGTGTCAATATGCACGAGTTTGGAACTGAATGATGACTCCTGTTGTTTAGTATCACTGCATGGGCTGGAAGGCAAAGTTCTTCCTTTGCCACACCAGCTTCTCCACAGCCCTGCATGGCATTCACATGGTCAATGGCAGTGACTTCACATCTGCCTTATAAAGGAAAATTCCAATTTCCCGGCAGAAGGTGCCGACTTTCATCAGCCTTTAATCCCTTGCTTTGATAGCACTGATAGAGAAAGCAGAGCTGACCGTGGGCAGTGGCTGGTGCAGGAGAAGCACAGAGCAGCCAAAGCGGGTGGGAGCCCAGGGAGCCCCACAGCCAGTTCATCTGGGTATTTTGCTGAGCAAAATGCACATTTTAGGCCCACCTGTCAAAATTACCTTGTAATTTTTAATGTCTCCTTTTTGGGTCAAATAGCTTGAGACAGTCGGACTTGAGCAAGCGGCAAGACCCTTCTCACCAAGCTGACCTTGTGAAGTGGGGCAACTCTTTGTTGCTTTTGAACAGAAAACCCCTGTGCTAGGAAACCCTCTGCTGTTGCTTGTTTTTTTGGCAGTGTTCCCATAGACTAACTAAACCCTTTGGGTTGTTGGGCCAGGGTTACTGAGTACCTCCAAAAGGACAGGTCTGAGAAAGAATTTCTTTAAGGGTACTTTAAAATTTGCATATAGCCATGCATTTTCATTAGTTCTTCTTTTGAGAGAAAATTTTTCTTCTCGGTCCTAGATTTAGTAGTGTCCCAGCCAGCCTTTTTCATCAGGGTGAAACCCTGCCTCATCAGTGGGAGATAAGCCATTGATTTTATGAGGGGCTAAATTTCTCTCTGGAGCCCTCGCTTTAGCGGCTGAAGTGGCACAGAGTCTGTAAAGCCCCTTTCCCCCTGCCAGCGTTTGTTATGTCAAGGGGTGGGAATCGAGTTCCCTGTCAGCACTGCCCCTGGTTAACAGAGCCCCTGCCCTCCCAGACCTCTCCCTGCTCTATCGCTCTGCCCGTTCCCCTGCGCCAGGAAAATCATTAATCTCCCATTGTTTCCCCGTCTTTTCCCAGACTGCCTTCGGCGAGGAAAAACCAGCGAGAAACAGCGCAGAAGTTTTTTCCCCCTCCCTGGCAGAGCTCCCTCCACCCAGAACTCGCAAATGAGGTGTTAGCGCTCCGCACACGGCAGGTTCCCAAGGCTCTCGCTCCCTTCGGGTGCCCGGGGCGGTGACAGCCAGGTTGTCCCGTCTGTTGTCAGTCCCAACAAGCCGCCTGCTGCCACAACACGCCTGGCACAGCCCTGGCGCAGAGGTGTGACCGAGCCAGAAAGCATTCGGTCCCGTCCACCTGGGGGCTGTTTCGGGACAGAAGGGGTTTCCCTTCTCTGGTCCACACCAGTTCTGACCTTAAAAGCAAAGGTTTGCCGTGCCCTGTGTGGGACGGGACATTTGGCCAGGGCTGCCCTGCCCTCCCGGCGCCACTGCAGAGCTCTGCTGTCATTGTCACCTGCGGACGGACACCGGGCGAGCCAGGGGACAGCTCGCCCCTGCCCTGGGGAGAGGGGCTGACGGAAAGGAGCGTGGTGGCTGACAGGTAAACCCCAGTGGCACCTTCTGCACCTTCTGCCCAGCAGCTCACAGCACTGGGATCTGCCCTGCCCAAACCCGGTGCGTTTTAATGCATTTTAATGGAAATAGCGGCGGGGGAAAATGTGAGGGATTTCTCAATTAACTGTTTTTCTGCCAAAGCAAAATCTGGGGGCGAGGGAGAGTAGGGAAGGGGGGAGGTGATTTTGACAGAAGGATTGCTGCCAGCAGGTGCTTTTGGGCAAGCCTCCTGCATCTGGAGGAATAACTGGGGGGTGAAAGCTCTGCCTGCCTTGGAGTAGGTATTTGTCTCATTCCAAATAAAGATGAAAGCGAGCTTTTGGAGTTTTCCCTGACAAATTACCAAGGAAGGGTAGAACCCTGGCTTTCGATGGTTTGAAGCACCTTAATTAAGATATTTCTAAATATTTTATTTGAGTTTTTTTATATTATTTATATTTCTATTGGTTTTTAATGAAAGCTAACTGCAGGTTTAGAAATACAAACTGCTTTATAGTTTCTTCACACTTTTCAGTCTAAAGAAATTAGGATTGGACACTTTGATGGTCTCTTAAACTTTTTGATTTACTTACTTTAGATTTACTTTGCATGAGTAGTGTGTCTCTTGCAGCTTTTGTCTTTTTCTCCTGTGAAAAATACCGTTTGCTCAAAAATGTCCAACCAATTTTAAAATGTATATACTCAATCCATTTAAGCCGGCACATGATGTTTTCTTTTAACAAGCTACTAGTTATAATATATTGTATTTTCAGCATCTTAAATTTTCAAGTGAATGGGTACAGAGAGAAGAAGGAGGAAAATTCCCAGGACATTTGAGCAAATACAGACCTGTGACTATCATGTTCCTGTTAAACAAGCCTTTAATATTGTGTGAAATGCTTCTCTTATATTTAAGATTAATCTTTTTGTATGTTATAAAGAGAATTCATAGAATCCACAATTTATTAAAAAAATGCTGAAAGACTAGGTTCATAGAGACAGAAGGAGTTAAAGACAATTGACTTGCTACCCTTGTCAACAAGTAGAAGTGAGGCTATGAAGGGATTTTATTTTGCTATTTATAAAACATAGGCTTGATACAGAATTAAAGCATATAAGAAGTGTATCTACTTGCATGTTTTTTTCTGGAAAAAGATAATTACTGTGTTTGTGCATACTGATCAGTTAATTTTGTGTGAGAACAACTAAAGACAATTTCTATGTTCAGGTTATTCAAAGTAAATGATGATAAGCATAGAGATGAGAGGGAAATTTTGTGCAATGCATGTTATTTCATGTATCTCATTTTGAAAACAGTCCTTTATGGGGGGAAAATTCTTTTGAAATCCTAAAGGTTGTTTTAATTTAAAGAAAATAGTTTGCTCTTCTCCTCATGCCCATATAACAGTTCCAGATGGGTTTGCAATGTTCACACTATCAATGACAGTGATAAAAAACCAGTCAGACCTCTTTACTTGTCTAATTGCAAGAAGAAATTATTGGGGTTTGTTTTTTTTGGTTGGGTTTTTTTTTGTTTGTTTGGTGTTGTTTTGGGGTTTTTTTGTGTTTTGTTTCTTTTTTTTTTTTTTTTTGTTTGTTTTTTTTTGTGTTTTTTTGGGTTTTTTTTTTTTTTTTTTTTTTTTTTTGGTTGGTTGGTTGTTTTTTTTGTTTTGTTTTGTTTTTTTTTTTGTCTGTGTGTTTAAGGTAAAGAGAAATCAAATTCTTTCCAATCACAGCATTCAAAATCAAAATACGGAGGCTGAGTGCAGTGGTCTGAAGTGCTTAGGTCCAGGGCAGGGTATTTGCTCATCATTTGTCACAGGAGACTGCTGACTCTCCCCTTTCCCTGTGGCACTGGTACCTTAGCATCTATCACTGTTCTGGTGGGATGAAGCTTGATGTGGGTTCAAGGAGGCTCTTAGAAGGTGAAGAAACCCTTTTGGAGGAAGCAATGGGCAGCACTGGGTTATCTTCCAGCACTTTGACTCAGAGACCCCAATGTTCCTGCAGAGCTTGGCACCTTCTTGCACCTGCTTGGGCAAGGAAGACTGTGCTGCTAACACAAGGACTCCCAGGGCCATCCAGGTCAGAGAAGAACAGGCGGGATGGCCTCCATCTTCCGGAGTGAGGAGATGAGCCTGAGGCAGCTCTTCCTGCAGGTGGAGGCTGCCTACTGCTGCGTGGCTGAGCTCGGGGAGCTGGGGCTGGTCCAGTTCAGAGATGTGAGTAGTGCCTGGCTGGCATGCTGAGGTGTTGGAGATGTGCCCCAGGGTGTGCTTGTCCTTCTCTCAAAGCACTTGGGAAAGATGCACCTGTAGGGAGGCCAAAAAGTCCATGATAAGAGCGGGATTTCCTCAAGGCTGCTCTGAAACCCAGACATCATGCCAAGACCCCACCCATCCCTCAGTCCCCATCCAGTGCTCTGCATGCCCTTTGCACAACCTTAGAGCAATCCTTTGCATCACCAGGACAAAGGAGACGTCTCCATGAAGGCCCCTCTGTGACTCCTGCTGTCACAGCAAGGTTGTGTGGAAGGCCACCAAGTCCTAGGCCATGAGGAAGCCCATGGTATTGCCCTACTAGTAGAACCCTCTCAGACAGTGGTGTTTGCCATCTGCACCAAAGGCACTCATTCTCTGCTGATGTTAAAAATGAGCGCAGCACTGTACAGCCTTCAGCCCCAGGCTTGTTTTCCCTCCTGTTTTTAGCTGAATGTGAATGTCAACAGCTTCCAGAGAAAGTTTGTGAATGAAGTGAGAAGGTGTGAATCCTTGGAGAGAATCCTGCGTAAGTAAACGCTTGTCAAATGCAATCGGCTTCCTGCCAACTGGTGTTGTGGGATTTATTTCTTTAAGTGCTCTCACACTGGGGAGCAGAATTAGTGGCAAAATGGTGATGTTTTCATCTGAGCCCCTGGAAATGTTTTCCATGCGTCAGCTAATTACCACTTCACCCCATATGGGCAATAAATTGTTGCCCCATTTTGAAAATGGTTAACTGAGCAGAAAGGAGGTTAATTAGCTTTTATAAAATCACAAGATAAATCTGGGGCTGAGCAGGAGGCTGGTCCAGATAACCTGACTCTTACACCAGTGCACCAGGTGTTGGCACACACTTCTTGTAGCCAAGGGCTTCAGCCTTGGGATAAGTCCTTAAAACCCAAGCAGCAGAACTTGTGATTCCCACTGTCCTGTGGATGTGTGTCCTGGGAATTCTGCACTCTTCCCACCACAATGCTGGTGCCCACTGTAGCCATGGTGGCAGCACTTGGCATTGTTGGGCAAAGCAGTGGAACCTGAGCTTTCTGCATGCCTTACTCACTCCCCCAAATAAAGGGGGCCATGGTGGCCGCTTGTGCCGGGGCTGAGGGCTGCCCACGTGGGATTGGGTACCGTGACTTCAGAAGAAACAGCACCTCCACTGAGAAAGGAGGCTGCAGGTGTTCATTCCTTGGTGGCTGTGTGTATGCACTGGGATGGTGGCCCTCATGTATCACTTAATCTTGTCACAGCTCCATGGGATGCCTTGGTCCTGGCTGAGCAACAAGCTGGTGACCAGGATGATGCACCAGGGATGATTCTGCATTAAGACTTCTGTGCCCTTTCCTTGCAGGTTTTCTGGAAAATGAGATGGAAGATAATGTTGAGATAGTCAAAGGAGAAAAGTACCCAGAGACACCCCTGCCTCGGGAAATGATTGATATGGAGGTACAGAATTTGGAGTGCACCCAGGAGAGAGAATGGCCATGCACCAGGTTGTCTGTGTAATGTGCTCAATAGAGCCCTCCCTGCAAGGAGGAATCTGGTGCCTGAGGCTGGCACAACTCTCCCTGCACAAGGAGGTGCTCCCCAAGTTGCTGCCTCAGCACTTAGGTTGAGGCTGGTCCTGCTGCATGTTCCTAAAGGAGCCCAGTCTTTTTACCATCCCCTGTGAAACATCCCTCTTGTCCCACATATTAATGAAAAAGTATTACTTTCAAAGAATGCCCCCATCATCCTGTAGGAGAGAATAAGAAGCGTTGGGTGTTTTACCAAGAGACCTGATGTTAGAACTCACTTCACTGCATAAAAAGCCCAGGACTGCCTGTCCTTCTGGGAGTATGGTTGTGATACTGGGGCCTGACACAAATACTTGGGCCTCGCTTTTGGATGTGCAAGGGAAGCTTTATTCTAGCCCAGCCGGTAGTGAAGTTTACTGACAGGGTAATTTTAAAGTGCTGCATATGTAGGTGACTAGAAAGGAAAATCAAGCTTTCCAAGGGCTTCAGCTTCACAAGCAATTTGGTTTCCTGGTGTGTTCCTGGCCCCACCTCATCACCTAATTTTTGGCCTATAGCTAATGAACCTAAACTAATGTAGGTTGCTTTTGTAGTCAGTAAACTGGCAGCCAGTCAGCCTGGGGTGTGAGATGTCTGTGAGGAACCACAGAGATACCCAGACAGGCTGAGACACCTACACCACACACACCTTCTTACCTGTGCTTGGGCCAGGGGCATCAGAACTCCAATGCCAGAAGAGGACGACACACCCATCAGGGAATGTTTACAATGGAAAAATGGTGCATTGGCATTGATGAATATCTTCCTACAAAAAAGTGTTTATTGAAGTGTTTGTTGAATATTTCTTTATTCTCCCTTGGAAAAAAAAACAAACCAAAAACTGTTGTTTGAGATTTGGTATCAGCTTGGGAAAGAGCCACTGATCTGCTTCAGAGTTTTTCTGGATGTGCTTGGACCCTAAACAGACAGTGCTGGAGAAACTTGAAGCCGAGCTGCTGGAAGCAAACCAGAACCAGCAAACACTGAAGCAGAACTTCCTTGAGTTGACAGAGCTCAAACATCTGCTGAAGAAAACCCAGGACTTCTTTGAGGTGAGAGGCCTCTTTGCTCTTCCAAAAGAGATGTGGAAGGTTCTTAAAAATACTTGCACCTTCATTTGGTATATGTTGCTTTGAGAGGTCTTTATCACAAGCCATTATGAGGTTTGCAAAAACACCTCAGTCACTTTGGAGCCTGCATTGCTCCATGAGTCAGTGGGGCTGAAAAACTTAGCTCACAGATCTCTTTGAAAATAGCATTTAGGCTTTTCCACTGCTAAGATATAGCTTAGTTTTATAGTTTTTCCTTCAGTCTAAATCTCCATAGAAAGCTACCTTTGGGGAAAAATTGTTAAGAGAAAAATGTGAAAATAATTTCAAACTGGCAATGCTGAAAAGTGTTTTATAAAACTAATGTTTTCCAGGCAGAAACCAATCTGCCAGATGATTTCTTCAGTGAAGACACATCTGGACTGCTGGAGCTGAGAAGCACTCCTGCTGCTGCAGCTGCGAAGCTGGGGTGTGTATTGGTGATGGCCTCCAGCTTGACCAGACTTCCCACCTGTGCTGCATTGCTGTGACAGTGGCACAGCTTCCTTCAGCTTCTTAGCAGAGGGTGCTCATCAGCCTCCTCTGCACAGCTGTTTCATGAAGATAAGAGAGTGACTGTCCTCTGAAATTATCATCAAATCTATGGTCAAGTTATGGGTCAGTGGGACAAATGGACTTCTACTTCCAGGCCACCAATTCCACTGATCCCTTAGTAGGTATTGACTGAAAATTGCTATCTTAAGGCATCTCACCCATGACTTCTGGACTCAGGCATCTGGCTACCAGCCTAGTCCTCATGGATGGATGTCTAACCACAGAAAAAGCCATGGTATTGCACTGGGCAGCAGTCTGATGCTTTCTCAGAAAAGGAAAACAGGAGGGTAAAGATAAACCAACACTTCAAAATTTCTACCTCCTGCCTCTGCCATACAGACACTCTCGTTTGTGTGACTTCAGGCATCTCTTCATTCTTCCATTTCTAGCCAGAATTGTCTCTTCACCTTCACCTGTTGATCTAGGAAAGTTTTTTTTAAAGAAAGAACCATAGGATAAAGTCAGTAGATTCAGATAAAAGCCAGGCTTGACCATGGAAGGTTTTCCTAGAAGTGCCTGCATCAGCAGCAGAGCCCTGGCTAGCACAGACTAGAAGACAAGGGCTTGTGAAGTCATGTGTGCTACAGGTCCTAAAAGGCATAGAATGGGCTTGTAATTTATTTATCTTGTTACTCTGCTCAGATTCACAGCAGGGGTAATAAAGAGGGAAAGGATGATCCCCTTTGAGCGTTTACTGTGGCGAGCCTGCAGGGGAAACATCTACCTGAGGTACACAGAAATGGACACCCCCATGGAGGACCCTGTGACAGTAGGTACCAACCTGGTTTTGCTTTCCTCTGCCCTGTGTGGATGTTTGTGACCTGCAGATGCTGGTGACCTAGACCGTGCTGCAGCACTGGCTGTGCCTCTCCAGAGCTTGGTGTCTGAGGGCAGCTGTAGGGGAAAGGTGGGAAAATTTGAGGATGGGAGAAGTTTCTTTGACATTACTTTCCCCTTTTGCTACTGTTGAGGTGGTTTCCTTTTCCTGCCTTTTAAGATGCACATGAGGCCTCACAGGGCAGCTGTATTACAGGGACCACCATGGAAGTGGACTGTGGCTGTCCCCACCTGGAATTAGCGATGGAGGGTCAATTCCCCTCGGTGTCTCTGGGGTGAGCCCCGTGCCCCAGTGGAACTCTGTTGCCTCTGCTTCACATTGCTCCTTCCCCCATAACCCAGAGCTGCTGCCCGTGCCTGTTTCCTGAAAGAACATCTGGGAAAAACACTTCTGATGGGAAAGTGGTGATGGGGGATAAAAGCAACCAGTGGAGTGGCTGCCAAAAAAAAAGATAGCAACTCTTCTGCACGGGACTCTGGGTATGTTAAATTCTGCTTGAATTGTGTGTTGCAGAGAGAAGAGGTGAAGAAGAACGTGTTCATTATCTTCTATCAAGGAGAGCAGCTTAAACAAAAAATCAAGAAGATTTGTGACGGGTAAGGCGGGCCTATGGGCAAGCCACAATTATTCCCATAGAGGTGGTTACTGGCAGTCTGGGCTGGCTGAATTTGGAGCTAGATATCAGATCTCCAGCTGTCAGCTCTGCAACAAACCTTCCTTCCGCTCCTCAGCTCTACTGCTCCTAATCATGAAAGACATCCATCACCTTGGCACTTGGAACTCGAGATCCTACATTTTCCGAAGTGGCATACAGTTCTTGAGAGCTTCAGTTGCTAGGTTTTCAACTCGGGACATCTAAAAGGGGACTGTCTAAAAAATACTCAGCAGTCTTCCCCTGGAAATCAGGGGCTGTAACTTGCTGACTGGAAACATGGTAATCCTCAACTTGCTCTCAAGCCTTCCTGCATTTCTTCATAAAAAGATGATGCTGTAGTTTATTCAACCCTTTCCCAAGGCCTTTGAGCAATATCTGTGTAATCAGAGACAGAACCCAGGAGAGAAATGAAAGCTTCATACAATCTGACTTGTTTCCACCCTGTTAAGCATCTTGAAAAGATAATTCAGGTTGAATATTTTGTTACTCTTTCATAACGCTGATGACCAATGAGCTTTGTTGCAGTGTAAATCACATTTGATGAGAGGATCTGTCTGCTGTCACCAAACCCATTTCAGGTATAGCCCCTCAGCCAGGCAAGGCCAGCCAAGAGCCTGCAGGGAGAGGCTGAGCAATTGCTCTTCCCTGACATCTGCACTCAGGGCAGGTCTTTCCTTACATCCTGCCTTTAATCAGAATAAAAGCAGGTAGATCTTTCATCCAGCTGGCATGACTGACTTCAGTCCCAAGAAGTGACAGAACCCTGGGGTCTGTTAGCAATTCCTGCATTGGAAATTGAGCCCTCCAAGGTACCTTCTGTGAGCAGTGGAGGGCAATGCCCATCCAGAGGGAAATTCAGCCCTCCTGAGGTGAGCATCTGTCTATAAAGTGGTCATGGACACGAGGGAAAATTCCCAGATCTCAGTCACTGATTTCTGATCCTGAAGCTCAGACATACAGGGAGTTCTGCCATAGCCATTGTGCAGGATCAGTCTGCTGCTGCCAGTGGTATTTGAGTTTTCAGCAAGCCTTGTTCTCTTTCTGGATTACAATTTCCTGCATATAATAGAATGATAGAACAGTTTGGGTTGGAAGGAATTTTAAAGATCATTTCATTCCAGCTCCCTTGCCATGTGCAGGGACACCTTCCAGTAGACCAGGTTGCTCAAAGCCCCATCCAACCTGGCCTTGAACACTGCCAAGGATGAGGCATCCACAACTTCTCTGTGGCACCCTGTGCCAGTGCCTAACCACCCTCACAGTAAAGAATTTCTTCCTGATGATCAACCTAAACCTACCCTCTTTCAGTTTAAAGCCATTCCCTCTGTCCTGTCACCACATGCCCTTGTAAAAGGCCCCTCTCCAGATTTCTTGTAGGCCTCTTTAGGTACTGGAAGGCTGTGGTAAGGTCTCCCTGGAGCCTTTCCTTCTCCAGGCTGAACAACCCCAATTTTCACAAACTTTCCTCATAGCAGAGGTGCTTCATCCCTCTGATCATCTTCATGGCTCTCCTTTGGACTTGTTTCATCAGGCCCATGTACCTCTTATGTCTCATTTCTTTGCCTGCTTTTTAAATGCTGTTCAGAACCCTTCTCCCCTTCTGCATGGGCAGTTGTTGGTGGTGAATGCTTCCCATTGGATTTTCCCCTGTGCCGATGGCCTTGCAAGTCACCAGGTCATACATTTAGAACTGGCTGGGGTTGCCCACAGAGTGCTGAAAGTTCTTCATTTTGGATGTCATCTTTTTCCCCTGCAGCATTTAAAATTCCCTGCAGTCAAAAGCCAAAGACTTTTTTCCTGGAATGGGAGTAAAAGAACAAACAATGCAATGCCTGTTAACATATTAATTGATTGACACCAATATCACTCAAACCATAGGCACAACCTTCTGCAGCTAGGGATCAGGCAGTGCTGGAAATGTGAGTAGAACCCTGCAGGGAGGTTGTGATGTGCAAAGTTTCTAGGAGCTAGTGTTGCAGATATATGTGGTGGTAGGTTTGTAGAAAGGAACTTAGACTGGTTTCTCTCAGGCCCTTGTAACTCAAGGAAAATACACCTACCAAAGAGAAATCCACAGGACACTCTTTGCAGTGCTAATGAAGTCATCTTTTATGTTCCTTCTTCCTTTCAAATTTTTTGGTTGCTAATATGCCCATATATATGGATGTTTTCCTGTGTGGCAGATTTCTATATGTATTAATCCTCTCACACTCCTTTTGTGCTCTGTGGACCATCAGCCATTCCTGGTACCCAGGCCAAGACATCTTAGTCTGGTCCACCTTTAAGGCAGAGTTGACTGTACCTAAAGCAGATGGCAGTGTCATTCCAGCCCCAGCAGGATATTTCTGCTTAGCACTAAGTCATCATTCATGACAAGTAAATATCCTGCAAAAATCATGGGACTGGTCTAAGCCAGCCTCCTGCAAGGCAGGCTAAGATTTGTTTGCAGAGCTGTGTGCCTCAGGTTACGCTTGTAGTCTCTGCTTGACTCTAATTGGTAACATTAGTCTGCCAATTTCATGAGCATTAAGTCCATGCACAAATTTATTAGTGAAAGGTGTAGAGGGAGCAGGAAGGAGGAAAATGTAAGAATTTTTCTTTTCCTCCTTTTCTTGAGGCTGCCTCAGTACTAATGTGAATACTAAGCTGAGTTTATCAATGTAAGGATTCCCTGCTGAATTCTCCTGGAGCTTTCAGAGATGTCTGTGCCATTAGGGCAAAGCTGATACTTAGTATGCAAAATGGCTGTTAAAAGATCAAAGCAGCACTGCTGCAATAACGTTATTGGGAATGGGGGAACTGTACAGCATGGAGGAATAAGCTTTCAAGTTTGATTAAAAATCCTTATTAAAGATGAACTAAGAGCTGTGAAGAATAAGAAGATGGAAATAATTAGGTAGGGTGAATAACCTTTGGAAACGAATACCAGGTGTTGAGTGAGGAGAAATTCAGTTCTGGAAAGGGAAGTTTAGCCGAAGAGCACGTGCTGTCATTACACACAGCTCTGGGCTGATCTCTAGGAAACTGCAGCATGTTTTGTTCAATTTGCATCTGTCCTCACTTGGATGTGTGCTGGAACTGATTTTGTAGAGCGGGTGGTGAAATATCCTGCGCTCAGACAAAGCCAGAATATGATGCTTATCTGTACACAGAGCCTGCACATTTTTGTCTCTTAAGCAGGGATAGACCCCTATGACCCTGTTACATCTTTTAACTCATCTCACATACAGAAAGACAGCCCTTTAGCAACCCTAACTCAGTGAATCCATGACAGGATAGTGGAAATGTGTTGCCTTAGGTCAGGGGCAGGAGATCTCTGCTCTGCAAAGAGAGGGATCTCTTCCGGCAGATCTGATGGGCACTATCAAAGTGGCAGGGGTGGTGCATGCACAAGATATCACCGAACAAGCCAAGCAGGAAAAAAAGGAGGGATGTCTGCTATTTTAGTTACTGCAGCACTTCAGCTCAGCTCAGGCTTGCAGGCAGAGAGCAGCAGCAGTGCACCCTGTGGCCTTTTAGGTCCCGGGGGGAACTCCTTGTGCCTGCTGTTTTGCATGAAGAGTACTCTGGGACTTGCTTTGCAGGCAGGACAGGTAGCTGCACACTTCTCAGAGAGACATGCAACTCATTTCTAATTGTCTGTGCTGGGATCATATAGTGTACAGCACTGCAGTGTGCTGCGCTGGTTGGAAGCACCTTTACACCAGTGTGACCTGCAGCTGTACTAGAGAAGGTCAAGTTCCATGCTATAGCTGAAGCACTATCTGCACGGAGCCAAGACTTTCACTCATGTTAGAATCCCACACTAGTCCTTCTTATACCACACTAAACAAACCCACTGAATCTTCCAAACAGAACCTTGGGGGTAGGCTTATAAAATCTTTCATACTGGTTATCTATGCTGATGTAACAGATACCGCTCTCAGGTGTTTAAAACCCTTCACCCATCCTTTCCTTGCTCCCAAGGTGTCTAGCCAAACAGGTTGACCAGAAGCATAAAGCCATTCTCCTATTTTATCCTGGAAATACAGTCCTTTTGTTTGGTTGCTTGCTTGCTTTCTTGTTTGTTTTTACAGGGTTATTTACTTATGCAGCCTGCCTGCACAAAGGGCGTTTGCTTGCAGTGCAGCAGTAGCTCAGCTGATGCCTTCTCCCAGTGCCTGCAGGAGGGTAGTGCAGAGACAGGGACACAGTATTTTTCCAGCCTCAGTGCAAGAGGGACATCTGTTGGCTACTGTGTTAGCAAGGCTGCCTTTGCCAGGGTGGGTTTTTGTTGAGTCTCATTGCAATTCAAGCAGCTTGTGGACAAAAGGGAGGAACCTACATGTTAGTGCTTGTATGCTTACCTCTGTATGACATCAGGTCCTGTGTATCACCTAAGGGTGGTACACCTGGGTATCACACAAGGAGGGTTTTTCAGCTAGAGCAGGTGAAGGGATCCTTATTCTCATCAAGGGATAAAGGTACCTATTTGCACCTTTCTGCGAGACCAAGTGCAACTTTGTGGTATGTGAGAAGAATATACTGCTGGGTCAGGGATGAAGTCCAGTTTCCCTGCCTTTGAGCTGAGTACAGAGGAAGAAAACTCAGTCAAATAACAGGTGTTTCTCAACTCTCTCTTACTGAGGCTAGATTTCGTGCCACAGTCTATCCTTGTCCAGAGTCGGCCACTGAGCGCAGAGAAATGCTTGATGGAGTCAACACAAGAATCGAGGATTTAAACACAGTAAGTGGCAGTGGCTTTACTGAGGAATGAACAAGTGGGACCTGCCCAGATATTTGTCCTGTCTGAAACGATGCTGCAGACCACACAGGTTGTCTTCCCAATACCTTATCTCATTATCTCCATCGTTCACAGCACTGTGGTGGCCACATGTTGCATGGAGGTCCCAAGACCATGAACTGTAGTTCTACTCATGGGTGTGATATGCCCCAAGTTAATGGCACAGAACTGCCTGCAGGAGATGGCAGCTTGGGAGCACGTGGTGAGATGTGGCCAGTCTGTAAGCAACTGGGTAGGGAGCCAATCCCACAGCTCAGTAACTCCCAGTGGTCTGCTCTACACTTACAGTGACTCAGGACCATGCAGGGAGAGTTCTTGGTAAGCAGCTCTGTGCACCTTGTGTTGAGTGATCCTATGTCCACACCTGCAGACGCTGCTCTCCGGGATACCCCGTGCATTCATACAAATAGTTCCTTTTCATTAACCCTCTTCCACCTGCCCTCTCCAATGAACTGAGTCGATCATGCCCCCTATGCTTCCCTGTCTTGACTGTTGCCCTGTGTTGTGCTTACAGGTGATAACACAAACTGAGTCCCACCGCCAACGACTGCTGCATGAGTCAGCAGCCAACTTGTGGTCCTGGGGGATCAAGGTGAAGAAAATCAAGGCCATCTACCACATCCTGAATTGCTGTAACATCGACGTCACCCAGCAGTGTGTCATTGCAGAGATCTGGTTCCCAGTGGCTGATGCTGACCGGATAAAAAGAGCTCTCCATCAAGGAATGGTAAGAGAGCAGCATTTTGGGTCCTTGAAGCTCTCACCTGCACTGAATTGTTTATATGTTGAGCATATGTTCAGACAGGTCTGTTACTGTAATGTGGGGCTCCCTTTTCTGTTTTGAGGCTGTCCCATTGTCATTTGACCTTTAATCTTTTGACGGACCTTAAGGTCAGCATTAAATGTTAGCAGGTTTGTGACAGACCCTTGAGCCAGAAGTTGTGTTGTGGGGCCAATTCTTCTATTCACTCTGTGTCTGTCCTTATCGCTGGGTTTGCAGGAACGCAGTGGCTCCACAATTGCCCCCATCCTCACTGCCATACACACCAGGATGGCACCACCCACCTTCAACAGGACCAACAAGTTCACAGCTGGATTTCAAAACATTGTGGATGCATATGGTGTGGGCAACTATAGGGAGATGAACCCAGGTGAGAAACACTCAACTATGTGTATCTGGTTTGCATGAGCCAAAGTAAAGGCTTTGAGCTCTCTCACTATCCTAAAAAATGTGCTCGCTGCTGATTGAGAAATCTGAACCATATTGGAACTGTTTGGTGTATAGGCATGGCTTTTCTCAGGCAAAGAATTTGGCTGTTGGTCTTCAGTGAATGATTGTGATGGAAACAAGGAACTATACAAATATGGGATGGAGAACAAATGGTAAGGTAGCTGTTCTGAGGAAAATAACTAAGCTCATAAGAGAAATGTAAGATGAGCTCACTGTGTTGAGGCAAAGAAGGCCAAAAGGACCTGACAAAGTTTGAAACAATGGTAGAGAATCTCAGACCACTGAGAATTAATAGAAACCTAGAAATGGGGGCCTATGTGAAAGGGTGAGATTAACTCAGATTGTTGAGGCTGAGCAGGTTGAGAAACATGATAGTAACCTTCAAATACATTTTTGTGTTGCAAAACAGAATGCAGTTGTCTACACATGGTGTTTATTATGGTGAGGCGAGAAACAAAGGATAAAACTGCAAGGAAGTTACAGGTCATACAACTGAACATTCTTTGTGATGGTAAAGCTGGTTCTGCACTAGATCTGACTGCCTGATCTGTAGGGGAGGGATTGAGGAGGCCTTTTAGGGCAGTACCTGTAAGGAATGGCCTGGTGGGGTAGACTGCTTCTTTGATGAGGCCTTTTTGTTTAGAGGGAGCTGAGCTTCTTGACCTTTCCCTCCTGCAGCTCCCTACACTATCATTACTTTCCCCTTCTTGTTTGCGGTGATGTTTGGGGACTGTGGCCATGGTGCTGTCATGCTGGGCTTCGCACTTTGGATGGTCATTAATGAGAAGAGCCTTCTGGCCCAGAAAAGCACTAATGAGGTGAGTACCAGGCAACTGGTGCACCCTATCAGCATAGGGAAAGGCTCATCAGGCCCATTTGATAAAGTGGACATCCAGCCTCCCAAAGGCTGTGTGGAGATGATTCAAAGATACCTGTGAGGCAACGGTTTGGCAATTCTACCTACTTATACACAGAGGGCCTAAGGGACCCAAAATTTTCTATAAATAATTGTATATACACAGATTAGTACGATCACGTCTACTGTTGGTTGAGGCCCACCAATTGATGGACCTGTGGGTACTTTGGTCACTGGCACTGCCTTCTCCCCCTGCAGATCTGGAACACCTTTTTCAGCGGGCGCTACCTGATCCTGCTTATGGGCATATTCTCCATGTACACTGGCTTCATCTACAATGACTGCTTCTCCAAGTCATTCAACTTCTTTGGTTCTTCCTGGCATATCATCCCCATGTTTAAAAATAACACTTGGAAGTAAGTGCTAAATGTAGGAAGGAAGTGAAAACACACCAAATGGAGCATGTAGGCTTGGAAAGAGAGACTGCCTGTGTGGGGAAGGGAAGGACTCCCTGCTGTGGATGCAGTCATGAATGAATCAGAGGTTTTGTCTGACACACACAGATGAACTCACTATTGAAATGGAAATGTAGAGTCCCCGGGAACACGCCTGTTTGTTCAGGCACTGATGTGCATAAAAATCTGCAGGTGTCCAGGACTGATGCATAGAGAATTATCAGTGTGAGGGAGGTTGCCATTGTGTGGGGCCCATTTACATGCACACAAGTGCAGGATAACAGGTCACAGAAAGGCTGGAGTCAGCTACAGATATCCTGTGGTAGTCCTCAGCACACCTCACCTAAATATATCATGGGCTTCGATGGAGAAATTAAGCTGCAAAGGTCATTTCCCTTTTCTCTTGTAGTAAGGATGTGCTTCTAGACAATACAATGCTGCAGTTGGATCCAGCAGTCCCAGGAGTCTACTCTGGAAATCCATATCCATTTGGAATAGATCCGGTAATTAAATTAAATTGCTCTAAGATAATTTGTATTTCAATCCTGTTTCTACATATTAGGTATATCAGTAGCTCCCTGCACTCTCTCCTGAAGCTATGCTTTTCACTTCTTGCTCTTTGTTCCTTACATAGTTGTTGTGGTTTAACCCCAACCAGCAGCCAAGCCCCACACAGCCCCTTGCTCACTCCCCCACCACTGGGATCAGGGAGAGAATTGGGTGAAAGCTGGAAAACTCATGGGTGGAGATACAGACAGTTTAACAGGGAAAGCAAAAGCTGTGCACACAAGCAAAGTAAAGAATGGGCAGGCAGGAGTTGAGCCATCTCCAGGACAGTAGGGTCCCATCACATGTGATGGTGACTTGGGAAGACAAACGCCATCACTCCAAACATCCCCCTTCCTCCCTCTTCCCTCCACTTTTATACACTGAGCATGATGTCATATGGTCTGGCATATTCTTTTGGTCAGTTTGGGTCACCTGTGCTGACTCTGTCTCCTCCCTACCTCCTGTGCACCCCCAAGTTCCTCACCAGCCTCATGAAAAGTAGCTAAGGCCCTGGCTCTGTGTAAACCCTGCTCAGCAATAACAAAAACATTTCTGTACTATCTACCCTGTAGATAGATACAGCCCCATACCAGCCACTATGAAGAAAAATATCTCTAACCCAGGCAAAATCACCGCATTCCACCCCTTATTCCATACTCTTTACATCGTGCTCAGGTGCCATACTATTCAATACAACTTCATTAACTACCACTCACCCTCCCATTCATCAGTCCTTCTGATGCTTTCCTTTAGCAATTAGCAATTAATATATTCCTAACAGTTCTGCACAGGCAGCAGCAAAATGGTAAGCAGGAAGGAAGTTCAATTTTCCTGGAGAGTGGTCTTGTGCTACAGTCTCTTTTCTACCACACATCTACTGGACTCTGTTTCCTTACTTGAGTACTTAACCCATTCCAGAGATACCTCACCAGTTTGAAGGCAAACTTCCTAATTTCATTGCAGTCTATTTGTTGCATGGAATGTGAAATAAATGCCAATATTATTTAACTTAGCCATATTTTCTTCTCTGCGTCCTATTTCCCTTTTTCTTGTTGTTCTGTCTTTATCATGTATTGACATGTACATTTTAAAATCAAGCTTTCCTGTTTCAATTTTCATATTAGTCAAATAATCCTCATCCCTGCTGGTTGTACTCTCAGTTGGTCCCCCAAAGAAACTCTGTCCTCCCCAGGTTTTCGGAGACATTGACCTTGTAGTCATTTTTTTATAAACTCAGCTCTAAAGCTCTGCCCAGGATATGGCAGTCAGGTTCAGAAAATCATGTCAGAAGCAGGTGAGTTTTCTGCATGTTGCCCTGATACATCTCTAATTTAGGTTGACCTGGACTACTTCTTCCAACCTGGCTTCTCCCTATTCAAGAGCATAAAAGTCCTGGCTGGGAGGGAGAATAGCTGAACAAGTGCTGGCAGGGAAGGGGTGGACTGGAAGCACCAGCCCCTTCGTGGCCCTCTCTGAGGAGATTATCTGTGTCATCTGCCCGGAAGGATGGATGGCTCTTTGCATTTTGCAAATCTTGCTGGGATGACTGAAGTGTATCTTGGAAAAAATGTCACCCTGAGATGAAGAAGCTAGGCAGTCTCTTTGGTATCCAGAGAAGAAGCAAAGCATATCAAACAGACATGCAAAAGCTGATGTTTCACCCTCCAAATAATCCTGGCTTCCTCCTTCCTCTTCAGTGAGAAGTTAGTGTCTGAAAAGTAATGTCTACTTACTGTCTCTGAGGACAGAAGCCTTTGGGGTCTAGGAAGTTTGAGAAGAAAGGAGAAGCAACCCTGAAGCTCTGTAGCACAAAAAAGGCAGGACTGAGAAGGGATGTATGTCCTAACATAACTAAAAAGTTAGTGCAGAGAGGCAGGCAATAAGCTGATCTCCATGGCCAAAGGGTATTTTCTATTCAAACAAAAGGTTTGAAAATGCTCTGTCCTAAGTACTTCTATGGTGAGGGTGGAATTAATTTTGGTTGCATCAAGAGGGATCTTCTCATGCCTTTCCACTTTTGCTAAAGAAGATGATTCAGCCTAAGGACAGGAAATGATACAGAAAAGATCTAGGTTCTGCTACCAGCCTTTGCAGTGGTTTCTGGAAGACTGAAGCAAAGTCATAGGATCATTTTAAATATTTGTTATTTCCTTTGTTAAACAAATCTAATATTTTATATATTTTAGATTAATACCTTGCCAGAGTGAAAAGTAGTAAAAAGAACATCTAGATTTCTGTGCCTTGCTACCCTCTTACTAGAACTGGGAGGAGTAAATTGATGTTGTCAAAGCAACAACTTCCACAAACCTTTTATTGATCAAACACCTGAAAATCTTGTTCTCTCTCTCTCCCTGTTCCTTTAACCAAAGATCTGGAATGTTGCATCGAACAAGCTGACTTTCCTGAACTCCTACAAAATGAAGATGTCGGTTGTTATAGGGATTGTGCACATGATTTTTGGGGTGATACTCAGTCTCTTCAACCACATGTAAGTTCATTTCACCAAGCCTGTTGCAGCAGCGCAGAAGTCCTCATCACTAAACTGGTGTCCTTTATTCAGAGAAAGCCTCATATTTTGGGCTGATGATTTGAACTTTGACCTTTCCCCAGTGTGAACAGAAATGTCCCATGCACTGGCTGTCTCACACAATGGTTGATATACAGTGCTAAGTCCAAAGGACAGCCATAACATTGCAGGTATTTTCTTCAATAAACTCTCTTTTTAACTTACTTATATTCTCAATTCTGCAGAAATATTGAAGCACACTAAATTAAAATATGTAGTACCTCGCACTATTGACAACTTTTCTTCAAAGACAAGTTCTTTTGGTCTTAACCAAAACACACTGAAATCTTGCAGAGTATGTGCATGTGCATTTCACCTAGCTTAGCAGCTCTTGGTCAGGATTTGTGGGTGTGCTTGCCTATATCTCTGCCTCTATGTTTTGCAACGGCAAATAAAAAATGGTGATAGAGTGCAGGGGCTGAGACTATCATGTTGAGAGACTCTCCGAAGCTGCAATGTGTATGGTGACCTTCAAGGACAGAAAGTGTTTGAGAGGACAGAGAGCACCCTACAGGGTTGATACTACACCTGGTTCTGACCTTTCTCGGCATATAATGCTCAACTTTGTGAATAAGACATTTTTTGAAAATTGTATTTTATTTCAGTGTAATAATCTTTTGAGGTGCTGAGATACTGGTAGGTCAAGTACAAAAATCTGAAGATAATCAGTATAACAGAGCTTTTGTATTCAAACAATGGCTTTCACTGATAAAGCCTGTAATTATGGACTGCTTTCTTGGCTAGTGATAGTTGTAAATTTGTTAGGTTATTTCCAAAAACTAAGTACTGCCAGACTTGGGTGCAAACTTTCATTAATATCTAGTGTACTAACTGTAGTTTTCTTTCCTGATTCTTTCCAGCTACTTCAGGAAATACATAAATATTATCCTTCAGTTCATTCCAGAGATGATTTTTATTATCTCTCTTTTTGGCTACCTGGTCTTCATGATTATTTTCAAATGGTGTCATTTTGATGTCCATTCATCCCAGAGTGCACCAAGCATCCTCATCCACTTCATCAACATGTTTCTGTTCAATTATAGTGACACTTCAAATGCTCCATTGTATCTGCATCAGGTATGGATCAAGCAGCCTGAATCCACTGTGGTTTTGATTTGCAGTGAGTGTTGGGGAGAGTGGGCATAAAGATATAGGCTCAGAAGCTCAATCACAAATGTCAGTCACAGAAGTAAAGTTTATTCTTCTGGTATTTGTGTTGGCCTTGTCAACAGGGAGGAGAGAGCAGCTATCAATCAGCGATGCAGGGAAAATCTCTTTCTTAGTGTCATTCTTACAGGAACAATGATACAGTTGAAGATACTGTTGGGGGAAAAAAATCAAAGTGTGACTAGAGATACAAAGCTGTGTATTGCAGGCATGCCGTCCTGCAGTCTGGTCACAATGCTAGAGACATCTCCCTTTCTTGATAAGTTCCTATTTCATCTTTGGAAAGCTTTTATACTTTACATTTTCACCTAGAAAAGTAGAAGTAGCTAGAGCATTTTCTGGCAGCTTTTTGTCAGAAATAACTCCTCTTGGGCTTTCAATTAAAAAAAAAAAAATAAGCAAGCCAGCAAAAAAATATCCCTTAAGAGAAAACTTGTTTTAAAGTCATCTCTATTTATATTCTCAGAACATGTTTTTTTTTTTTTTTTTCTTTGCTTGATTTTACATCAGCAACCTCAATGAAGAATCTACAAGCAAATGCTGCATCCAGCCACAAGTGTGCACATCTATACAGTTGCACACTGGGCACTCCAACATGAGCCCAGTTTTAGGGACAGCTGGTGAGTCAGAGTTAGTAGAGAGCCCTGATCAGCCCCAAGTAACTGTCTTAAGGGTTCAGGGGAGTTTGGAAAAACACAGTCTTCCCGGCCTTTAAAAACTCTTTAGATAACATTGCTTTGTACAACCAAAAGCTTTCCCAAGGTGGCAATTTTTTTCTCATATTCCTATCCCATTGCCCCACCAGGAACAGAATGTACCATCTACTTGGGTAGTCTGAATAAAAATACTGTATGAGCCCAATCATAAGGTGATCAGACATCTGAGCCAGCTTTTTAAAGATGCAGAAATTGTGGTTTAAGGTTTTCTTTGCTTGTTTTGTTGTTGTTGTTTTCTGAAAGTACAGGCAGTTATACCAGGACAGCAATAGGGGTGCCATACTGCAATGTAAGAACACCTTATATTGTGGGGACAATCTGTTACCAAGCCTAAGCTCTGGGGGTTCAATTCCTTCTGGAATTGCAGATGCGGAGTAAATCCAGGGCAAGACTTGAATGACTTGGCTTTTACTGCAGCCTTTCTACACTGATCAAAGCAAGGCAGACTGACTGAGTCACACAGAGTTAGGACATTCACTTGGGACTCTGAGCAGCCAGGTTCAAGTCAGTGGCATGGGATTTTGGTAAATTAACCCTTGTCAGCATGAAAGCCTTTCATCTCCAGGTCTCCAACCATCTCTAGCTGACCGTGCTTTCTGGAGCCTTAAGCACTATACATTTATTTTCATGTTCTTGCAAGCAGAGGATACACAGCCAAATATAACAAATACAACAAGGAGCTGAGTTGTATTTGTTGTATTAAAAAATTACCATTATATAGACTCAGGTTTCTAACCACAAACATAGTTGGCTAAAGGAAGTAAAGCAACTTTTTGCTCTTGTTGTTTTGTCTTTTAGAAAGAAGTGCAGAGTTTCTTGGTCATATTTGCTCTGATTGCTGTTCCCTGGATGCTCCTAATTAAACCTTTCATCCTCCGAGCCAACCACCAGAAAGCGCAGAACATGGTGAGGGATGTGGATCACTTGGGGGGGATTCAGTACAGCAAAGACAAAGCTGGGGGCACAGACCCCCAGAACTCTTTGCAGTGATGTAATTCTACATTTCTCTGACCTCAGGCTTTCTCTGACAATTTCAAAGTGTGCTTTATGCCACATATGCCCAGGGCATGTGTATGGACATGTCTAAACCATCTAAACTAGAATCAGAGAACAGCTAAATTTGGAAGGGATCACTGGAGGTCACCGGGTTCAAACTCCCTGCTAAAACAGGGTCCCCTAGAGCCCATTACTCAGGTTTGTGTCCAGACAGATTTGAATATCTCCAGTGAAGGAAACATTTCCCTGGGAGCGGGAGCTTTGCTGGCAAGGACATACCGTATTTGTTAAGCTGACACCAAGTTCTTTCACCTGTTGTACCCAAAACCAAAGAAGATTCAGAAAGATTGAAGTGCTGGTAAAGCCAAGACAGGGAAAAGGGTTGAACAGTTGAAGAGTTGAACAGTTGTCAGTCCACAATCTCCACTAACCATTAGTTTGCTGCTCTGTGGAAATGGTGCATCTGTGAAAGTCCTGGCCTTGGAGAGAGCAACAGTGCTAGAAGGAGAGGCTTGATTTAAAAGCTGTTGCCTGCTTTCTAGTAGTTCTTTCTTCCTTAAGTGATTGCCTTCACATTAACAGAGCCCTCTTTCCCATGGGCTCTGTGGTTTGCCCACAGCTTCTCAACACACAACTGCGGCAGCTGCAGTTTCCCAGCTGATCATTAATTCTCTGCTTTATTACACTAACAGGACTTTACTTGTCAGTCAAGATTTACTTCTCTTTATAGACGGAGTTATTGCCTGGAGTACCTTTTATAGGGCACAGATGTTTCCATTTGAAGAAAGAGATGCTGGTTTTGCTGCTTGACCTTTTCCAACCCAGTCACTTCTGACCTATAATTGAAAGCCAGGTCCCTGGGAGACCTTTTCAGCCCTGCCTCTGCACTGTAATTTCTTATTTTGTCATTCTTCTGGGATTTGGATGAAGGCTTGACATGGCTGACTCCATCTCCTGCTTTTATGCCAGGAACATCTGACAGATTTTACCCACCTCCTATTGTGCCCCCATATTTCTGTTCCTAATTTTCATATGTTAGCTGTCTGATCACATCCTACATGCCCCTAGATTTATATATTTTCAGCAAAGTCTGTTTTCTATGTTGACATTCAGGTAAAGCAAAGATAAAGCAGGTGTGACAATCATTACTGCTGCAATAGGAAACAATATGTTGTCAAGAGACCTTTCCCATGAAACCTGCTGGAGGCTATAAAGGGTGACAAGGCAGAACCTGACAGAAGCCATGAGGTCTCTATTTGTTTATGCTCTATAATAGGACTATTAGATCAGGTTGTTCAGGCCTGTAGAAAAGTCCTGTAAATAATAATTGCAGAGAGGTTGCCATGAGTTTTTTGTCAATTTAAAGTGAATCAAGGGTTTGAATTTTATTTCTGCCTGTATCAAAGAGCTGCGTGACCTTCATCAAGTCATATGATCCTCTCAGGCTTCATTGGTCTTTCCCTTGACACTAATTCCTTTGATTTGCACCCCTCTAATTAGGATCATCAGCTTTAAAAATACCTCAGTTTTCCCCTTTGCTAGAAGTGATGGATCTTCTCATGGTGGGAACAAAGAGTGCATTGTGACACTAGAAGCTAGCTACAAAATAGTTGGAATCACTGGAAAATGCTCTAGGATGGAAAATATTTAGGTATTAGCCATTTGGTAGGAATATTCAATTTCTGTGGTCCATGATGACTATTGTTGAAACTGTCTTCTTGTTCTTTATATAATCCTTCACGTGTTACCCATCATGAGGTTATTGAGGGAGTTCTGTGCCATGGACTTCTTCATTTTGGTATTAACCAAACATACTGCATTTTATTTCTGAAAGATCCATTCTCAAGCCATCTCAGGAAACTCAGGAGGTGAAAATGAGGTAGATGTCCCAGAGACCAATAACTCCAAGAAAGCTTCCCAGGGAGACCACAGCAGTGGTCATGAAGGACATGAGGGTGATGATGAAGAGGTAAGAAAATTTGGACAGAAAATTGTTCAGACAAACACAATAGTAGAAGACACAAAGTCAAGCAGAAGACTTTTGCAGAGTTGCCAGCCCTTCTTTCTAACAAGTTACCAACACACACTGTTGTAACAGTTTGTGTTTTCAAACAGGACAGGGTTTGAACTTTCATGGAATTCCTCTAAATTTTTTCTTTGGTTTTGCCTGGTGGTGGCAGGCATTCTTGCAAACCTCAAGCTTTTACAAACCTCAAGCTTTTGTTTCCTCAGGGGTGGTTGTTCACTTCCACATTTCACCCAGAGAAGGTCAACCCTTTCCCAAGAGTCAGTGAGCTTTCCTTTCTCTAAATTGCAAAGGAGCACTTAAAGTTGGCAGCCAGAATTGTTGACTAGGGAGAGAATCCTTCCTTTGGCAGATATTGCCAAGAGCTTCAACAGTAGGAAGCAACACAGGAAAAAGTGACAAAAATATTTTTCACAGTTGGGAGTATCAACAATATTGAGTGTGGAAGTGGCTGGCTGTTCCCAGTCACAGGGAATCTTCACAGATTTGCTTATTCATTATTATGAGATACAGTTATTCAGTGATATCTCCCAAAATGTGTATGCCCATAGGCAGATAGTCTGAAAGCCTCTATTTTACACAAGAATTTCTGTCTCTATAAGAAATCACAGAGATTGGCAGCAACTGGATTGGTATTTAAGGATTTTAAATCATAAGAGTGGAACATGAGCTGTTCCCCAAACATTTAGTTTTCACTGGAATTGTATTCCTCCAGTGAGAATGTATGGGAAGATCATACAGAACTGACACTTTCCAGGGCAGCCTCTTTTCCTGGGAAATACCTTCGTGTTGCTCAGGATGTAGCAAGGAAAGGAATATGAAGAGCCTTTGGTGGAGTGTTGCTCTGTTAACCAGAAAGCCCTGAAGTGAGAACTAATAAAAATGTTTTTTCAGTTCAATTTTGGAGACATATTTGTCCACCAAGCTATCCACACCATTGAATACTGCCTTGGCTGCATCTCCAACACAGCCTCCTACCTGCGACTCTGGGCGCTGAGCTTGGCCCATGCACGTGAGTGATTGTCCCCCTTTGGTCTCCTCACCATGCTGGTCATGGCTTCTGCTGCTGTTCGACTATTCCTGCAAATTTCTTCATGAAATCCAAGCTTCTAATTGTGCACATTTATGTGTCAGGATGTTTTGCTTCTGGTTAGATCACTCAAAGTGTTTCATGGTGGGCATTTCAGTTTTCAGAGGTGATCCCTGGCAGCTCAGATTGCATTCACTGGCTGGGGCCCCTTTCCTGCACTGCTCTTTAGCCACCCCTTGGGAATAGACCTCATGTTGTGTGGCATGGTGGGAGGTGCTGTCCACTTGTGTAGTCCAGTCCATGGAGGTGAAGGCAGTATGGGAGCCATAGCTGCTTTTCCCAAGAAGCATTTGCTATAGCCTTAGGGTATGCAGACGAATCCCAAAATTACTTGAAACAGTTATTTTGATTTTGTTCAGCAAACAAGAAAGAAAAGGTCTGGCTCAAGAGCTTCTGGAATTTGTAATTTTCTCTGGGATTTTTCCCAGAAACATTCAGTGGAACATCACATTCCATGAGAAATGTACAGCATTTCAATGTCTTTTGTCTTGATTTGTGATAAAAACAGATGCTCAAATACTAGAAATTGCCTCAGGCTGGAACTTAGATTTTCAATGTTTCTAATTTTTCTGAAATGTTTTTTATTAATATTGCTGTAAGGCCTCTGGCTAGGAGTTGCACCTGCCCTAAAAAATTGTGCACACAAAAAAGGAAAACAGAAAGGGGAGAGCAAGGAGGGGGGCTATGGTGTGGTGTGCCATGGATTGACAGGGGTGAGCTGTACTTCTTGTCACAGAAATGAGCTTAGTAGGAGTGGAGTGGAAGCTGATACACATTAGCTTTACATGGAGAACAGATAACTAAATAAAATAAAGCAACTAAAAAGCTTCACTAAGGGCATACGTATTCTACAAACTGGGAAATATGGATGAGCTGGAAGACTGCATGCTGCATTTGTCCATAGCTGCTGCTCAGCACTGTTTTCCTTTTATTTCCTTCTGCAGAGCTGTCAGAGGTCCTTTGGACCATGGTGATGCACAATGGGCTTAGCATCAGCGGCTGGGCAGGTCTCATCGCCATCTTCATCATCTTTGCAGCATTTGCAGTGCTGACGGTAGCCATCCTGCTGGTCATGGAGGGGCTCTCAGCTTTCCTACACGCCTTGCGTCTGCACTGGTACGTGGAGTGGTCCTCTGGGACCTCCCTCTGGGAGGGAACAGGCTGTGGGAACAGGTGGGCACAGTGTTAGACATGCTGTGCCAGTGCATTGGACCATTAGTTGCCTTTGGCAAATGAAGTGAGGGAAACTCTCCCAAAGGGAGCTCAGAGATCCCTGCTCTGACCTGCTCCCTGGAGCAACCTGCTTGTACTCCTGTACCTGTGGTGGTTGTCAGCATGTGAGGCAAATGGCAACCTGCAGTTCTGTCCCGGTAAACAGGCAGAGCCACTGAGGCCTATTTGACCTGCAGGACAAGGTCCAAAGGCAGCCCAGCCACACCACTGGCTGTGTATCCCACCCAAGGATCTAACAAGACAGCTGCCAAGGGCAGCAAGAGTTCAGCTGGGAGTGCAAAACCTGATGAATACCTGGGTCCGTGCTTGTATCATCAGCCCAAACTGAGCTTCAGGCTGCTTAGGCTTTGTGGCAAACCAGTTCCAAGTTAGCCTATGTCAGCCTTAACTGATCATCAGTTCAGGCATGGAGGACACATCATCAGCATGTGAGCAAGACCAAGGTGACAAAACACCCTTCACCACCACTGTAACTTGGCATCCTACCTGAGCCCCAAGCTGGGGTCTTTTTCACCAAGTAATGTCCCAGCACAAGTCATAAACACTGCCAAGGAAAACCATGGTGCAGGTGCTTGTCATTGTGCAGGGAGGAGGAGGCGTCTGTCTCCCACCAGTGTGCAACCAGCAGGTGGTTATCCCAACTCTCAGAACTTCTAGAAGCAGATTACCAGGCAAGGTTCTGCTGATTGGCCTTGTGATGAGCATTTTCAGTCTGGCTTGATAGAAAGTCAGAGCTGATGTGTGCCACGTTGCTCCCTGGGCTGCCTGTGTCTCACTGCTGGTCCCATAAAGGGCCTACATTTGCGGCTTAGAGTCCAACATCTTGTGACCTCCATTTTCCCATGGCTGCCATGTTTCAGCTTCTTGTCTGACTGTAGGTCCTGCCTACAGGCAACACTGATGCCTCCCTCTGCTCCTCTCTAGGGTGGAATTTCAGAACAAGTTCTACATAGGAGCTGGGTACAAATTTTCTCCGTTCTCCTTCAATCACATCATCAATGGCACTGCAGAAGAGTAAAACTAGTGCATCACTGCGTGGGATATTGTCCAACTGGGATTTCTGCATCACATGCATTAGCAGAGGGCTTTGGCCACAAACCAGGGGGAGGCAGTGTACTGAGGGGAGGGGGCACCTGACCAGGCCACAGTGGGAAAAGTGGGGTCATGGGAATTAGTAGTATTCTAATAGAACCATCCTATATTTGATCAAGTTTCTAGTACTTGTTCTCAGTTGGCTCAATGCCTAGTTCATGTAAGGTCACATCCTGAGTTCACATTCATGATTGGACCTGTGGGCATTTGCCATGCCCACAGGTCTTTAGTCTTAGTCTTTGTAACCTGCAGTTTCCACGTTGGTTATTTTCGTTATTAAAGTTTTTATTTTCCGGGCTAGACCAGCGTTTCCCGTCCCTTTATTTTTGCCAGCTCCTCCCGGCCAAGCCGAGCAAGGGGATTACAGCAAACCCTAATCTGTAATATCATTGCTTCCCTCTTCAGACCAGGCTCTGCTTCCTTGTGGTGGCTCACCCATGGAGTAGGGTACATGGGATAAAAGAGAATGCGACGTGGCCCTTGAAAGAAGAGCTGTAGATGAATATGTCCTAGCTACATTCCAATATACTGCTGTATCAGCTAAGAGCTGACCTGTATCAGCTGGGCTGGCTGGACCCTTGACTGAGACTCCATTGATGTCTGCCAAGTACCTGGTCCTCAGCATTTGATAAGGTCAGCTGCCTACTGCTTGGTGAAAAGAGGAGATGCAGCTTTGGAATTAAATTGGTTATTAACAATCAACTCACATGCATTTTGCTCCATTTGGTGCCTTGTCATTGTGGTATATTTCTTTCCAAGGAAAATATGTTTTGTCTGTGGTTGATCATATGACATGATTAAGTCCCTTATAAGATTTCAGCCCTTCATTTAGCACACAATGCAAACCATCTCAAAGACAGATCATATTACAGGCTTGCAAATTTCTACATGCTTTACTAGAATAACCCCCTTTTAATCTGATATGCTACAGGGCTTGACAGCACTGGATTATAGAAATGTACACACATCATCACTTAACAAAAGTGTTTGTTTTGAGCTGTGTAAACAAAAATTTCCACATTGGCAGCCATTTTATTTATCTCTATTGACTTGTTTGTCACTGAAGACTCAAGATGACTCCCCTTGTGCCATATTTTTCAAGATGGGTTGTTAAAGCAGATTGTGTAGAAATGCTAATACCTAATGAACAGAAAGAAAAGTGGAATCAAAACAGTTGGCATGAATTTGAAGTACTGATGTACTGCGATCTTCTGAAATATTCATGAATTACTAATCCTTCAAACTGAATAGTGTTAATCATAACAGGCTGTGTCTTTTTAACCCTGAACTATGTAAAGCAAACAGAGTTCATGAAGGGATTTGGAGTGGACAGTGCTCCCTTCCAAGGGGTGTGACTGAACAGGCCCTTATTTTCAAAACTCACTGCCTTGATATCCAGCTCCACCAAAAAACCTACATGGGAGTGCTCCCAGCAGGACACACAGTGTCATAGTCATCACAGGTTATTTTTCTGCAGTAGTCAGGCTCGAGAGTGGCCTCTAGCTACAGTGACAGGGGAGAAAATACAGCCCCAAGCCAAGAAGTTGTCCCAATTTTTCCCTTGTGGCCTCAAGAAGCCGTACTGACTTTGGGCAGCAGTTACAATGAGGCTTTTTCAACAGCTTGGGTTTGGAGCAGCAGCTGGAGCTGAGAAGATGTGGGCACAGGTGTGTGCCCATGACCCATGCATGGTCTCAGGTCACCAGTTCTTTGGGCATAAGTAACCTATGGTACAGGAAGAAGCCACAAATACATGACTGCAGATGGTGTCACAGTTGCTCAGCATATGTACATCACCTTTTTTCCTTCCTTCCAGCCTGTTTTGTCTATTCCTACTCAGAAGAAAAGCTGTCTTGCAGAAAGAAAGGCCAAAGTAGTTTGATGCATTATCAAATGCAGAGAAAACAATTTGCTTTATGAAACAGTGGGTGAATTTTCTGCACAAACACATATTTTATCTTAATTGCAGCCTTCCATGTGATTGCAATGTAATTGAGAAGATGATTACCAGAAACAGATTATCCATTCCTTTCAGAGCTTCTTGGTGTTTTGCTCTTTGTCTAAGGTTTACATTTTAAGCAAGAAAAACAAGTTATCCTGTGAATACCTCAGGTGACAAGATGGTCTGTTGTTTTCTGTACTGAACAGCACCTCAAACATTGGGCTTAATTCTGTATTCAGTTCTCTCTCTTTCTGTGTGCAACCAAATAACACAGCACAGCCTGTGTCTCACTTGAGCATTTGTGATATGGGAATGATGCTCCCCCACTCCACAAGAGGACCAAGCCCACTAATATTCAGGAAGCATTCAGATTGCTGAGAGGCAGGGTTGCACTGATACTGTTTGACGAGAGCCCTGGGTTTCATCTGGGCTCTTTTTAAGGATTTACAAACCCAGAAACGTTCCAGAGAGTGCTTTATTTTTAAAAGTTTTTCCTGCAGAAGATGAGGAGGATTTTGGAGTAGAGGGTGACTGCCTGTTCCCTGCACAGCTGCTAAGCTGAGTGGAACATGTTGTTTAGCTGGTTCTGTGAATAGGGCCATCAGGTGTGGTCAGGTCCAGCAGAGACCACTGTTAAAGGCTAATAGGCCTTCTTGGTACAACAGCCCAGTGTCTTTAACTGAACTTTACCCAGTGCTGGAAGAGGTGTGACTTGTGATTTCCTGACCCAAGCCAGAACCTCAGCATGCAGCAGACTCAGGATCTGTGCCTAGAGAATGGGGAACGGGTGCTTCTGGATCCAGAGCTCATCCCATTGCTAGGGAGTAGTTAGTTTCTGAGAACTGGTGGCATGAGTTTGGTAATTTTGTAGGGAACGAACATTAAACACAACACAGTGAATGACCGTGTAGAAAGGAAAGGCAAACAAAGAAAGGCAGTCAGGCAAACTGTTTTCAGTCTCTCACAGCCATTCTTTCCTGAGTTTTTATTCCTCCTTGTGAAAGCCATTGCTGTGTGTCTATGCCCTCCCACCAGGACAACTTTCTGATGTGGAAGGTGAAGAACGCTAGGTATCAAGTTCTTGTCCAGTCTCTTAGGTGCTTTGGACTGGTGATAATGAACTAGCTTTTGGACTGAGGTTTCAGAAACTCCAGGAGTCAACAGTTTCTTGGGGTTCAGCCTCTGGTTCATCCAGAAAACAGCACTTTCCTCAGTCTTTACCTGTATGATGGCTCTCCATCATGTCTTTGGCCAGCATGGAGACCTTTCTTTTCTCTCTACCACTCTTTTGTTTCTCCTGGACCTTTTATGCATATAGGCACTTCCATTTGTTCTTCACTCTCACCAGCCTTTGCCTTTCCATAGCAAATAAGTAAAATAACATGAGATGGTGGAAAAAATGTAATAGACATAGTAATCCTTTGTGCAATCCCAAACATCTGGGCCTGAAAGCTCATCTTTGTGGCTTAGAACTTCACTGGAATTTTGGTCATTTTTTTTCCCTTCTTTGCTGGGGAGCTGGAATCCTGAAACATCTGTGCCCTCCTGTCATTGCACACATGCTGAGTTTTTGCAATGAAAACATAATGGTATGGATCTGGCAGCTTGGATCATGCAGCTCATTCAGCAGATGCCAATAACAGCTGAATATTAGATATTATTTAGAAGAATATTTAAAATAAAGCTGTGAGATAGCATATGTTGGCTGGTAGCAAATATCTTCCAGATGCTTGGAAGCATGAGATTCAGCGTGGGAGTTGCTTTGATAAAACTATCGCACCCATTGCTGCCAGCTCAGTGTATGTATTCAAAGCAGAAGGGTTTCAGAAGCCCTTGTGAGACCAATACCAACACTGAGTAGTAAAGGTCAGCACATACATTCCTAGTCAAGAGCCGACACCTATCATGGCACTGAGATTTGCTGCACAACAAGGTTGGGATCCCTGTGGCAGTTTAAAGCCATGAATGCTACCTGCATTTTGCTACCTCATCAAGAAATGTAGAAGGATGAAGCAGACCTTATTTTTCTCATGGTGGTGGTGCCTGAGTTGGCTTCATCTGGCCTAAGAAGAGCCAGTGGCTGCAGTGCCCAGGCAGGGGATGGCAAAGGTGCCTTACATGGGCACTTTAACTGCTGCAGGACCTACCTCTGAAACCTATGAGCTAAAATCTTGCCGGTGTTTCAATAATGATTTGTCCCAATACCCTCCTTCCACCTGCTTGGAGTCATCCTCACAAGACCGGCTGAAGTAAGCACCAACACCTGTGGTGGGGAGTGCCTGTGAAGGACCTGCAGATGCAATGAGACAAGCACAGGTCAGCACTTGGGCACCCTGCCTGCAGCACCTACCCCTGGGTGGTGGAGGGGGGTGGAGAGGGACCTGCCTGTGCCCAGCAAGGAGGAAACCTGACTCCTGGGAGCTAGTTCCCAAACAAACAGCACTGCCAACACTGTAAAAAGTAAATAGCAGAGGAGAAACAGAAAAGAGAAAAGGTCTTCTCCTTCGAGCCAAAGACATTACAGAGGTAAGAAAGCTTCACTAAATAAAAAAAATATTTAGTAAAGTCTTGCTTAATATTGGGGGCACCTGATCATTTGTATGATCAGATACCCCCACTCTCACCTGCAGGGAAAATTCTCAGCCAGAGGTCTCTGACCTTACAGACAGAGTTCCCAGGTGGTGTCATGGGCAGCACTGCATGTTGTATGGCCTTTGTGCCTCACAGCCCTCCAGTGGGGGTCACGGCATCATTCCAATGGGTCCCAGCCGCAGTTTCACTGCACTCTTGGTTGTTCCCTTCAGTTGGAGGATTTTTATTTTCCCTGCCAGCAGCAGCTTTGTCACTGCTTCTCCTTTGGCTCATGTAACTGGCATTTAGTTGGATTTTCAAATAGAGGGAAATTTGTGACTCCCTGAAGATGGACACTAGCTGCTCCATCAAGGCAAACAGGGCTGCAAAGGTTTGGGATGAGCAAAACACAGGTTTGGTAGGAATTTTTAGGAGGTTTACTGTGCCTGCACATATTTCTGGTGTAATCTGAGGTGCTGGAGAGTGTATCCCACCTGCTTACCAGCTGCTATTTGAGACTAGGGTGGTTCTCACATTAGGTACTATCCACCATCCTGCTGCCTCTGAGGGTGTCTGGCTACTGTGGAGTGCTGGAGCTGGCACTGCAGCCTTCTGCTTGAGCACCTGACCCTCGCTGTGAGTTCTGCACAGCAGCACCAGGGATTGGGGTTCCATCCCCTTTTGTGGAAGAGTTGCGTCACTTCCCAGAAGCAAGGCATGTAGCCCAGAGTGGGTACCAGTGAAGTGCTCCAACACCCCTCTGCAAACAGTAGCAGGGTATCCCAGCATCAGGATGGGTGGGCAAAGGCCCAGGACTTGATGCTTGTCCTGCCAGCACCGTGGGCTGTGCTTGCCACAGATGTTTTGGAGAACAGTGTGTGTTTAACCTGACAGAAGTGTGATGTGGCAGCTTAGAGCAGAATGTGTTTGCAGGTCTCTAGTCAAAAAGGAAAAGAAAAGGAGAAAAACAGGTGCCCAGATTTTGTTATTGCAAAGTCTTTGGTGATTCAGACACACAGTAAGTCTTTACTCCTTCCTGTGGGCTCTTCCAAGCCCCTTATTTGGTTTCTGTTGAGCTGGTTCCACTTGGAAATAGTCCCTACCTGTTGGCCATCGTAATCAGCTGGTGGCACTGCGTGCTGCTGGCAGCTATTGCTGCCTCCGAGGACATTACTGAGAGACAGATGTAAGCAATATCCTTTGCATCTTCTTGGGTGCTGGACTGTAATGATCTGTGACAGCAAGGTCAACTCTACTAATCTGCCATTAGTCCAACTGATTAATCTGCCATTAGTCCTTAATGACCTCCTTCTAACTGTACCTCAGTATAGGATCAAGGTATCCATGTATCCATCCTGGAGTACTGTAATTCCATGCTTTCTGTGTTCACACTGCCCTCTATCTCAAATGGAATTTTGTGTCTTTCTTTAGATGCTCTCAGCCACTAATTCCCTTCAACTCTCACCCTTCTGCAGCCTCCCCGGTCTCTGCTGGTTGTCTGTGAACACAGCCTGGGCCAAGCCCAGCACTCCTGAAGGGTGGTAATGAAAGGAGAGGGTGTCAGCAAAGCACAGAGGTGTTGAGCCCCCCTCCACAGTGCCTGAGCATGCACTCAGCAGGAAAGGTTGTGGGTTTAAGCAATCAGTGTGCTTAATCCCTGCCCTGGGATTAAAATGAGCTTTTTCTGATGAGGAAAAGCAACAGTGATGAGCCAAAAGATTTTGTGCTGAAAGCCAGGAACACTGGCAGAGAAATCCAGCTTCTACTTGCAATCCAGAATGCATGGCTGTGTTCATGGATGCCCTGAGAGGATGGAGATTAGCATGGCAGGGGATGAGGCAGAGGGGCTGGTTTGCAGCAGGAAGCTGTGTGCTGCTTGGGTGAGGAGGTAAGTGCTACCCCTGCCACCCTCAAAATCCTGGGGTTAGGGAGCTGGCTGGCTCACCTGGCTCTGCCTCAGTGTGGGCTCCCACCAGGCTGAGCAATTGCGGAGTGCAGCACCTCTACTGCCCACTCAAAACCAGCTCCACTGGGGAGCCTCCAACAGGGGCAACAACTACTGGTTCTATCATGTCTTGGCTCCTGAAGATGCAGCATCTTTTAGGCTGGCACTGCATTTCACTGAGCTCTGGGCTGGGGAAGTTGTCACATGCTCTCTTATCTTAGCAGGTCTCCAGTCTTCCCTAAGGCAATCCCTGGACTTTCCATAAAAACAGTCAGTGTGATGTGATGACTGATGTCTCTGAGTTCAGCTAACTTACCCTGTGATGTTTCTATGTGTTTTTTGCCAAAACCTTAATGGGAAGGGACATCTTCCAGTAGCTGCATGAAATGAACTCATATTTGACTGTATCTGAATGTTTCCACTCCAGTGTGAGAAACTGCCTTGCTGTTTTCTTGCTCAGGTGACTTTGTGACTGCTGTGAGGTTTCACAGGTAAATCCTCGCTTTGTCCACAGTGACAGCGGATCTTAGCAGGAGCTGAGATGGCCACTGCACCAAAAGAGGCAGAAAATGCCATTGGCTTGGAGGAAATTCACACAGAGAGAAAAGAACCACCAAAAGGTAGGTTTGTATAGACAGGACTAGAAATTTGGATACTTGTTTAGCTGGGGTAGAGGGAAGGTCCTCAGTTGTGCCACTCCAGCTACTTAAAACCTCTGTACATGGAGCCACAGCATCAGCATCCTACGCTCCCCTCCCACCACACCTACTAGGCTGGTGACTGCTGCCTGTGGCAGTGAGAAGAGCTGGCTGGCTTGGCTTTTCTCAGGCCTCTGCTTTGTTTAAACATTTTATTATATTGGTAATTTGAGGATTCATTTACTTGGAATAATTTTTTAAGTGTTACTCTGTTTCAAAAGCATTTTAAATAGTACAAGGCTGTCTTTCCTCCATTTGCACTGGCTGCTGTTTCAGCAACCCCCTGTTGTGCCTTGCCACCAGGACATCCAGGGGCTGGTCAGTGGACATACAACTGGTAGATGTTTCCAGGCTTTTTCCTGGTGCAGTCCCACAGTAGCATGAAAAGTGTCTTCTATGAAGAGGAGGTACAATTTGACTGTTGACAGTTCTTGTGTCTTAATTTTCTTTTCATGTTTAGGGCAAAAGACATTTACAGTGGAAGAAGCTGTGGAAGCCATTGGGTTTGGGAGGTTCCATATCATGCTTTTTCTCATCATGGGCAGCACTGGGGTAGGTATCTGCAGCCATCTGTGCTGGCCTGAAAAAAGCTTTCTTCTCATTTTTTCTCATTACCATGCAATAACAACCATAAGCATATACTGCTGCCAGCCCATTTTTTCCCACACATAACTTCTCAAGTAGGATTTCTGCTATTTTCATCACTGGTGAAAGTAAATTTTGGCCCCATTGATATCAGACCTATTTCAGGGCAAAGCTGAGCAAGTTGGCCCAGAGCATCATGGTTTGGCCCCTGTTCTGGAGCACTGTCAGGGCACGTGTTCTGTTAGTGCCTGAAGGTTAGGTTCAGCTTCACAGTGGCATTTTCATGTCATCCCCATGGCACCCAAATCCTGTGCAATCTGGCTTAGAAGGCATGGCATCTTCTCACCCCTGGCTACCTGAAAAATTTCCTAACTTCCATGGTCTTGGGTTAATTGTATATCTGTTTTGGGAACTTGGGCAAAAGCCAGAGGCCAGGCTAGGGTAAAGATGTAATGAGGGTCTATCCATGAAGATTGCTGCAGCTGAGGTGAAAAAGTCTGAAGCTGTGTGTAAACAGTCAGCTCATTCCTAACTGAAGCCAGTGCTGGGGCAAACAGCCAATGGAATAATGATGTTTTTAACCAAAAACAGTTTTAAGAGTTCATGTTAGATGCCTGAATCCACAGCTAGGTACCCAGCCAAGCAGCTTGGTTTCCAGAGATAGTTGAAGATCTTCTACTAACACAGCAGGGTAAGAGTCTTCTCTGCCAAGGATGACTCTTTCCAAACTTCCCAGATATACAGTGTACCTGTACCTGCTTTCTAGGTGCACCTTTCTCTTCTCCTCTCCCTGTTACCAAGATCTTCCAGGTCAGGCACAGGGCTCAGACCACTGTGGAGGCACCATGGCTTCACAGGACTTTTCTGACATGGTGGAACTGCCATGGCTGCAGGCCTTGTAGGACTGAGAGACTTTTCCCTGTGGGCTTCTTGTGGTTTCCCTTCTTGCTAATGCACACACTTGTTCCCAAAGGTGGCTGAAGCCATGGAGATCATGCTGATAGCTGTTGTGTCCCCTCTCATCCGATGCGAGTGGCAGCTCCAAGACTGGCAGGTGGCTTTAGTGACAACAGTGAGTGACTCATGTTCCCCCCAAGACAGGTCATCCACCATGTGGTCATAGTCATGGGCACCACCACGGGTTTTGGAAAGCACATTTCTCAGTAAACCAAACAAATTCCTAGGGCCTCCTTACAGGGACAAGAACAGTGCCACAGCTGTAGACATCAGAAATGAAGCTGATGAGAGCAGATGTCTATGCCCAGAGCAAGTAATGCCAAAGCCAAAGCAAATCCCCACTTCCACATTCTTATTTTGAAAACCTTGTCATCCACCCCCAGCTTTGAGGGTTGCAGCAGTGAGTGCCTACAAAAAGGAAGCCATGCCCTGAAAGCCACTTTCTTGTGGTTCTGGGCACTGCAATTCATCCTGGTGCCCTTAGAACACGCAGCTCGCCTGAAGTTCAAAGAGCAGAGCTACACCATGTAGCTGGCAGTGGGCCCTCCACAGCTTTGTTTCAATTCCCCTCAGATGGTGTTTTTTGGCTACATGGTGTTCAGCATAGTTCTCGGGCTTCTGGCCGACAGGTATGGCCGCTGGAAGGTGAGTGACAGCCAGGGGCTGTGTGTCCTTTTCCTGCCCTCCACAGGAGCCATGCACCTGGCTGAGCCTGTGCTTTAATGACCCTAACTCTTGCCCTTTTGCAGATCCTGCTGCTCTCCTTCCTCTGGGCAGCCTATTTCTCTCTGCTGACCTCGTTTGCCCCATCCTACATCTGGTTTGTGTTCCTGCGGGCCATGGTAGGAGGTGGCGTGTCAGGCCACGCGCAGGGGTAAGGCTGTGCAAGCCACCTTCCCAGAGAAGGCAATGGAGGGGCTGGAAGGGGAAAGGGGACCAAATTCCCATATCACCTCGAAACAAAAAGCCATTCTGTAATTTCACTAAATCCCAGTCAATTGACCTAATCTGCAGTTCCCAAGGACTTCTGAGGCCTGGAATAAAGGGGGCAGCTGGTTTACATTAAAATGGTGACAGAGGGATTATTAAGCACATATAAAACAATTAGACAGGTAACAGATGAGTAAATGCTGCTTTATCCTTAAAAAAAAGAAAAAAGTCACAACAATTCTGCCTAAGTAGAAAATTCTTTTTGAATGATATAAAACGTTCCCACTGAAGTGAAATTTTTTGTCTTGTTAGGGCAGAAAGGAGGATGTGGGGAGGAAAAATTCACAACATTAACAACCACTTCACCAGGGGCCTGGAAAAATATATTTTTTTGTTGACTCTCTAATGGAAACAAATGAAACATTTCAGCACCATCCATGATTCCTCAAAGCCTGATTGCTGCCCACAAAGGAAAGCCCCGAACTGGTCACATTGACCCAAAAGCACTTTGCTAAAGGAAAGGACATGGGGGAGAGAGAGGTCCTTTTGGGAGGAAAAGGCACCTGCGCCTGAGTCACACGTCTGCTGAGCTGCTGGCACAGCCTTCCTTACAGGAGGGCCTCCATTCCCTGACCATGGAGGCTGCTCTTGAGCTTCATGAGGATGGAAGGAAATTGAACATTTTATAAAACACTTCACTGGCTGAGACAGAAGGAGCCACTGAGGGTCTTTTCCCACCTCTATCTCTGTCCAGATAAGGAAACACAATTCACACCGGGGACCTTGAGAGATGCCTGTGTCACAAGCCCCCTGCCCCAAGGGCATTCCAACTATTTAAAAAGTGGAATCGGTTTTCTTTATTTCATGGAAAAAACCTTTTATTAAAATGTTCATTTCTATGAACATATCTATGCCTGTGCTGACACCTCAGCCACCCCACAGGACCTTCCCACAGGTTTCCTGATATTTAGACTGCAGTGTTTACCTGGTTGTATCCCACAGCCATGGGCTGGAAAGGATTCGTGCCTTGTGTTTCCCTTGCATATAATTTGGTGCTGGAGTGGGAGGCATATTGGACAGGCATTCCTTGACTCTGGGTGCTCAAGGTGGAAGAGGGATGGTATTCATTCTATGAGTTGAGCTGAACTGTTACTTGATTTGTATGGAAATTCTCACTGCAAGTGTATTTCTGCGTTTTTTTCCTTTTTTTGCTAGACTTATCATAAAAACGGAATTTTTGCCCACCAAATACCGGGGATACATGTTGCCCTTATCTCAGGTAAAAGTGAGCACATCACTGTTTCTTCTAGCTCCAAGTCCCAGTAGATTTGTCCCACTGCAGTTTGGAAGCCACATCTCCAGCACATCAGCACTTCTCCCAGATTAATCACACTTGTCTGGGTCTGAGTGAGTGTCCACTGCCTCCTGCATCTCAGAGTGTGGCATCTGTGTTATTAAAGACATACACAGGAGAGAGGCAATATCTTCTCAAACGATTTAGTGCTCCAAACATTGTATAGGGACTTGGAGTGATGGCTGACACCCAGCCTCTCGGTTGTCCTATTGACAATGGGGCTACCTGATCTAATGGGGCCAGCGCTGATGGACTAACAGGCACTGGAGCTAATGGCATTCCCAGCCCACTCCAAGCTGAGGTGTATCCCCCCCTACTCCTCTCTTTGGACCCCCAGAGATAACAAGTGGCTTATGGAGTGACTCCCATGTGAGGTCCTTATCTGCTCCTCTCCCCGCTCAGGTTCTGCCAGGGGCTTTGCACAGGAGAGGGTTAGCACAGATAGTCCCAAATTTGGCCTGACACATGCTGGAAGGGTTGTGCCCACTTGCTGGGTCATTGCGTACTGCAGACTTCTGCAGTGGGCAGTTGCTGCATGTGCCAATGATCAGTGGTGACACCTCTGAGTGCACAAATTCATCCCACTGCTGAACCAAACTCTTAGTGTTGGGGATAATTTGTTTTTCGCTGCAGCCTCCTTGATCCCAGGGCATCATTACCAAAGTGTCATCAGAAACACAAAGATTTCTGGAAGAACAATCTTGTATTTCTCCCCAGAAATTTGTTATTTCTGCCCACAGGCTATTCATGAACTTGCTGCAGCTTTTGTGATTTGTGTTGGCTGAGTTCCCTTGGGTGGTCCCCTGGAAAGGGATGTGTCTCCTAATGGCAAAAAGTGGATGTCAGAAAGGAAAGTACTTTCAGATCAGAGGCCAGATTCGCTGTTGGTATAGCTTGGCATAGAGTCTACTGGAGAGCCACCAACTTTCAGCAGTGCAAATCTGGCCTGATTTTGCCTTCTGAGCTTGTAAATCTGCTGCAGAGACCTAGACAACAGGAAAATTCATGGGCATGAGCATTAGCAGAGAAGTGACTGAAAGGACAAAACCAGTGGCTTTAAGTACAATTATATCCACAGCAAATTATTGTTTTTTACCTGGAGCTAATTAAGACTACCTTCACTGGCACCCCCAAACTCTTGTCTTTCCCTCTTTCCTCCCACCCAACCCCAGCTTTTCAGACAGCCACAGGATGTCTCAGTTGAACCTCAGCATTCCCTAGCATAGTTCCCCATCTATCCACAGAACTAGACCAGAAGGGAAGAAAATAAATCATTGCCGTGTGTTCATGTTCTAATCCCTTTTTTTCCCTTGGAAAGGTGTTTTGGTTGGCAGGATCCTTGTTAATCATTGGCCTGGCATCAGTGGTGAACCCAACCATTGGCTGGCGGTGGTTGATCAGAATTGCCTCCATCCCTGGCATCCTTCTCATCCTGGTGTTCAAGGTAGGAAGATTTCTACCTTTACTCCCTGCTGTACTGCCACTGCCCTGATGTCTCCCCAGTCACCACCCCCTTCATCCTAGGGCTCTTCTTGTGTCCTCCTTTCTCCTCTCACACAGCAGCTTGGTAAGGTCCTGAAGTCCTGGCGGGGCTGCAGGCCAGCTTCTGGGGAGATGCTACCTTGCTGGTGATTGCCTGGCTTTACTGGTCTGCTGTAGCCCTCCAGCAGCCCAGGTTCCATTGTCCAGGCTGCCAGCAGTACCCAGGGATGGGTGGTGATGGGCCAGGCACCAAGAAGAAGACAGGCTAGATAAATAATACCTTCAGTTTAATGCTGGGCACAGCACATGCTCTTCAGTCTTTACGTTTTCTAAGGCTGAGAAAAGTAGCCTCAGTAAAGTGTTCACAGTGTGCCAGGGTAAACCACAGCTTCCCCAGATTTCCTTCTGCTTCAGAAAAATCAGCCTTGGACATGAGAAGCATGTGATTTGTGGAGGGTGATGTGGAAAATCCCGGCTTACAGTTCTCACGGGCACTGCAGTGCTGAGCTGTGGCTGTAAGAGCTCTTCCCGCAGATGAGTGAATGCACGAGTCCCTCTGGGGTGCTATGTGGGCAAGCAAATGTAAGGTTGCTGTGAGTGTACACTCATATAACCTGGATGTTTAGTTTCCCTGATTATTTTTGCCAGAAAATTTGGATAGCAAAAGTTTGTAATCCAGGGGGAAAAAAAGACAGAGTTAGTATGCATACCTTTAAAAAAGGAGTCTTTAATTCATATTTGAGTGAAACAGATGTAATTGTTTATAATTTAATAGAGCCACCGTTTAATAAAAAAAAGTATTTTATTTTGGAAAGAGCACCAAATGCTAGTAATGAGTTACATTTCAACCACTTCCTCCTTTTTATTAAAATGGCCTTGTTGTGCCTTCCAAGACTTTTACTTGAGCAAGTAATATGTGTCTCATCTTATTTTAGAATGTCAATTAATTCAGGATTGTTTTTGTTAAACCTGTGTCTTTGGCTTTCACCTTTCATAAGCGCCTGACACAGATGGCTCAGTGGCAGACCCCTGGGAGCTAGATCAACAAATGGGTTTGTTGGGCAGGGTGAGCCCCCCCAATATGGGGAATGGGGGGCTGGGGCACACGGGGTACCCCAGGGCATGGCTGGGGAGAAGGACAGGTGAAAGGCTGCTCCAGCTCATGGAGTGCCCTGTGCCAACCTGAGCAGGCTCCTGCATGTGATGTGAAGCTGTGAGTAGCACAAGAGAGGTGCAGAAAGACTTCCTGCTCTGCTTTCAGTTCATCCCAGAGTCGGCACGGTACAACGTGTCCACAGGAAACATGGGGGCTGCGCTGGCCACGCTGCAGAGGATAGCCAAGATGAATGGGGCAGCCATGCCAGAGGGGCAGCTGAGGGAGCCTGCCAAGGTAAGTCGAGGCTGTCCAGTCCATCCATCCCAGGCAGGGCTCCCAGCATCTGGGCTTCAGAGGGAAAGCGGGACTTCCAACCACATCTTGCTCTGCCTCTCTCATCCTCCTTGCCTGATTCTTTTACAAACAACTGCTGAAAATGATGATGAAGATGTCAGTTTTCTTTTGGAGAAACAGTAATCTTGGCCTTCAAAATGGAATGGAATTTCCTGCTTTTTTTCTCCTCCTCAGTTTGTGTTTGCTCAGAAAAATACTGGGCTAAGAAAATATTTGCTTCCTTTACCACAAAAAGGGCTACTGGCAAAGGGTGCCATTCCTTATTGCCCACCCATCCTGCAGGGGTGTTCCCTTTGCCATGAGATCTGGGAACTGTCCCTTGGGGTCTCTCTCAGGGCTGTGACTGGGCAGGCTGCAAGGATCCCTGCCATGAAGTCAACCCAGTGCTCCCAGAGGCTGCTCCCAACCCCTGGCCTGGCTTCTCCACTCTGTCCCAGGACTCTAGATCCCTGAGTGTGCAGCCACAGACCAGCAGAAGAGGGACAAAGCAGGAGAGACTCTTTCACAGATATCACCACCTGTACCTGTAAGCAGCTGAGCAGCTCAGGAGTGGATTGCTGCTGGACTGAAATGCCCAAAAACATATGTGGGTGTTGCAGGGAGGGGGGGCAGTCTCCCCCCAGGCTTCTCTCCCTCTCACCCAGACTGGGGTGAGAGACTGGGGCCCTGCTGACTGGTGGGTGGGAGGACTTAGGTGGCTCCTTTGACCCCCAGAACAGGAAGATTAGACAAATCCATTGTTCAGGGCCTCAAAATTATCCAGCTCTTTTAAATCCCCTTCCTGCATCTTTTTCCTGCGTATTCAATCCCACAGGCACCAAGTATTGTCCTTAGCAATTCATGCAAGATGGTGGTATTATATTGGAATTAGTTAGGATTAAAGCTTCCCTGTAATTTAATTGAATTTATGTAATGGACCCACACTGGATATGGGAAGGGTTTTTGTTAGTTTTGCCCTCTCTCTGGCTTAACCAATGATGAGGAAAATAAAAATAAAGTCTATCCACAACATCCCTGTGAACTTGTCTCCCCTTGGTGGTGGGATCCTGGGGAGCAGCAGGCCAGGCAGGGCCCCCAGTGCCTGCCAGTCTCTGCTCACTGGCACTTCAGGCCTCCCAGAAAGATGTGTGTGTCCAAAACCTTGCTTCACAGGCAGAGCAGCACATGGGGCAGTGGGAACTGACAGAAGCCCCAGCAATGCTGGCCCCACAACAGCAACCAGGGCCTCCTCTGGCACCATCACAGTCACTATTGATGCCTTGAGAAGCTGAAACAGAGGCTAGATGGAGTTAAGAGGAATAAAGTGGATATTTATTGAAATGCTTCAAAGGCCACACCCTGGCAGTACTGAAGCCACAGTTGTGGCTCTGACCGGAGGGCTCCAAGATGGAAGCAAAAGAGAGCTTGGTCATGAGATCTCACATTTTTATAAGTTTTAGTCCATTTGCATATAGGAGTTAACTGTCCAATTAATAGCTTCAAATTATGAAGTTTCATCCTCCTTGCTTGCTTGCCCGCCCTCCTCGTTTCACGTTGCTTATGCTTCGGGCCTGAAGTTTGAAGAGATTGTCCTTGAGTCCCCAGCTAGAATAGGATTGTCTTCATCCCCCTGTGAAAAGATCCTAGTACCACTTAATATAAAGGTAAACGCTGCACACCAAAGAAGAACAGAAAAATTTAAAACTTAAGGTATCACTATGGGACCAGACTGCTTGGATGTGGGGGGGTCCTTTGGGGCCAGGAGAGCTCAAGATATTCTCTTCTCCCCTCCACCATCCTTTGCGGTGCAGCTTCCTGTGGATATCTTTTGGGAAGCAGGGCTTTGCTCTCTGGAGGTTTGGTGGATGCTGTGTTGCACCATCTGTGACTCTGTCGGTGTCACAAGCAACCTGGGGACAGGGGGAGCACAGGAGGGCCCAGCGTGCCAACTGCTGTCACAGAACACTTGCTCATGTATAAAAGATGCCTTAATAGAAACTTCTATTTCTATTGTATGATTTTCAGGAAAGAAGGGGAAGATTCAAGGACCTAATCCACCCCAAATACCTCAGAACCACTTTGCAGATATGGATCATATGGTAAGATTATTTTTTCTCTTGCTTATCAGCTCATTCTCTTGGTTGATAGTGTGCAGGGAGCAGAAGTCTCCCATTGACTCTGCTTTTAACGGGACACCACTCTGCCTCCAATGGTGGCTGCAGATCCTTGGCAGCTGGAGGGACATGGATCACCATAGGCTTGTCCTATTTCAGACCACACCTCAGACACCCTGACTGGTTGCTGTTAACTTAGGCAGAAAAGGGCTGGACTTCCAGGATGGAAGTGCTGTGAGTCTTCCCTCAGGACAGGGCAGCTCCTGGGAGCCACAGGAGAGCCACGGAGCAGAGCCCACACCTGACTGCAGCGGGACCAGCTGTGTGCCTGCAGCTCCCCTTCCCTGCTTGGGGTAAACTTGTTCTCCCCAAGGATGGCCAAAGGACCAGTGAGACAGGGCTCCAACAGAAACACATTCACCATTACCAGTGCTACTTGCTGGGGAAAATTAAGATTGAGGAGACAAGTTTCATATGCAGTGTTCCCAATAGCTGTATGCAAGGGTAATACATGTTTCATTGACTTTGCTGTCTGGAATGGAAATGTATAAATAATAGGTCTGTGGGAACCCATTGACCCAAAATGTTGTGAAGTAAGGCCTTGAATTTTTTATGGTTTTTTTCCCCCCTTGACTTCTATGAGTTTTATGGAATATCTTTCTAGTTTTTTATCTTTCTTTGTCTCCTAGTCGTCTCAGGAGTTCCTGGCATGTTCTTGGGTCTGCATTTCCATCCCCCCCAGCGTTCCCTGCCTTCCCAGGTGGCCCAAATTCTGCTGCTCATTTCTGAAACTGCCGGGGGGATAAAAAAGTGAAAATTACTTTTCAGCCTGCTTATAATCAGGAGTATTCTGAATTTCTTGATAATGAGAAAGCTAGGCTGCCATCACCAATGCTGTGTTTTTGACAGTCAGCCAGGGTGCAATGTGAGCTTCTCTGGCCAGTTAATAAAAACTCCTCTTGAAAAATCCCAGGGTAGAAAGCATAAGGACATTCACACTCCTCCCCTGATCCAGTGTGGGGTCCCTCCCATGGGAAACAATCCTCCATGAATTGCTCCAGTGTGGGTCCTTCCCATGGATTGCAGTACTTTATGAGCTGCTCCAGTGTGGGTCCCCCAGGGGGTCACAAGTCCTGCCAGCAAACCTTCTCCATCTTGGGCTCCTCTCTCCACAGACCCACAGGTCCTGTCAGGAACCTGCTCCTGCATGGGCTTCCGATGGGGTCACAGCTTCCTTCAGCCATCCACCTGTTTTGGCATGAGAACCTCCAAAGGCTGCAGGTGGATCTCTGCTCCACTGTGGACCTCCATGGGCTGCAGGGGCACAGCTGCCTCACCATGGTCTGCACCATGGGATGCAGGGGAGTCTATGTTCTGGCATCTGGAGCACCTCCTGCCTTTTATTCTTTACTGACTTGGGTGTTTGCAGAGATGTTTCTTGCACATGTTCTCACTTCTTTCTCTGGCTGCTGTTGCTCTTGCACAGCTTTTTCCTGTTCTAACAAGGCACCCCTGAGGCACTACCAGTATTGCTGATGGGCTCAGCCTTGGTCAGGAGCAGGATTCAGCTGGCATTGGCTCTGTCAGGCATGGAGGAAGCTTCCAGAAGCTTCCCATAGAAGCCACCCCTGTAGTCCCCACCCACTACCAAAACCTAGCCATGCAAACCCAATACAAAACTGAACTATGAGCTGGGGTGAGGTTTACTGAGAAAGAGCAGTGCCTGGACATAGGTAGGAGGGGAGTGCCATGGTACAGGTGACCAGTGGCCTGATGGATGCCTGAGCCACCTGTCTGCTCAGGCTAAGGGGTTCCATCATGCAGAGCTGGTGGAAGCAGCAGCAGAGATTCCGGGGCACCCAAAACCTGCTGCATTTAAGTTTCCTCACCTTCCCAATCATTGCTGTACCTCACTGCAACATTTCTCCCCACAGGCTTGGCATAGCTTTCGCTTATTATGGTGTCATCTTGGCCAGTGCTGAGTTGCTGGAGCGGGACCTTGTCTGTAGCTCTGCAGCCCCACTGCTACAGGACTCCAGCGATGACTCTGAGGAGAGCCACAGCCCCTGCCACTGCCACTTGTTTGGGCCTGCTGCCTACCAGACCATGATCATCAGCACAGTTGGGGAGATCGCACGTAACCTCTTCCCCCATCCTTGCCCTTCCATTCCCCTCTCACAATGCTCACTGCAAAGGTTTGAGCTGTGCATGCACTTGGTGACAGGGGCCGACATGAACTGGGCACTGCTGGCAGCTTCTGGGATACAGGCCAGGAGCCTGTGGCTCCTGCCTCAGCAGGGCACTAAAGGGGTCACACCTCATGCTCTGGTGTTTGGCTGGGTTGTGGTCAGAGGGAGCAAAACCACCCAGGCCTGTGCTGCTCACCCAGCTGTGTCTTCCTTGCATGGCTCAGGACAGACATTGGTGTCCTGCCTCAGCACAGCCAATTTCAGAGAAGCACAGGCTTCATCATCTGAGGGGAAGGGTGAAAGAAAAGGGGCATGGGGGCAAATCACAAGTTTTGGGTGCAGGAAGAGAATTATAGGGTTTGTGCATTTTACAGGATGTTCAGTAGGCACTAGGGATGCAGACAGGTATCTTTGAGTAACACTGTGTAAAGTCTGTCAAGGCAGACAATCATTGCAGTTAGATCATCAAATGTTTTATGGTTTTCCTTTTTATTTCCAGTAAATCCTGTGAACATTCTCAGCATCAATTTCCTTGGAAGACGTCTAAGCCTGTGTATCACCATGGGATGTACAGCTCTATTCTTTCTTCTCCTTAGTATCTGCACCTCGAGGTACTCTGGCTCAGACTATGGGTCTTGTTTGAGGGTATGCAATGCTGAGGGCAGAACCTCTGGTATTTTCAGGTCACCAGTCTGTCAGGCCAGTAATTCTTGTATGTCTGAGAAAAGCCTCTGACTGGCTCTCCTTTTCCTGGGAAAGCTGTGGCATCAGATTCTGTGGTGCAGTGGTGTGCAGAGGGGCTCACTTGTACTACTGAGCCCACATGGCTTCCCCTAAGCATCTAACAAGTTGCTTTCTAGCACAGTCCAGAAAATTAAAAAATGTGTGAACAACATGCACAGGGAAGAAGTTTTATTTTTCATTCACTTTTTCCCACCTTTCTTTCTTTCTGGCATCTCTGCTGCTGCTGCTCGGTGACATTAACTCTGCTCCACATGGCTTTCTCTCTAGTGCAGGCATAGTTGGCTTTCTCTTCATCCTGCGTGCCTTGGTTTCAGCCAACTTCAACACCATCTACATTTACACGGCAGAGGTGGGTTCTCTTTGAGGTATGTTGAGCTGTTAACTAGTTAAGATTCACCTTTCTTGAACTGTATATCTCTGGCATCTTGGCCACAGTGTTTTCATATGCAAGATAAAAGAAGGAATCAGAAAAGCAGCTTGGAGATGACAGGAGTCGATGGAAGAGGAGCGCCCTAAGCCAGCTGTTGCTCAGCTCCTATAAAACATTATTTTTGAGGCTGTTGGGTACCACTGTCTTCCAAAACCCACAGTCTTTCCCCTTTCTAACCCCCACAGTGAGAAAACAGACTACCACTAAAAGGAACATTTTCCAGCATTTAAGGGGCTGTATGAGGTAGTATATGGGGTTATATGTATGATTCTTTTCACTTAATGGAAATTTCTATGTTCTGTCTGCAAAAAGTTTTAATCCTTTAAAGAGCCTTTCCTTCATACAGCTTTGGAGCCATGAGTTCTGCAAGTTAAATATAAATTGTTGCAGTTTTTTTGTTGTTCTTTAAAAAAAAAAAACAATTGTATGGCGTTAAATGGATTTCCTTGTTAATTGACTAAAGTGATCCAAAGCAAACAGAAGTAGTTCCCTTGCACTTTTAATAGTGCACTATAATATTTAAACTTGCACCTAGCTTTAATACCACAATTATAGTAGTTTTGAATGAGTTGCTGTTGATGTAAAGACATTGCTGCAACAGCCATACCATAAATCAATTCTACTCACAATTTAATCAATGATCAAAATCTTTTGAGACAAGTGCCTGGACTCTTCTTGAATTAACTTACCCAATTTTCTTGGCCCAGTAAAGTATTTAAACAAAGGCTTATATAAGTATACTTGCTAAAATCTGTTGATATTAAGAGGACTAAAAGTTCAGTAAAATTTGTATTTAAGTGTTTCATTAGCACAGATGTTTGGGAGGTGTTAAAAATAAATGACATAAAGCACATTCTTCTAAGCCTGAATATTTCTTACTGGGATCTGTTTTTCTTTTTCTCCCTTCTAAACAAAGGTGCTATTGATAAAAATGAATAGGCAGATTTGAACGGTGCAGACAATATCTTTTCTTCCTGCTTTCCAGATACAGGGCCCAGCAGTATAAACAGAATTTTTACTTTAACACCCAACCCAATCGCTGTGATTTTGATCATAGAGCCAGGAAATAAAGTGGTGGTAGTGGTGCTAAACAAATGCTAAACAAAGGGGAATCACATCCAGCTTTGACTTGCCCTAAAACTTTACTTGGGGCAAAAAATGGCAGATTTGTAATGGCTCAAATGAGACCCGAGGAATCTTTTATTTATTTTCATATCTTATCCCTCTGGCTGCCCTTGATAACACAATGGGTCTCTCTGATAAAAAATATTTTAAAAAGAAAAAGAAAAGTACAGATATTGTGCATTGCTGTTGCACTAATCCAATTTATTTCTGGCCTGTTTTAGGTTTATCCCACCACAATGCGAGCGCTGGGGATGGGGACAAGTGGGTCATTGTGCCGTGTGGGAGCAATGGTGGCTCCATTTATATCGCAAGTAAGAGCATGCTTGATAATGTTGGTAAACATTGTGCTGAACACTGCCGTCAAATACAGAGAGATGTCCCTGAAATTCATCCAAAAAAAGGGAGGATGTAATTAATTCCCTCCCAGTCCCATATATGGAGTACTTGGGTGGTCTTTGCCAGATATAACTTTGAGTAACTCTCATCACAGAGTTCAGCTCACTAGTATTTGATACTTTCTGAAAGCTCTTAAGGTTCACAATATACTGTTTTTTCTATTATGGAGTCTTTCAGGCACTTGTGACCCTTTGTCCACTCTTAATTGCTAATTAAGTGCCAGCCCCCCACAGCAATGAGCTCCTGTTTGATGTTGTTTGGCCTGCAGGTTCTTATGAGCGCTTCTTTCTTGGGGGCCCTGTGTCTCTTCTCCTCTGTGTGCATCATCTGTGCCATCTCTGCAGTCACACTGCCCATCGAGACCAAGGGCAGGGCCCTGCAGGTGGGTACCACCACTCCAGGAGCTCCTGTGGATCTAAATGCTATTAGGGACTTATAGGTGATGATGCAGCCAGGATCCAAACCCAACTCTTCTGAGATTTCTCAAGCCTGTTAGGCACTTGCAGTAATGTTCTGCTGCAGCAGCTTCAAGTACTGTTATCCCAGTTGCCCAAAGCTTGTTTCTTGTGAAAGAACAAGCCAGGCTGCCAGCCCCAGCCACCTCATGTAAGTGTGTGAGCTGTAGCTTGTGCAAGCCCCTCTTTACATCTATCTCTGATCCTGACTTGAAGATGAAGCTTCCCAGGTACATGCTCTGCTCTGCCTGTGCTGCAAGGAGAGAGACAGCAGATGCACAGAGCACCTAAACTACCAAAGTAATTTCTTGATCAAATTCAAGGCCCCTTCACCAGTCCATCAGCTAAGCCCTTGTGGTCAGTGTTTTCTGTAAAGCAATCAGCCAAAACACTAAGCCCAGAGATTAAGGGGGAGAGTTTAAATTTAGCAGTCTCCCATGTGCAAGTTACACCAGTTTAATTAGAGAAGGTGGTGAGCAGTCCTGTGATTCCAATAAATTAATCTATACCAGCATGGAGATTTTCATGGCATGCAGCAGCATGGCCACACCACTCTATGTCACTCTGTAGTCTGACCTGTATATACCACAAGACCATAGGCTAAGAATAATCCATACTCTTTAGCAGCCTAGAGCATGGCAGATGTTTGATAAAACTAGTTTATGAGTGCTTCCAAACCAGACTTCGAAAAACCCATCCCTTCAAACACAGGGATTGCCTGTCAGAAGTGAGACCTTTTGGACATATCCAAACACATTATTTTCCATATCCATTCCTGTTGGGTTTTATGTGCATTTTATTCATTTAATGTATTATTTTTTCTTTCCCCCTTTTTAGCAAGTAAAATGAGAGCGAATGTTTGATGTTGGATTGGGTAGGAAAGAAAAATAAACCCCTGGAATCTGTCACTTCCTGTGAGCTGCATTTGATGTTGATTGCTTCTCCATACTGTTTTCATTATAAAAAAATGCAACTGAACAGTGTAAGAGCTATGATTTGTGTAGACAAATGGTAAATTTCTCAAAGACCTTTCCTTTCTTATCATTCAATAAACAGATGTTTTCTACTCTTCCTGTGAAGTAATATGAAGCACTTTACTTCTAGTGCTATCAGAAGTGACACTCCACACCTAATATTAAAAGAAAAGAGGAAAATCATTAAGTGAATTGAGGTAAAGGGAGAAAAATACACAAAGTAGAGACAGTCTCTGCCATAGCAGCTTGAAAGGATATAGTACTTTCCTCAACTTTTTGTGCAAATACTATCTGCATAGAAGTAGTAAAATTTGGATCTCAAACCACACTACAGTGATGATTTCTGATCATTGTTAGGGAGATATTTAAGACCACAAAATGAAAGATGATTCAGATTTTTTCAAGTGGATTATTTAAAGAGAGAGATTTTCAAGCAGTTTACAGCAGATAGGTAAGTAACTGGATGCAGAGTACATCCACTCTTCTCTCCTCAGAATTTTCCACTGGGAGAACAATTTGAGTGTGAAGTTGGATCTTTAGGACTTCAAGTTGTGGTGGCAGCACCTCTCTTTTTTTTTTTTAAATTCTCTGCTACTGTAGTATGCACTGATCACAGCTATGTTGCTAGAATGGTCTCTCACGATTTTGTTCTGCTCTTTAAATTCTCTTTACTGTATTCTGGTATTCTGGGATGGTATCACAAGCAACTCTTTTCAGGTAGTAAAAATTTCCTTTAAAAATGAAACAAAACCAAACAACAATGACAACAGCAATATTAAATAACAAACAAAAAAGACTCTAGGCAGCCTAAAAATCTACCACATGATCAGAAGTTATGTCAAAGGTCTGCTGCAAACACAACGGAGTATTTTTTGGGAGTGTCCACTATATTTTAGTGTGCAGTGCCGCCCTATGACAAAGACAGGTAGGCAGGATCTTAGCAGGTGAGAGGCAAAACCAGGCCTTTTTCTCATTGCACATGTACATAGCAAAGAGGCACAGAGTCTCTTCAATGCTCTATGTACAGCACCACACCAGGGCCTGATTCTGTTATTCTGGCTGTCAACTTAGTTTTGGTGGAAAAGTACTCTAAATTTAAATAAACCATTTGCTGAAGGCACTGCTTGATGCAACAAAAAAATCTGCAAAGTCAACTCACAGAATTAGATAATATTTGGTAAATTTTTTATGGAATTTTTTTAATCAAAGTCTCTCATATCTAAAATGTGCTTCCAAATCATGGAAAGGTCTTAATTATCTATTTATCCCTCAAAAAAGAGAGGATCTTCCATCCAGAGTGGCTCCTGACAATGACTGAAAGGTCTGTGAGGGGCAGACAGGACTAGATGGACTCACAACTCAGCTGGAAAACATTTTCAAAAACAGGTCATGGAGGTTGATCTGGCAGTTATTCCTTTGGAAAGCTATGGTGTTGCCGTTCCTCCCCACTCTCTGCTGCTCTCCCCCACAGCTCTCATGTCACTGTCCCTCTGCACAAGGTAATTTCCCACTCTTTTGCTATTGGAAGGGACTAGGAGCTTCCCAAGCAGCTGGGGACAGGACTGGCTGGATCCTGTTAGCTATTTCTGAAAGGAATTTGGTCTAAACCTGCTGGCTTCTCCAACAGCAACCACTGCTCCCATGTTCCTTGTTGCCAGGGAATACTAGCCACAGTTTGTGGTCACTTGCGTGGGCTGACAGTGGGGAGCTGACATCAAAATTTGCAAACTTTGCGGGATTTCTCCCCAACCAAAGCTGCCAGCAACTAGGACCCCACCTGCCCTTGGAGCCCAAAATGCCGCCTCTGAGATGAGCGCCAGACCCTGGGGAAAGGAGTTCTATTTCCCAAGGAAAATACCCACTGTTTACATACATTTGCACTGGCCAAAAGTAGGTGCCGATGTCAAAATTTGCAAACACTGCTGCATTTCTCCCAAACCAAAGCTGCCAGCCATTAGGACCCTGTCTACACTTAGAGCAGCAAATGACACCCTTGCTCTGACGCCAAGAGCCTGGGGAAAGGATTTCTTATTCCCAAGGAAACTGGCAGCAATTTGCAGGCACGCGCAATGGCCTACAGAGGAGTGCTGACGTAAAAATTTGCAAACTTTGCAGTATTTCTCCAAAACCAAAGCTGCCAGCAACTAGGACCCCGCCAACCCTTAGAGCCTCAAATGCCACATCTGAGCTGACCCCCTGACCTTGAGGAAAGGAGTTCTTTTTCCCATGGAAAATAGCTGCCATTTGGGCCACTTGTAATGGCTGATAGGTGGGTGAAAATGTCCAAATTTGCAAACATTGCTGGATTTCTCCCAAAACAAAGCTGCTAGTAACTAGGACCCTGCATACTCTTAGAGCCCCAAACAAAAATTCTGATCTAACCCCAAGAGCCTTGAGAAAGGAGTTCTTTTTCCCATGGAAAACAGCCACCGTTGGCGGCCACTTGCAATGGGCGACAGTGGGGTGACAAAGTCAAAATTTGCAAAATTTGCAGGATTTCTCCCAAACCAAAGCTGCCAGCAACTAGGACTGTGTCTGCCCTTGAAGCCCCAAAGGCCACCTCTGAGATGAGGCACAGAGCCTGTGGAAAGCAGTTCTATTTCCCTTGGAAAATGGCAGCCATTTGCGTCCACTTGCAATGTTCAACAGTGCGGTGCGGACCTCAAAATTTGCAAACATTGCTGCATTTCTCCCAAGACAAAACTGCCAGCCAAAAGGACCCCGCCTGCCCTTAAAGCCTCAAATGCCATCTCTGAGATGACCACAGGACACTGGAGGAAGGAGTCAATTTTCCCATGG